>JAPPVO010000036.1:142849312-143057691 GCA_030407325.1 Camellia japonica
ACGGCAAACTCTGCTTGGCGGGCAGCATCCTACTGCATGGCTTGCATGGTCTCTTGGAGCTGACACATCATGTCCTCCATACTTGCCATAAGGTGTTGATCTAACTGAACAACAGGCGTGTCTCTCTCTGCGGTAGAAACGGAGACCTTAGCCCGACTACTCACTGGTGGAGTGGATAAGGACCGCTGATCTGATAGCCGCTGTACTGATGAACTGTGCCTAACTGACCTCCGTCTAGTAACCGGGGGTAATGAACAGAACACTACTTGTCCGTCAACTAGATCCTCAGATCGATGAAGTCTTTGACCTCTGGTCCAGAGTGCTCGAGGGGTATCTGCCTTTTTGGAAGCAATTGTGCTATACTACCTTGCAAAAAGATAAATAAAGCAAAATAAGAAAACAAGCAGCAGAAAAACGGACAGCATTTTGACTTAAAATAAAGACAACACACAGTTGATATTTGTAAGCTAAACACACTGTTCTCAACACTGATCACTGCCCCCAAATCACTGCCTTAAATCTGATATCCCCAAATACTGACGTCCGCAGACTGATACCCAAACTCGCAACTGATACATACAACCTGTAGAGACACACTCTAACAGCACATATCAAGCAAGTAAGAGCCAAAACACCCCTATGAAGGGGTAGGGTTTCCCTGTCCTATCTTGTTAGGAGCTAGGGTTTCACTACGCACGCAGCGGTTTCAAACAACCTACAATCAAGTAAGCAACCTGTCCTAGTTTGGAATGGTCACTATAGTTTCCGATATGCAACTAGGTCAAATGGTCAAAAAGGGTGCCTTGGTAACAACCGAGGTTTGTGTTCCCATCGTGGCAGAGCCCGTAACCGGTCAGCCTTATGGCACGCTTCTCAAAATAAGCCTCTGGCAAACCGTTCAGGAATAGCAGACGGCAAACACTGTGACTTAAGCGCACTAATCCAAATGCAATGCAAAGAAACACATAAGTGTAGATAAAACAACATATCATGATGTTCGAGTCAAGTTCTCTAAATCCCCAATGGAGTCTCCAAAAACTGTAGATCGCCCGAAACTCGCTCCGCACGCGAAGGCGTGAATTGTAGTTCTAGCTACTACAGTTCGGACTCCTGTCACGGTTCTGAATCTAATCTCACAAAGTGTAATGTAAGACTGATAAATCACCAAAGAGTCCAAATCCGACAATTAGTTTTGAAAAATCAATTTTGAATCAAAAAGCGCCAAACATGGACTGCTTTTCCAGATTTCATAGTCGCCACCTAAATATTTACTTTGGGAAATTTAGGAAACCCTAACTCGTGCCTAAGACCACGTGTCCGTCATCACCAAAGTTGCCTTGGCTCGAGAACTTAGGTACGAGAGGGAAAGGTCCTGAAATGAGCACCCCCGCTCGCCCAATCAAAGATCGGCCTCTACTAAGCATGATATGTTGTTTTTGAAAACAATATGTTCTTATTCCGGTTATTAATCTAGAATTACTATGTGATGCGCACAGCATACAAGTATAGACTCAATCACCCAAGTTGGAACAAAACATCTCATACTTGTTTTTCAAAAATGGTTTGAAAGATGCTACCCTCAAGTAGGCTAAGACGCGGATTTGCCACTCTCAAGTGGGCTTAGAAAGCAACATGATTTTGCCACTCCGCAAAGCGGGCTTAAAACGCACATTTTGATGAATTGTTCCAATTCAAGCAATGAAGCCTTCATCCACAAGCATTCATGCAATTTAACACTTAAGCAAATAGCCTCATGGCAAGCATGCTATCATGGCAGTCACTTACACACGTGCAAGGATGCTAAAGCGTAAACACTCACAGTGTACTCCGAGCCAAAACAGAAGCTAGTTAGAAATCATGCATGATCCTAGCTATGTTAAGATGCCTAATGCAACACATGCAAAAATGCAACTAAAATAGGCTCGGCTATTCTAAGATGGCATATGAATGCAACACTCGATAAAATGCTTTAAAACACGTATTCAAAAAGTGTATTGAAATGCAATGCAGTTTGAATGATGCGCCAAGCCCGGTGCATGCAAGACAAAATGAATGATGCACGTATGCAAACATAAGTATGCTAATTGAAACATGTCCTAAACTAACCATCAAAAGCTGATAAGTAAAAGGGAGAAAGACGTGGGGTTGGAAGACATGCATCACACACACGTACACTTATTACAATATTCACCCTCTCGACGGAGGGTCCGAAAGAATAAGCTAAGCTAGCTACGCTAAGCTAAGCTACTTAACTAATCTAATAATCTAATTAGACTAATTATTACACAACACAAATTGAAAACTAGCTATGCTAAGCTAATTAAGAAATTACAATAATGAATTAAATTAGCTAACACATTAACTAATTAATTACAAAACTGACAATTAGCTAACTAAGATAACAACTTATTCTAAGTTAACAAAAGCGCTGAAAAGGCCTCGGGACGAGGGATGCATGCATGCTCGACTTCGCTCGGAAATCCATTGCCATGCCACCTATTGCCTCTGTTTGCATTTGATTTGTTCTCTAAGAGTTACACAAACTTCCAAAATGCTTCTGCTCCAACAAGGGGACCTCCTGGTGGGCTACCGACCAGAAAAGGAGGCTGTAGACCACTTGTAGACCAGAAAAACTTGCTATAGACCAGAAAAAGTGGTCGGCCAACTACTTTTACTGGTCTGCCGACCAGAAAATCTACCAAGCTCCAGTTTTACTGCAACAGAGAACAACAAGGGGCATAGCAGTGTATTTGCAAGATATGTGTGCACAACCATCCTTCTATTATTTCTCAAGCTCAAGGGAGTGCGGTGCTCGACTCTCAGGCCACCAACCATGCATCGCAATGCATGATGGCCGAGAAGCCAAGTTTACACAATTCAATGTCAATGAATGCACAAATGACACATGAGGGCCTTCACCTCTATCATGCTTGATCAAGAGGGTCGGCAACCAAGAAATGAGGTGTGTTTCATCACTTCAAGTATGAAACACCCCTTGTTTTTCGTGTTTGGATTAACATCCGATCCAAACACAATGCAATACAACAGCATTCCAAACACAATGCAATGCAACAACATGCAAACAACATGAGCATGGCAAGTTAGAGTCCTTAAGCATTGAAACTAGTGAAGGACACAACACAAGGGCTATGTAATGCAATGCTCAATGGACCAAATCAGCGCCAAACTGACTTCATGCATGCCAAAACAGTGGCCAAAATGCTCCGAAATGCTAGCATCAAAAGCAAGAAAATGCATGCTCATGCATTGGTCCATGAATAAGGCATAAAACACAACTTTCAAACACAATCAAAGAGTGATATGCATGAGAATACGGCAATGCCATATGCTTTGAAATCAAGTGTTAAATGATGCCAAATCACATAAACACCACAAATAAGGCATGCTAGAAGGCGTAAGGCACAAGGCTACTAAAAGGAACTACACCATAGGCATGCAATATATGGCACAAACGATTGAACCAACCATAGACAGAGCTCAAATAGGTCAAAACAAAGACCAAAACATGCTGTGATGGGAGCTCAAAAGCCTAGACAAGCATGCATACACATTGGCTCACAAACAAAGCATGAAGACACAACTCTCAAACACATTGAAGGAGTGGAAAATGTGAGAGTATGACCACACTTCATACACTAAAATCATGGTAGAAATGAGGCCAAAGCATGCAAACAACTCAAATAACGCATGCTAGAGACTATGAAACTCAAAGCTAGTGAGCTAGATTGCACTATGGCTATACAAAGCAAGGCATGCATGACCCAAAACACTTAAAACAGAGCTCAAGCATGGCAAAACATGAGTAAAAGCTTGCTGGAGTGGAGCCAAAAACATGCTAAAATGGTGGTCCAAAGCACGATGTATGTCAAGGCTATAGGGAGGATTGCACTACAAGGGTATGAAGCATGCAAGAGGCAATCAAACCAACCCAAAAAATAGCTATATCATGCAAATATAACTCCAAAAACATGCTAAGATAGAACCAAAATAGGCTATCATGATAGATCAAAGCATTGAGCACACAAGGCTAAATGGCAAGATTACACTACAAGTGTAAAAAGCATATGAGGTGATCAAACCAAGCCAAAATAGTGTTATTCCATGCTAACATAAGGCCTAAGACATGCTAAGATGGAGCCTCAAGGAGGTAGAAA
The DNA here is from genome assembly GCA_030407325.1 of Camellia japonica. Classification (NCBI taxonomy): domain Eukaryota; kingdom Viridiplantae; phylum Streptophyta; class Magnoliopsida; order Ericales; family Theaceae; genus Camellia; species Camellia japonica. Next base: position 142,853,488 of record JAPPVO010000036.1, read on the forward strand.
AACATACTAACTTGGTGAGCCATCAACACAAGCACACAAGAGAAGAGGAGGGGAGACAACCCCCACCCATTTGGGGCCTTAAAACACACTTTCCACCGCTGAAATTGCTCTGGAATTCAGTGGTTAAAAGGCCAAGAGAAGGTGATCTCAAAGGCCTAAAGAGATGGCACAAAACAAAGCCAAACAAGGCACAAAAGGGGGTAGACCACCCCCAGCACCAAAGAGGCCTCAAACAAACACTTTAAGCACTTGAAAATGAAGCTTTTTGAAGTTTAAAGCTAAGCCTAAAACATCGTGCAAATAGGGCCAAATAATCAATGAAAATAAATTTGGTATAGACTAACCCTTGAAGAACAACTTCAAAGCAGCAACTTCAGAGGCAAAAACCAAGCTTTTGAGCTTCAAACAAACCTCCAAGAACCTCAGCCCAAGAGTGAAGGTGTTTCACTAGGTGTTTATGTGTAAAAGTGTGAAGAAATGGCACTTTTGAGCACAAAATGAAACAAATGTAGAGAGAGAGAGGGAGCAATATAGAGATAGAAGGATATGTATAGCCCTCAGCCAATTTTTCTGAACCTAAAGCAAGAGGGAGGAGGCTCCCTTATATAGAATTCATGCCTCAAGCTTGTTTGACAAGCTAGAGGCTTGAAGCAATCCCTCCATACACGTGTATGGAGGATGCCTTCTGTGCCCAACAGCTGGCACAGCTGGCAAGAAAAATATCTGCAGAAAAAGCAGGGAAGCTGCCGACTAGTTGAAGTGGTCGACCGACCACTCCCACTAGTCGACCGACCACAAAAAGTGGTCTACAGGGACAAAAACTGGTCAGCAGGGGGGAAAGGTGGTTTACACAAAGAGAAGAAGGTGGTGGCAGGCTACCGACCACCTTAGGTGGTCTACAGACCACCCACCCTAGCTGGCCGACCAGAAAAATTGGCTGGCAGGGAATAAAAGAGGTCTACAGGGAGAGAAACTGGTCTACACCCCTATTCTACCCTCCAAGCAAAGGGTAACAAGGTTTGGTTCAGAAACAAACCAAAAAGGAAGTAAGACAAGAGTCCGGAAGGCGAGGCACTCAGCCGGAAGCCCCGAAAACTAGTCTACAGGTACAAAAAGTGGCCTACGAGAGGGAAAGGTATTCTACGGCTACAAAAAGTGGCCTACAGGCCTCTGTTTCCCTCTAGGCAAAGGCAACAAGGCATGGTCCAAAAACCAAGCCAAGAGGAGAAAGTTAAGAGGTCCCGAGACAAGGCGCTCGACCGAAGGCTCTGGAAACTCAAAACGAGCACAAACATGCACAATCATCAAGCGCCCAATCGATGACGTTTGAGTCTTAAGGTCGGTCAAAAATGGGGTGTCTATAGAGGCTTGCTAGGCCGAAAACTCAAAAGGGCGACTTAGGCAAAAGTTAGAGCATGAAAAATAAGAAATCAAACAAATATAGCTCGCAAGGTTAAAAACTCCAAAGAGGCGACTTTGGCAAAAGTTAGAGTGTAAAAAGAGAGTGTCAACACCCGAGTAAACCTCAGCCATGAACTACGTTGAGATGATTCCCATTCTTGGGATACATAGGCAACTTCATTCTAAATTTCGGTCTTAACCATATCCATTTCATCCATCTCAACCCAATTCGCATTGTCTATTTCGCATCAATCCATGAGCTACATTGACTGCTGTGCATATCACATACTTGAGTTAGGTAAGAAAGAACTAGCTTGAATCAACAAGTGAAGCAATTTTCAATACTTAAACTTATCAATAGAATCTCTAACTTGAACAAAAAAAAAAAAAAAAAAGGAATCGAAACTCGGGTTTTGCGAAATTGAGTTTTAAAGGGAGCATAAGTAATACTAGGGGCACTACGAATGATCAGTCACCTTGAGTCTTTTTCTACTTTCAAGTTAGTTGTGAGTTCTGTTGTGTCGTGCCCATTGTTTGTCTCAGTTTGCACTCTTTATCGAGTCACCATAGCCTGTTTGTCGCTCAAAAGTGCTCTTCATCGAGTCACACTAGCTTGTCTGTCCTCAAAGTTCAACAAAGTGGCATGGTCAAAATTCCATACACGAATGTTCGCTCCAACTCAAAAACAAGTCCATATATGGAATTTATAAACAAACTGAAAGTTCCCATACAAGAGGCATCACATTCATGATCATTGTAAAATGTATGTAAGGAATCGTCATTACTTTGGAGGGGACTGGAGTAAGTTCTCAACATTCTAGGACAGAAGAGAAGCGTGGGTCTGATTGGTTAGCAACCGTTCCAGGATCTAATGATCCCCATTACAGGTGCCTGCATAATGTTAAAAAAGGTGGCTAGTGACTGGACACTGGGGACAATTTTCAGTACATCTGATCGGGCCATTCATCGAACAATAGGCATGAACCCAACCGGTGGCCAGTGACTAGACACTGGGGGTAATTTTCAATACATTTGATCGGGTCATCATTTGAACAAGAGGCATGAACCCAACCTTTCTTTCAGTCTGCCAAAGCCATTTGTTGGGCACTTTCCCCTGGGTTAGGGTGGGCTCACCCCCATGATGATTCTGATATGCTTCAGCTTTCGAAAGTTTTTTCAACCATTTCAAAACTCTCTTGGGGTTATCATCTTCCCTTTGATTAATACATGTGTTTTGGATTGTGCATGCATGCTCATACACTCTGGTTGATTTAAGCTGCGTGATTGGTTGCTCTTGCTCTTGACTTTGTTCTATTATTGTAATAACAAAGTTTCGTCAAGTTACCTTCCACAGTGTCTTTCAGTTACATTTCAATAAACTGTGGCAAGTTACCCTACACTCATTCCATAGGGTACATGATGCACTGTCTTATGCAATTACATCGCACTGTTTTGTGCATTCACCTATATCGCACTATCTTGTGCACCTACATAGCACTATCTTGTCCACCTGTATCGCATTATTTTGTGCATTCACCTACATCGTACTGTCTTGTGCACCCTACAACACATTGTCTTGTGTACCCTGCATCGCACTGTCATATGCAACTTGCATTGCACTATTTTGTGCATTCAACCTCCACCGTCTTGTCTTGTGCACTGCATCGCACTATCTTGTGCATCTACACTGCACTGTTTTGTGCATTCATCGCATTGCATTATTTTGTGCACCCACATCACACTGTTTTGTACACCTGTATCGCACTGTTCTATGCACCTGTATCGCACTGTCTTGTGCACCTCACCCGCATTGTCTTATGCACTCATTGGGTGTAGGAGACCTTTAATCCTCTAAAGGTGCAATTCCTTTGGTGTTTGTCATGCCTGAATGACTTCAAGCGGTCTGGTATAGCCACCTGGTTGTGTTTGTAGAGAGTTCCTAGGAGATCAATTGAGACGGTGGAAACTAGTGTACGAGTGGCCGAGGCCTAGAACGCAAAGGTTTAGAATTTCCGAGACTAAAGTCTGGTTTGAATACCCAGAGGTATGGAGATTATTTCAAAACATCCTCAGCCTTAGAAAGCCCCATAGGTTGAGGTAGTTTGTATGCGCCTTAATTCTAGATACTAAACCAAACCTTGTCTGTCACCCTCTTGGAGAATAGGGAAAGTTGCAAACACAGCTAGGGACAAAAGTAGTGCCTGTGGTTTGGAAGCGCAAGATGAAGTAAGAAGTCTAAAAACCAATAAGAAGAGGAGGATCCCCGGCAGCATGAACTGAGTCATCGCCAATTACCCCTATAAGGTACTTTCACTTCCCAACTACTACATCATATTTATTTTCTAGTACCTCTATCACATTGCATATAGCATCTATCGCATGCATCTACTACATTATCCATTACACCCATTACATCATACCATTTTATTACCTGGATCATTTCCATATTAAGCTTAGTTTGGCATGTGCTCATACTTTTCACGTTAAAGCATAGCTCTGCATGTGTACGCACTTATTCTGCAAGAAATGTGGTCTGAGGGTTTTAACACATTTTCTGTGTTAAATGTAGTTTGATTTGTATCTCCATTCCTTTATGATATTTGTGTGGTAAGCACTGCTCGTGATATGATTATTTCGTTGCATTGTGTATTATTTGCATTATGCCCTTGAACTACGCTGGTTTGATTCCTTGCAAAGGGATATGTAGACAACTTTCGAGTTTAACCAAATTGCATTTACATTTTGATTGATAGCCTAAGTCTTACGGCCTTGTCAAAATGGGTAGTCTTAGAGTTTTGACATTCACTTACGTCATTTTATGTCTTCGAGCTCTATCAAAGAGGGGCAACTGTAGACACCCCATTTTTGGTAGCCCTTAAGACTTGGGCGCCTTATGGTGAACACTCAATGATAAAATAATACGCTATACAAACTGTTCAATTTCTTTAGCAAAGAGCTTCAGTTTTGAGTTTCAGAGCCTAAAACCTTACACTTCCTTTGGACCAAAACCTAATTTTTTGTAGCCTGACCACTCAGAGGCCTACTAGCCAAAAAATGGCTGGCAATCCAATTTTATTGGCCGGCCGTCCCTTTCCATGGTCGGCTAGCCATGTCTAGCGGCCAATAGATATTTTGCTGCTAGCTGTACCCCCCATGTGCATATCTTACACCAGCTGGCTTAATACAGATATTTCAGACAGAGGAACCTGTTTTTTTATAAATAGATGACCATCCTTCATGATTTTAGGTTAGAAAAATTTGTCAAGAGCCAAAAATTATCAAACACTATCCCTCTCTATCTTGTAATATATGTACACTATACATACACTTCTTAAACCAAAATTTTAAGGCTCCTTGCTGAGATTATTGAGCCAAAATTTCAGTTCTCGAGGGTGATCACTTTGTGGTTTGTGAACCAAAGAACATCCTCTCTTCAAGAGGTACAGCTTATGCCATCTTCTCTATTATTTGTACTACTCTTTTCTTCTCTTTTATACACTATTTTGGACTGTTTTCAAGTGCTGAAACTTGTGATTAAAAAGCTACCAAAGGTGAAGGGATTAACCACCATTTCTTGAACCTTATCCCATGGCTTAAATCCTTATTTTTTCCCACTTGTTTCTTTGCTTTTAACTACCTATTTTTAGAGTTTTCAGAGGCTAAAACATGTCATTTTAAGGTCCAAAAAGTGGAGGGGTTAGCCACCCTTCTTAGGCTTGCTTACTAGCTTTATTCTCTTTCTCTTTTGCTTACTTTTTCTAGCTTTCTAAACTGATTTCAGCACCATTTTTATTAGTTTTGGGGCTGTTTTAATTGTTTATTTAGTTTATGCTTTGAATACTATGCTTGTGGTGTTGTAAGTCCTCATAGATTTGGTGGTTTAGGCCATAGACACCAATCTATTTGAGTTGATAGCTTTCTTTACATAATTTCCATGTAAATATTCATATTTGTCATGATCACCTTTGCCTAATCATCTCTACAACCTGCCTCCTTTATTTGCTTTCTTTGATTAGGAGTTGTCTTAAACACTAGTTTGTCGCTTAAGGCATGAGAGAGAGACTTTCCACGCATAATGGTTTAATCTCTTCGGAGATTTATTACCAAGGCATTACATCTATCTCATGTTAAGCACAACTTCTTATTTGACACTTCTCTTTATCGCTTTTTGTTTGACACTTCTCTTTATCGCTTTTTGCACTTAGTCATCACTTTTGGACAAAAATGAATAAAGATTGGCAAGTTAATGTAAAAGAGGTTAAAACCTTTTTATTTATTATTTAAATTTGGAACGTTAGTAAATTTCAATGGTAAAATAAATATGATGTTTAACAAATGTTTTAATTTAAACCCTAAATATATATATATATATATATATATATATATAGGCTCTTTTATTTTTTGTCTTTTATATTTTTTAACTTTATTTTATAATTAAAACGATATAAAATTATAATCAATATTTTATAAATGGAAGGATAGGCTATACTAGAACTCTTTATAGGAGTCCGTAGGGGTGCTCGCAGGTCAATTTTTGACAGTTCGATTTGCGGTTTGGATTCGCCCGCATGTCTACGATTTAGGAAAATTTGAACCAGCAACCACCCACAGTGCAGATTATGGTTTGTGTGGATAGAGTTCACAGATGTACGGGTAGTTGTGGGCGGTTTGTGGATTGATTTTTTCCTTTAAAATTTTATTTTTTGGCTTGGTTTTTTCTCATTTTTTAAATATTTTTTTTGGCCCTTTTCCCCTCATTTTTTAAAGGGCAAATTACCTAGAAGTCCTATTTAAAAGAGGAGAAGTCTATTTAGTCTCACAACCTTTTAGATACTCTCAAAAATCCACTACGTATTTTTCTTCTTTATTTTTCTTTGTGCATTCGGTCTTCTTTACCTCTTTCTCTTCCTGATTTTTGGCAAACTGCGACCACGCCTTACTTCTTCTCTTTCTTTTTCTAATATATAGTTACTAGTGACCAACGATCACCATTGATTGGGGTTCATCGGCAACTATCAACCACCGACTCCTTACTTTACCCTCACCGACGGCGAATGAGATAATCCGACTAGATCTAAACCAAAAATAGTTGTTGGAGTACAATCTTCTCTCTATATCTATTTCTCTCATTTGATCTCTTAATTTTTCTACATTTTCTCTGGTACACACTTCTATTTTCCTATTTTAATAGAGAAAATTTTCAAGTTCTGAATAAATTGTTTTTGAGTTTTAGTTACAGACAATGAAAACTGTAAAATTTTACAGTTTTGGTTTTTTAATGCTAAAATGAATCATGCTTTAAAACTATAAAATTTTATAGTTTTAATTTAAAACTGTAAAATTTTGCAGCGTCATAACATGTTTTTTAGTTTAATTAATAAGGATAAATGATTAATATAATTATTTTTTTAAACGGTAACATTTTATAATTTCAAAACTTACTTTTCAATTTGATCAATATTGGAGATTATTTACTTAAATCCTAAAAAAATTTAAAAATAATATATGTTTTTTACCATTGTTGTTGTTGTTGTGTGTGTGTGTTTTTTTTTTTTTTTTTTTTTTTTTTTTTTTTTTTTTTTTTTTTTAAATCAATGTTTAGCACATTTTGCTATATATTTTCACTATAATTTCTCTATTTATTCTTTTTTTTTTCCGACAATATTTTGAACATTCTAGTGAGTTTCCAAAGATATTCTTGACGTCCAATGAACATTCTAGACATACTGGCGACTTCAATGACGTTCATAACACTCCGACAATACACCAGTGAACTTCTAGTGATACTTTACTGACTTGCTGGTGATGTTAACCATTCAAACGAGTTTTCGGTGACCGTCTGAAGATCGACAGTGGTGGGAAGTAATAGCATTTTTAAATGTATAAAAAAAAAGATTTTTTATAACAATTAAAAATATGTAGGACTAATTGGAGTAAGAGTGTTTTGTTTTGGGACTAGATGAGTTTTGAACTTTGTGTATAGGACTTACTGGTAAGCGCCCCTTTTTAAAATATTATTTTGGGCCATAAAAACACATATTTCTTATTATGAAATCATTATTTTCCAAATGATTTATCCCAAATAAATTACAGCTTATCTATCCAATTTACTTCCAGAAGAAAACAGACCATAAGCATATGGCAGGATTAGTCAATTGACTCATATTCATTTTGCAGAAAAGATATAAGTTAAACAATGTATATAGATGTAGGTGGGTAAGTACGGGTGTGGGTAAAATCTGCGACCCGCAAATAGAAAAATCCTAAATTGCATCTGACCTTAACGATTATGCAAAACTGTCCAAATAGGTGCGGACGGTTCAGATTAGGCGGTTTTCATGGATTGGATAACCCTATGTCCAGCCCTAGGAATCCGTCTAAATATTGAATAAGCACAAAATTTTAAGCCAACTTTGGACCTATGAACAAAATAATATTTTTAAATCTTAAAAATATCGGATTAGAATAATCGGGTTACAAGGAGACCAGATCACTATGCCATGAAATTCTCAAAATCACTTAAGAAAACATTGAAATTGCAAGCCTGCGATGTAACAACTAATAAAAATAAACATATTTATATAACAATTTAAATTATGGTTCTTTTTTAACAAACTAAGGCTTAAAAAACTCAATTACACGCTTAATTTGAGAAGTAAAATGACTGTAATACTTTTAAATCTTATGTCATTTGTGCTATTTTCTCTCGTTCCCCTCTCATACACATAATTTCTAATTTCTAATATTAATTCAATTAAATCACAATTAATCATAAATACTTAATTATTTATTATAATTTCTAAATTTTTAATATAATTTTAATTTAATTATACTTTAGATCATAATTCATTATAAATCCTTAATCATTTATTGTAATTCCTAACACCTTATCTAATTCTAATTTAATTATATTTTAGATCAATCTTTAATTATTGTTTATATTTTAGATCAGTTATTAATTATATTTTAATTCGATTTTAGGTTTCGAGAATATGAGGATAAAATTATCTTTTTGTTGCATTAATTTAATTTAATTTAATTTTTTATGAGAAAACTAGGCCCACTCAAAAAAAATAAGGGTTTGGCTTCTCTCAACTTGTCATATCAATTTGAGAGAGTGTTTGCAATTGGTAAGCCCATTTTGGAACAAATTTTAGTGATTTAAACCATTTATTTTTTAAGACTCGTTATGTAGAATATTTATGCCAAAAAAAAAAAAAAAACAATGATCAAATGTCGATAGTGATATGTTTGAATCAAACTTGTATTACAAAAAAATATATGGTTATTCTTGAAATTATATTTATCATCAGTTTTTTTTAAAATAAATATGATTCAAACATATAGTTACCGATATCCAATCACCTTGATTTTTTATATGAATATTCTTTTCAATGAGTCCTAAAAAGTGAACGGTTCAAATCACCGAAATTGATCTCAAAATGGGTTTACTAAGTCCAAACGCTCTCTCACGTTGAGATGACCAATTTGAGAGAAGCCAAACCTATTAAATCATAGTATATAATGTGCCTGTTTGGCAGAGCTTAATTACAGCTTATTTCAGCTTTCAGCTTAATTTAAGCTATTTTGATGTGTTTGGTTTAGCTTATAGCTTATAACTTTAGCTTATTCTTTGAGTGGGGCAGGAAATGCTTTAAGAATAAGCGGGAAATCAGCTTAAGCTGAAAGTTATAAGCTATAAGCTGTTTAGGCATAAGCTATAAGCACTTTCCCACAGCTCTACCAAACAGAGCCAATAATTAGAGTAGTGTAAAATACTACCCAATCCGCTTAAACCGCACCAATCTACTCACTAATTGCGGGTTAGTTTTATTTGCAGTTTGAAATTTATAATCTGCCTTTGAAATCATCTTGCTCTGCTATAGTTAATACATATATATATATATTTATTTATTTATTTACTTCTAATAAAATATTAAAGTAAAAATCAATATGAGAGAAACTTAAGATGTGAAATTATTGTAAATTAGTATTATATATATGAAAAATATTATGTAAAATTGGTGTTATACGTCATGCAAGATACTTGATAATTGTTTAAAATTATTCTTGAATCAACTAACAAATGGAAATTGCCCAAACGACGATTTAGTTATTTGTCAATCCTCTATTTATAGATGAGAAATTCTCTAGTGTACAATGCACAACGTATGCAACCCTACACAAAATTGAATAAGTTTTTACGAATTTATATAAGTAATCACACAAAAATACATAAGTTGAACACAAATTTTCATAAATTTATGAAAATTTATATGATTATATGAATTTGTATTGAACTTATATATTTTTGTAAGGCCACTTATGCAAGTTTGTGAAAAGTATCGTAATTTTGTATGGGTTGCATATGGTATACAATGTATACCCAATTTTTTTTCTTTTACAGAATGATTTATAATTTTACTCCTTTGCTAATAGTAATTTTTAATTGAGAAGAATAAAGTGAAAAAACTCATAATTGCGAGATAAAAGTTACTTAGAAGGTTATGAGAGAAATGTAGGAACGTGAGTTATTTATTAATTTAACTTTTTCGTGCCATATCATTCAAAGAATTTGTGAAAAAAGTTGTGTAAATGAAATATTTTTCATAATTTTTGGTTGAGAATGATAAAGGCTTGTTTTGAGAAGTAATTTAAAAGTTGATTTTTAAAATTTTTAAAATTTTTTAAAATATATATATATATAAAATAAAAATGTAATATAAAAAAAATTAAAAAATCAAAAAATATATTTTAACCAAATTATCAAAACAAGTCAAAGTGAAAATAACTTGAGAGACGTAGAGGGTAGTATGTCTATTTTTGAATTAAAAATTAGGAGAATTCTTATTAAACTCTACCCACCTTCCCTTGTCTTCCTCTGTTTTTCATTTATTCATTTCATCATCCTGTATTCTTTTGTTTGGCCTCGTTTTGGAAGTAACATTTTTTAGTTTAAAAGTTAAAAAATTATTAAAAAAATTAAAAAATCAACAATTTATATTAAAAAATTAAAATTTTTCTTTTCACTTTACTTTTTGCACATCTTTTTATAAAAAATTAAAAAGTCATCCCAAACATATTAATTTTTTTTACATTATATTTTAACCAAAAAAAGTAAAAAATTACTAAAAAAAATCTGTTACCAAACAAGCCTAAGCTCATTTCTAAATAACAAAGAATATATTATCTATCTATGCTATTATATTAAGTGAACCTTAGATTTAGTCTCTTGAAGCTCTTGCCACGTGGAATTTAGGTGATTTATCAAAAAAAAAAATCCACATTTGCTCATTTTCCTAAGCTGCTACTTAATACTCAACTTCTAGAAGAATTTAAAAAAAAAATAAAAATAAAAAAACTACCCATTTCCTCACCACGTTCCTAAACTCTCTTTCTATAATTTTCTCTTTCAAAGAAACTACAAAACAAAATTGTTATCTATACTATTATGGCAAAGGAAATACAAACAAGATTATTATTCCTCTTTGAAGGTAAATGATCTAAAACTCATTAATTTTTATATTCTCAGTGATTGAAATTTTGTTTAGTTTTTTTTTTTTTTTCCCCACATAAATTCTGTAAATGTTTAAGAGTCTTTAATTTATAATTGTAGTTTAATTTTGTTCATTATTAGTATAAATTTATTTTTTCCAAATTGCTTTGAGATCAGGTAAATGATCTAAAACACATTAATTTTTATATTCTCAGTGATGAAATTTTGTTTAGTTATTTTTTTTCCATATAAATTCTGTAAGTGTTTAAGAGTTTTTAATTTATAATTGTAGTTTAATTTTGTTCATTATTAGTATAAATTTATTTTTTCCAAATTACTTTAATCTCATGTAAATGATCTAAAACTCATTAATTTTTATATTCTCAGTGATTGAAATTTTGTTTAGTTATTTTTTTTCCATATAAATTCTGTAAGTGTTTTAGAGTCTTTACTTTATAATTGTAATTTAATTTTGTTCATTATTAGTATAAATTTATTTTTGTGGATTACTTTACAACTTTATACTATTCAGGACTAACAACTTTTGGAAGGGTTGCACCATCAACATTCTTCTACAGTAAGTATTCTTTGTTTGTTTATTTGTTTTTTTAAAATATAAACTTTGTAACTGTTTAGTAAAAAAAATGATATTTATTTATTATTTATGTTTATTAATAAGCAGTTTAGAACTAATACTTTTCGAATGGAAAATTCACATTTCCATTTTGTTGATCATGTTGATTAAAAAAATAAAAATAAAAAATATATAAATGTATACATTATAATATGAATTTTAAGCTCATATTTTTATGAATTTCTTTCATTTTTTCCACCATATAAAAGTTCAATCTAAATTATAAATAAAAATAAAATAATAATAATAATAATAATATAATAATAATAATATAATAATAATAATAATAATAATAATAATAATAAATTGTATACATTATGATGTGGATTTTTTTCATTTTATTTTTTATTTTTCCCACCATGTGAGAATTTTGTAGGTCTGAATTTTTTTTTTTTTGGAATGACCTGTTGTCAAGTTATTATATTTTTTGCAAGTTGCTTTATAATTTTGTGCTATTTAGAATTAATAACTTTTCAAGGGTTGTTTAACACAATCAATTTTCTTCTCCCGTAAGTGTTCTATTAGTGTTTATTTGTTTTTTTTTTTTTTTGAAAGTATAAATTTTGTAATTGTTTTGTAAAAAAATTGTATTCATTTATTATTTATTTTTTTATGTTCATTAATTAGCTGTTTAGAACTAATAAAAAATCACATTTCCATTTTATTGATCATGTTGATTAAAAAAATAACAAATAAAAAAAAAAATGTATATACATTATACACTATAATGTGGATTGTATGTTCATATTTTAATGATTTTTTTCTTCATTTTTTCTAGCATATAAAAGTTCAATCTAAATTACAAATAAAACAACAGAAAATGTATGCATTATGATGTGGATTTTACGATCATATTTTTATGATTTTTTTTTTTATAAAAAATTTCAACCATATAAAAGTTCAATCTAATTTTTTTTTTTTAAAAAAAAACATGTATACATTATTGTTTGATTTACTTGAATATGGATTTTAGCCTTATATTTTTATGAAAAACTTTTTTCATTTTTCTCACCAAATAAAGTTCAATCTAAATTACAAACAGAAAAATATATATATATACATCATGATGTGGATTTTAGACTCATATTCTTATGAAAAACTATGTGGATTTTAGACTCATATTGTTATGACAAATTTATTTATTAAAACCACCATATGAAAGTTCAATCTAAATTACAAATAAATAATAATAAAAAAAACATATATACATTATGATATGGATTTTAGTCTCATATTTTTTGAATTTTTTATTTTATATTTTTCCACCATATAAAAGTTTGATCTAAGTGATAATTTATCCCCTCATCATCATGTGAGAATTTTGTACGTACTGACTTCTTTTTTTGGTGTAGGATTCATAATATTTTTCTTTTATTTTTACCAACCAAACATATCGTAACATAAAAGGTTTTTCAATTGATTAACCCCATTATATAAAAAATTAAAATACACTAATGATGCAACCCTACTATGTAAAAATCTTATCGCATATATTATAAAAATAAAAAATAGAAATAGTATCTTTATATAATTGCTTTTTTTATGGTTCACTAATTTTTTTTTTTAATAAATTTTTTATTTTGACAGTTGTTTTACAATTTTGTATTGTTCAAAACTAATAACTTCTCCAGGGGTTACCTAACAACACTACCCCTCTTTTACTGTATGTGTTCTATTAGTGATTGGTTTTTTTTTTAATATAAATTCTATAATTGTTTAGTTATAAAAAATGGTGTTTATTTATAATTTATTTTTTACTATCAAAATACATCGTAGACATACATAAATTCTAAAATTAAATTCTATAATTGTTTACATTTTGTATCTTCATACATAACACAATTAGCCAATTGCAAAAGCAAAGTTATGCTGTAATCTATTGATTGAAGTACATTTATTTTTGAATTTAATATAATTTTTTTTAATGTTCATATAACAAACAAAAAGAATACTAATTTTTTAATGTATCTTATATATGGCTTATAGGATTTGTAATTTTCACTCTCATGTCAATGCCAAATTGAGATGTTTTATGAATTCACAATGTATAGGTTTTTTTTTTTTTTTTGGTGGTGAAAATTAAGAAATATTATATATTTTTTTAAAGATTTGTATATATTATATTGTACATATTTTATTTGAAATATACACCAAATAAATATTATTTTGCACATAGTTAAAAATATTTAACTTGTATTACATTACACTTATAATACATATATAATTATTATAAAAAATAATAATAAAAGAATAATATAATTTTTTGCTAAATTTGCACACGCCTCAATTGGAAAATTATTCAATACTCCTAGAACATTATGGGTGTGTTTGGTTTGTGTTTGTAGAGTAATTTTTGAAATAAAAAGTACGAAAACTTGTTTGGTTTGCCTTTTTTCAGAAATGGTTTTGAAAAATTGTTTTGGGGAGAGAGTTTTTAAAAAAACGATTGATTTAATGTGTATGAGAGAGAGAATGATTTTAGAAAGTAGGTAATCAAACAAAATTTTGAAATTTTTTTAAAAAAATTTGTTTAGTTTGATTACTCTTGAAAATTTATTTGTAGAGTATTTTTCTCAAAATTTTTCTAAAAAACAAACCAAACAAAACCATATATCCATACTCTAAACCAATAATTAATTACTTAATTCCATATTATTCCTCATTCTTAATATAAACTCTTGTATCTATCCACTAATTAAAACCTTACAAACTAACGCGTGCAATCTATATCCCGAAAATAATGAATAATCCTCAGCCGCTAGCATATATATAATTCACTGACAGTTAAGAGACAACACTACCTACCTTCTTCCACCTCAAAGACGAGTCGTATTCCGAGATTTCAATAACCCCCCAATACTCCTCTTTGTACTCTTCTTCCGATACTCTTTCGAATCAGAACGGCTCATACAGATATAGAAATTGTTCTCTCTCTCTCTCTCTCTCATATATATTTCTTGTATTTATTTGAAATGCGGGGAAGCCTGCGATTTTTCTGGGTGGTGGAGCCGATTGGAAAATCGCCGGCGATTTGATGGAATTGTTGTTGTTGCTGAACACATTGTTTGATGGAGTTAAAGATTCTGTGTGGTCGATGTGTTGTTTCTCCGAAATCTAGGTTGTTTCGGACCAATCTTCGATTCGCCGTTGTTGTTTTTGAGGTTAGCTCTCATGGCCTTTAATTTCTCTACACAGTAATTTTTGCTGTTACAGATGTAGATTTAGGGTTTTGGTTTTCAGTTTTCTTTCTTTTTCTTTTTTACCCACATGCTGGGAGAATAAATTTGAAACGTAGAGTTGTATGTTCCGTTTGGTTGCTTAGAAACTGCTAGAAAAAAGAAAGGAAAACGTTGTAGTCTGAAGACTGACACTCTAACCCTCACCTAACAGTTATTAGTTTTCCGAAATTTCCATTTTCGTGTTTTTTGTTCTTTCCCATTATTCACTGTGTGATTTAGGGTTTAGATGTCGGAGCAATTGATTTCAGAAATCGGGAAGTTGTGGAAAATATATGTATCCTTGAAGTTGTTTATTTTTGTTATTTCTTTTTCTTGTTCGATCTTGTCTTTCCTTTTCCGTTGAGTATTTTCCTGCCTTTATTTTTGGTATTCATTAATGCTATTGTTCATAAATTAATAAGGAAGCATCCGTGGCAGAAAGTTTACTCCTTTTTTGTTTTTCTGGTTAAATTTTTTTTATCAAGCTTTGTATATATGAATGTATTTGTATGTTATGTGTATGCCTTCCCCATGGATTTGAGCCAAAGGATTGGTTCAACCAAGAATTAGTTAATTGATTTGTGTATATTGATTTGATATATAATATATTTCTTCTTTATGTTAATTTTGTCTCCCTCCATTCTAGATTGTATCGATATTGGTATGGCTGGAAGCTGTTTATTCAAAACCTCAAGAACACCAATTGAGGCAAGGCAAGGAAAATGGTGGCGAGAACATTATATCACATTCCTGCATTCATGATGAGATACTTGAACGAAGGAGGCGACCAGGTCGCAAGGTGTATTATGTTAGCCCACAGGTTTATGGGGGTTTTGGTATGTCAAAACCCATTCATCGGAAGGGAAGGGCATTGCTTGGACTTTCCGAAATTCCAGAGCAACAAAATGGAGATAAGCAACCTATTAGAATTTATTTAAATTATGATGCTGTTGGTCTCTCACCAGATAGAGACTGTCAAAATGTTGGGGACATAGTTAAGGCAAGCATAATACATGTAAAAATTCTGGCTTGTCATGAGTTGTGGATGTGGAGCAAACGTTGATGTTTTGCCTTATATTTTTCATTAATCAGCTTGGTGAGCCCCTTCTGAATCCTGATCGCGGTGTTCCATCTTGCAATCCTCATGTTGATCCTCCAATTTTGGGTGACTGCTGGTATAACTGCACTTTGGATGATATATCTGGGGCTGACAAAAGACATCGCCTTCGAAAGGTAATACTTTTGTTTCAATTTTTATTTTATTTTAACTGGTCGTCTATATTTCTTGACAATATTACACTCAAATTAATGCACACAAATATAACATCTACATAGTATGTTGGTTTTTATCGATCTTAAGAAAGCATATGGTAGAGTGCCTCGGGATATAATCTAATGGGTGCTAGAGAAGAAAGTGGTGACAAAAGGTTACATTGATGTGATTAGGGATATATGTAAAGGTGTGGCGACCACTACTAAATTGCCTACTGGAGAGATGAGTGAATTTTTAATTACTGTAGGGTTATACTAGGAATAGACTTTAAGTCCTTATCTTTTTGCTTTAGTAATGAATGGGTTGATGTGCAATATTCAGGATGATGTGCCATGGTGTATACTTTTTGCAGATGATATCGTATTAATAGATGAGACTAGAGAAGGAGTTAACACTAAGTTGGAGATTTGGAGAAAAATACTTGAATCTAAAGGATTTAGGATAAGTAGAACTAAAATAGAATATATGAAGTGCAATTTTAGTAATAGTCACAACGAAAGCAGAGGAAATGTGAAGATTGAGAACCAATAACTACCTAAGAGTGGTCATTTTTGTTATTTAGGATCGATTATCACAACGATTGGGGAAATTGGAGCGGATGTGATCTATAGAATTAAGGCGGAGTGGCTTAAGTGGAGTAGGGCGTCTAGAGTATTGTGCAAAAACCGAATATCCACTAGGCTAAAAGAGAAGTTCTATAAAACGGTTATTAGACCAACGATGTTGTATGGGACGAAATGTTGGACAACTAAGAAACAACATGTAGATGAGATGAGTGTTGCTGAGATAATGATGTTAGGGTGGGTGTGTGGTAAGACTAGAAAAGATAGAGTTAGGAATGAATGTATTCAAGAATGGGTAAGAGTTGTACTTATAGAAGATAAGTTGAGAGAGAATAAATTGAGATGGTTTGGTCATATACAACGAAAACCAATAGAAGTAGTAGTGAAGAGTACTGTTATTAAAGGCTCAAGGCACACGAAGGCGCTGAAGGTTTCTTGAGGCCTAGGAACTTGCATTATATTTGTCTTCTTTATGATCAAACGAACTTGCAATGCATTCTTTTGCCCTGTCCATTGCCTCATAAATGTATCCCACGGGAGCTTTCTTCGCAGTATCAACCAATCTAAGCACTTTAACAAGAGGACCCGAGACCTTAAGGGCAAACACAACATTATTTCAAAATGAAGGTATCAACAAAGTTTGTGTCATTTTTTTACCTTGTGGCTTCTTTGCCCATTTGCTTGAGGTCTAGTCTTTGGAGGTGACCATTTATCTCAAATTATTTTTTTGTTGATGCATCCTAGACAAAGTCAGAACGGCAGTTGCAAAACTAGTTTTTGCAGGCTTGATCAAATTCTTAAGATTTTTATAGCACCTCATCATGTTTAGCAAAGTAGGGCGGTTATAAATGTAGCCATGTACTGCAATGCCCCACTCAAATGTCTTTTTCAATTGGGGTATCTTGAAAATGAGCAGCACATGGTGTCCAATATAAGTGTTCATACTTCGCTTCCAAAAACCTCCCGATAATGTAACAAAGATTTATTATTTTCAAGTTTTTAAATTGTAACTACGAAACAAACTATGAGTAAACAATTTTGAAGTAAGGAATGAGACAAAATTCTTACCCGCCAACATATTAGCTGCAGCACTATCAGTGATAACTTGCACCACATTCTCTTTTCCAACTTTCTTTACAAACTTGTCTAGTAATTCTAATCGCTTCTACCCATCCGTTGAATATAGTTTAGCCTTCAGCCACTACGGAACACCCATATTTTGCATAGTCCTCTTTATGATTCTTCATCAAATCTTCAGTATGTTTCACCTCTTTTTTGAGTTAGGTAACCCGCACTTCATAGTAAGTTGGTGGCTTCATGCTGGGACCATATTGTCCAATGGCTTCAATCATTGGTCCAAAACTCATAATTTACAGCATTAAAAGGGATATTAGCATCATACATCCACCTTGCAAATCTTTGCACTGCCGAACTCTCATTTCTTTTTTGTAAAGGTTATTCTCATTAATTTGTGTTTGCTTCTCTTTTGCTTGGTCTCTTCGATTTTTCACCATTGATTCAGGATTTGGTGTGAAGAAAACATCCATAGGCCCTTTTCTCTTTGGCATTTTTGATTTGAATTTGTATGAACCTGGCTGCTACTTGTCAACTTACGGTGTTGATTGACATTGATCTCAACGACATCATCATCATTATCATCTTCATCTTCATCTTTATCTTTATTTTTATCTTTCATGCCCATGTCATCAAAATCAAGCAACATATTCATTTTTTCTTTTTGCGTCTTCTTTTTTGACATGAACTCTCTAATCTCTTCTTTTACATGAGTTGGACACTTCGGCCAAGCAGTGACATTCCTATAATCTGTTGGAAGGTGTTGTTTCATCCGATAAACACCTTCATTCGATACTTTACCACAAAAATTACATTCAAACTTATTTAAGTTATTGGGCTCTACCAAATGGGCATGTTTCCACTCCGGATCGTTTCTATTACTTTCAAATGTCATTTTCTATACAACAAATTTAATAAATGGAAAATAATTTCAGTGTAATGTAATGTGTGATTAATTAATTATTTGTGATTTTTTTTTCCTAATAGAGAGATTCAAACCAGAGACATAATTGCAAAAGAAAAATAGGGATAGGCAAGGAAGAGAAGCCAAAAACAAAAAAAAAAAAAGAAGAGCAAAAAAACAAAGAAGAAGAAGAAGAAGAAGAAGAAGAAGAAGAAGAAGAAGAAGAAGAAGAAGAAGAAGAGCCAGCCAGGCCAGCAACGAATAAGCAGGAAAAAAAAAAAACAGACCAACAGCAGCAGAAAAAAGAAGAAAAAAAACAGAGAGCAATGAAGAAGAAGGGGAAGGAGGAGGAGAACAAGAAGAGAAAAAAAAAAAAGTCCCTCGCAGCAGCAATGAAGAAGCAGCCAAAAAAAAAAGAGACAACAGCACCCAGCAAAAAAAAAAAAAAAAACAAACAAACAAACAAAGAGACAACAGCAACCAGCAAAGAAGAAAAGGAGGAGAAGGAGAAGGAGAAGGGAAAAAAAACCACCCAGCAGCAGCAATGAAGAAGTAGCAAAAAAAAAAAACAGAGATGACAACACCCAACAAAGAAGAAGAGGGAGAAGAAGGAGAAGGAAAAAAAAACACCCAGCAGCACAGCGAATAAGCAGCAAAAAATAAATAAATAAATAAATTGAATCGAAGTAGCACAGCGAAGAAGAAGAAGACAAACCTGAAGACGAAGTTGCAATCCTCAATCAAAGACGAAGTCACGATGAGCCCAGAGGAAGAGAAGAGACACCACCTCAAGCTTTCTTCGATCGATTTTAGGGCTTTGAGTTGTCAATTGATTTGGGTATTGAGTTGTATGAGTTGTAATCCTATGTGGTTGGACCCTTTCAAACTCATATCAGAGCCATTAGATAAGCATCAGGGAAAAATAAATAAATAAATAAAAGGCTCGCTTAAGCGCTGCCTTGCACATTTTCACGCCTGATCCAAGGCTCAGCAAGGTGCACAACTCATCCACATCACCTTGCCTTGGGTCCCTTCAGTCACAGCCTTTGCTCCTCGATGCGCCTTTCGTCTAGGCGTGCCTTTCACAACATTGGTGAAGAGATGCAATATAGTGACAGTAGATGGTAGTATTAGGGGAAGGGGTAGACCTAGATTGA
Source organism: Camellia japonica (assembly GCA_030407325.1). Taxonomy (NCBI): domain Eukaryota; kingdom Viridiplantae; phylum Streptophyta; class Magnoliopsida; order Ericales; family Theaceae; genus Camellia; species Camellia japonica. The sequence continues at coordinate 142,873,208 of JAPPVO010000036.1, forward strand.
CGTGGACTAGTGTAGTAAATAGAAATATGAATCTTCTTAATTTGACTAATGAAATGGCCTTTGGATAGAGCCGAGTGGAGAAGAAGGATTCATGCATCCGACCCTATTTGATGGGATTTAAAGCTTGGTTTGGTTTGGTTTTTATGAATAAGGTGCATGCTACTTAAGTAGATGTTTTGGTGCAAACTATTTGTAAGCATTATAGTTGGATATATTTATTTGTTTGTTGGAGCCCATCATTTTATACAATGCTTGTATTTTTTTAGTTTTCAGTTATATCTTGTTCCATGCTACCTCGATTTTTTTTTGTGTTGGTCCATGAAGATTGTAGTTCAGATTACCACTATTAGTAAAGAAGATACTTATTTACAGAAGTAGCTTAATTCAGGCTCTAGGGCAGACAGCAGACTGGTTCAGAAGAGCATTAGCTGTTGATCCTGTGAAAGGGAACTTGCGGTTGAGTGGATATTCTGCATGTGGACAAGATGGGGGTGTACAACTTCCACGGGAATATGTAGAAGGTATATATGTTTCAACAAATGGCTGTCTACCTTGTCATTTACTACTATGCATCCTAGCAGTTTTGAAGTTATTGACTATTTATTTTTTCTCCTGTTATGGTTAAAAGCAACCTTTCTTATTTGTTTCATTTTCTCTTTTACAGATGGAGTTGCTGACGCAGACTTGGTTCTTCTGGTAACTGCAAGACCTACAACAGGAAACACCCTAGCATGGGCTGTGGCGTGTGAGCGTGATCAATGGGGTCGTGCGATAGCTGGTAATTGCTCATGGAGCAATTCTTTCTTGGACACTATAATTTTAAACTACTAATGACACTGTTCTATATTCAGGACATGTGAATGTTGCTCCTCGCCATTTGACCGCTGAAGCAGAAACCTTACTTTCAGCTACACTCGTACATGAGGTGAGGTGGCTTTTCTTGATGTAAACAATAAACGTATGGAAGTTCTTCTTTTTCTTTGATCAGCAAGTTTTCACTTTCTCCAGGTTATGCATGTTCTTGGATTTGATCCCCATGCCTTCGCGCATTTTCGGGATGAGAGGAAAAGAAGGCGTAACCAGGTAAATACTATTCCGTTGTCGCATGAGGTCCTTCATCTGAACAATGATATAAGTAATCTTCATATAGTAGTACCTATGGTCTCTTTTACAATTTTATGAAAATGCAATCTCTACACCAGCTAATCCCTGGCTAAGTGCTGGGTTTTTGGATTTGCTTGGATTGAGAAGTTCTCTGTATATGCACCTTCAAGCATACAATGTTGTAGATAGTTTATAGATTTATGATTTAAAAGTCCTATTTGATTTTCTTTAGTACTTCCCCAAAAAAAATCATTGAAGGCCAATAAGTTCACATCTCTTAAATGGAATTGTGAAATTTCGTCTTACCTCATTTAGCATCCATTTGTATGCTATTTAAATATGCCATCAATATGAACCCTACCTGCAGATGTGCCAACCCTGCAGCATCCTTGATCTTGAATTAATCTGTGTTTTCAGAATATAACCATTTTCCAAACACATTGAGCAGCTACTCCATCTAGCTTTTTGGAACTGTGCTTTGTGGTCAGCACCATCTAGATGGATTGGTTCATAGAAGATTGTAAAATTAAAAAAGAAAAAGTATTGCGTTAAAGCATCCAAGTCAAAACCAATTGGTAAATGAGTGTAGTAGCCCCTGGAGTATATGGACCAAACTTGGGTGGCTTGTGAAGGATATGTTGGACAAGTATAACACAATGACTCATTTATTTTCTGGTCATTTTTAATCAATGGAACCTATGTCAGTTTGCAAATACTTTGTGGTCAAAATGTCTTTCGTTTAGTCAAGTTTATTGTCACACACACACACACACACACACACACACACATATATATATTTTTGATAAATTTTATTGTCACACACATGGTATCTTATTTATTCTATACTATTTTGTAACCCAATTTACTTGTTATTTGCATTTTTAGGTTACCGAGCAAGTCATAGATGAAAAGCTTGGACGGATGGTTACACGTGTTGTGCTTCCCCGTGTTGTTATGCATTCACGCTATCATTATGGGGTACTTGATTACTTCTTGATTTTATTGATACTTTTTGCTTACAATTAATGTTTGTGAGAGTATGTGTTTTGCCTAAACTTATCTTGATATTTGTGACCTTGAATTCCTGTTAAGCAAAGATTCCAGGGAAACCACCAACATTTTGATGAGTGTTTATTGACAGGCATTCTCTGAGAATTTCACTGGTTTGGAGCTAGAAGATGGAGGTGGGCGTGGTACATCAGGTTGTTTATACTTATCCTTTTGTTTTAGTTCTCAAGTGGGTATTTGGTGTTATTTTGTTAATTCATTTCAGCCCATCAGGATTTGTATTAGCTTGTCATTTCTAAACCATTATGCAATGCTTAGTAAAATGTTGGTAGAAGTGATTGGTTAGTTGGTGTGCAGGTAATATGTGGAAAAAGGAATATCTTAAAATTTATATGCAAAAATAGTTTGTAAACACAAAGTACTTGTATATTTTGCATGACTTTGATGCAAAGGACATTGGAGCATCCACTGTCAATGCTGCTGGTAAAGTTGTGCACTTCGGCAGTTCTACAAATAATATGTGGTTGATAATTTGCTTCAGGATCCCACTGGGAGAAAAGGCTTCTGATGAATGAGATCATGACAGGCTCAGTGGATACACGATCAGTGGTTTCAAAAATGACATTGGCCTTATTAGAGGATAGTGGATGGTATCAGGCTAATTATAGCATGGCTGGCCATCTTGACTGGGGCCGCAACCAAGGAGCTGAATTTGTTACCTTCCCTTGCAATCTTTGGAAGGGGGCATACCATTGCAACATGACACAGTTATCTGGGTGTACATATAACAGGGAGGCAGAGGGTTACTGTCCGATTGTAAATTATAGCGGAGACCTTCCTCAGTGGGCTCGTTATTTTCCACAGGCTAACAAAGGTTTGTTTTTCATCTTAAATTTGTGTATTTGTTTTGCCCCTCGTTTTTGCATTTGCATTTATTCATTTTCATAATATTGATCCCATTATATCATGTGTTTGAAACATTCATGTGCAGCTATATCGAAGACTAAAACTTGGATCCACCTATTTTGGAATATTTAGCAAATTGTTATGGTTGCTCAATATTGACCTACCAAGCATAAATTAATTGGATAGTAGAATCTTGCTAACCTAGGATTCCCTCTGATATAAATCCTTTCCTCTAGACACAATAGTTGATTTTGGTCCTGATCTGTGTTACCAAAAACCCTAGATACCCTAGTGAATTACTTTTTGGAATACACATTTTGAAACATGGTACACTTTCGTTCCAAAATGGTAAATTTGGCAATCCAAAGCAATCCCAAAAGTTTGTTCCAATATATTTCCTAAAGGTTTCGTTAAGAGTAAAAAAATCAAATACAATGAACTAAAATCTAAGGTGAGTGAAATTTTAACGTGACAAAATATAAACAGTGAGTCATAATGTTCATAAAACTGTGTAGGCATATATTAATTTGGAAAAAAATCTACTCTTTGTTGGATGTCTAATTGTTGAAAAAAATTCTCTATTCTAAATTACCTTAAATTCTTATAGTGTAAACTATGTAAGCCTACCGCTATCATACTACAATTTAGAGCATGTGGCGTATTATGCTCCCGTTCCCGTTCCCGTTCCCGTTCCGTGTATTAGAACGATCCATATTCCAGGTAACATAGGTCCTGACTTGTTGGAAATATTAAAACTTGAGGGAGGCTTTTGCTGACCAATTTCTTATGTTAGTGAAATTGCTAACAAACTCTATTTGATAGGGGAAGTTTACTTCTAATATGGGATCTCTTTTGAATATATTAGTGAACCATTTAGGACACTTTTGGAAAATGTTTTGGAATGAAATTTTGAAGAAACTACTTGGAAACTTAATGGAATTTTTATGGATTAGTTTTGTGAGAGATTTGTAGTAAATATAAATGAATGGGCTTCAAAAAATATGTAAAAATGTCCAAGGAGAGTATTTGAGAAATTTCAATAAGCCTCGTAGATCTAAAAAATTTAATAAAATAAAACTATAAGACTCAATGAAATTTAGTAAAGTTTAATTTAACTTGTCACTTGCCATGCTAGCATTCAAGTAAGATTTGTACTACTAACTTAATTAGTTGGTTGTAATTAACTGCTAGTTAATATCTCAAATTTTCACATGTTGGTCTCGTCATCTTTCTGTAAGGGTGGCCATGGGGAACTTTTTCGATTTTGGGAGGATGTTTGGATGGGTCAATCTTCTTTTGCTGTTGATTTCTCACATTATATAGAGTGACTTGATCTCATGATTATTCAATTGCTTCCATGGCTTGTTCACTTTTGGCTCCAATTTCTTGGAATTTTGATTTTTCTAGAAATCTTAATGATAGGGAGGCTTCACAGTTGACTTCTTTATTTTCCAAAATTGATTATTTTTCTTTATCTTCTCTTTTGGAGGACAAGAGGGTTTGGACACTTCATTCGTCCAGGATATTTTCTTGTAAGCCTTTTTTTGATTACATCATTGATAATCCTCATGTTCCTTAGTTTCTTTTTTGCAAAAAAGTTTGGAAGGCTGTGCTCCCCTAAAGGTAAAGGTGTTCATGTGGGCCTTGATTCATGGTAGGGGTGCAACTCGAGCGGGTTTGGTCGGTTGTCCAAGCCCGCCCAGACCCACCCAGGCCCAAATTGTAACCCGATATTGCATGTCCAAACCCGACCCGAGTTAAACCCGAATTGTCCGAATTGTAAATAAAATTTTTTTTTTTAGCTACATTATTAAATTATTAAAATTTGATTTTATTTACATTTTTTTTATATAGAAAATCATTAATACCGTCAAAGCAAATAATTTATATAATGTAAGAGAGATGTTGCTATAGTAGTCTTGACAATTTATGAAATTATGAGTGAAAATAAGAAAAAAGTAAGATTTTATGTTATTTATATATATAATATATATTCAATATAATTTAATAATCTAAATTACTTTAATATCATGTAATGGTTAATAATTTATATATATAATATTTGTATATATCTATATATGTATAATTCGGATTTTAAGTTGTTTGGGTTGTTTGAAATCTTTGTTCAAGCCCGTCCAAATTTAATTCAGACATCTGAATTTTTGCCCAGGCTCGTACCAAATTTAAAAATATCTTGTCCAAGCTCTAAAAAAATTCGGATTGGGTTCGGGTTGCTTGGGTTGAGCCCGCCCAAGTTGCACCCTTAGTTCATGGAGGCATTTTGACAAATGATATATTGCAGAAACGGAGATCTAATCATTTTCTAAATCCTCAGTGGTGCATTCTTTGTTGTAAGAATGGGGGAATTTGTGAATTATTTATTCTTGCATTGTCCAATCACTTTGAATTTATGGCATAGATTATTTTCTTTGGGGAATGGTATGTGGGTAGCCCCAAAAGGGAGTGTCCATATGCTCCTAGTTGATTTTCGCACATTTGGAGGATTGAAGAGAGCCAAAATGCTATGGTCTTGTGCCGTCTGCGCAACTTTTTGGGTTCTATGGATGGAGAGAAATGCGAGGTTGTTTGAAGATAAGTTCCAGGAGGTGGGCTGTTTGTGGGATAATGTTCGTCACTTAACTTCTTTTTGGGTGTCGGGAAGCTCTTTATTTGAGGGAGTTCCACTCTTTTTGTTAGCTAGAGATTGATTGGCGTTGTGTGATATGTAGACTTTTGCTCATGATTAGCTTGTTAGGGTTTCATTTTTTATATTCTCATTGTCTTTTTGTAAGAGGATGCCTCATCCTTGCTTCCTTTTTTTATTAATAAAGTTTTTTGTGGTTGATAAAAAAAAGAAAAAGAAAAAAAAGAAGTAATTAACTACTAGTTATTATAGAAATTTAGAGTGAAATATGTTATGTTAAGATGAGTTTACTAAATTGGTTGGTTGCAACTTCATTGATTTTTTTAATGAAGGTCGCTTGCTTATTTATCAAAAAAAAAAAAAAAAAAATTTTTTTTTTTTTTTTTTTTTTTTTCTAGTCATTTACGCCTAGTAAATGCAACAAAGATCTTCAAAGTATTTCTAAAGAATATTTGAAACTCAAGATTTGTACTGGTTTATAATTTAAATCTTGATAGTTCTTTAATATGAAAGTGTTTCTAATTTATTTTCTATGTGCTTCCTATTCCATTTATACTTTGAATCTTAATCACTTTGTTTGGTTTTGAGTTTTCAAAAATCGTTTTCTGAGTTTTCAATTTGTATTTTTGTATTTTTAATATTTTTTAAAAATATTTTAATCAAATTTTTTTTTTTTTTTAATTTTTAGATCCACTTAATCTTAATAAATTTAAAAACTAAAAAATTTGTACGAAAATCTTTAAAAAATTCATTGAATACAACAAAATACGAAAATGTATCGAACTTTCGTATATATATTTTGTATTTTTTGTATTGGTGAATTTTTTTCACAAATATTATACTTTTTAAGTGTATTTGGATTAGGCGTATCTAAAAATAAAAAATTTGCATAAAATATTTAAAAATTTCACTAAAAAAAAAAATGGAAAAGAAAACTTGATTTTTTGGAACCAAACATGGTGATAGTTCTCTAATATAAAAGTGATAGTTTCTAAACTATAATGATACACAAGATTCCTTTTAGGTACATCTTTTTTTTTTAACCTTACAATTAAATTAAGCATTCATTGTACTTTATTGATGTATCCACAAATTACAATGCTGAAGTGGTTTAGTTGTAAGAGTGCCTTTTTGTGCCGGTTTTCTTTATATTTTGCGAAGTTTTTTATAAGATTCTTATTGGGATTCACATTTGATTCTTGATTGTTTCCTCACTTCCCGTTTCTTCTATATTTTTTTTTCCTCTGCTTCTGTTTCTAGTTACATAACTATAATCTAACTTCTGATGAGCTCAGATATTGCACTTCTGGCTGCTAATCACTTAAATTTAGATAGTGATGTATTTATTTATTTATTTTTGTGTGCGAAGTCATATAATTTTTTTTATATGCTAAACCATTATAGAAATAGCAGTAGTGGTTTGGGCCTTAATTGTGGCTTGCTATTGACTATCATTCTTGGTGATTGCAGGTGGGCAGTCATCATTAGCTGATTATTGCACTTATTATGTAGCTTATTCTGATGGATCATGTACGGACACGAATAGTGCTCGGGCACCTGACAGAATGTTGGGTGAGGTGAGAGGAAGTAGCTCAAGGTGAGATTTACTAATTGAACCTTGATGGGATTCACAAATTTGAAATTCACACTGGAATAATTTTTCTTTCATCGTGATATAGGTGTATGGCCTCATCATTAGTACGAACTGGGTTTGTAAGGGGTTCTATGATCCAAGGAAATGGTTGTTATCAGCACAGGTGTATAAATAACTCACTAGAGGTATAATTTGGACCTTTAATGTTTGTTTCTGTTACTTGGATGCTTTATTGATTTGATGCATGTGGATTAGATCGCTTTATTGATTTGATGCATATGGATTAGATCCTGGTAGCAGCATGTTGAAAGGGGGATATGTTGACTGCAAAGAAATTGTAGTCGTTTGACTGCAATTTTTAACTTTTTTTCTTCAATGGATGTTAGCCATATTGTCTATTTTAGGGCAATTATGGTGAACTTATCTGCATATAAATCTTTTACATCAAAATTATAAAAATTCTCTGGATTGGTATGAATTTGTAAAAGATGCTATTTTTTGACAATTATCTTTAAATAATGGAAGTTTCTTGAATGATTAGGCTGTGTTTTTGTTCATTTTGTATGACTTAAAGGACTGGCCTTTGAATTGCAAATTTTCCATTTCTGATGTGATATTTCTTCCAATATAACAATGAACATGTTCTTTTTAGGTTGCTGTGGATGGTATTTGGAAAGTATGTCCTGAAGCTGGTGGAGCAGTTCACTTTCCTGGGTTCAGTGGTATTTTTTTCCTTCCATTTTTCCTTGTTATTGCCAAATATCTATCCATGCTTCCCAAATCTCAAGTGTGTGTGTGTGTTTTTAATTATACTGTAGGTGAGCTGATTTGCCCAGCTTATCATGAACTATGCAGCATGGACCCAATCCCTGTATCTGGGCAATGTCCCAATTTGTGTAACTACAATGGAGACTGTGTTGATGGAAGCTGCCACTGCTTTCTAGGGTTCCATGGCCATGATTGTAGTAGACGTGAGCTCTTTATACCTCTTCCTCCATTCTGCAGTCTGTTGAAATTACATGCCCGTGCAATTCTGCCCTTTTAGTTTTCTTTTGAGTTGCTGATGAAGGTTTTATTTGCAGGCTTCTGCCCTAGCAATTGTAATGGACATGGCCAGTGCCTTCAAAATGGTGTCTGCGATTGTGAAAGTGGATACACTGGCATTGACTGCTCTACAGGTAATGCTATATTTTTAGACCTTTTATTTTTATTTTTATTTTTTGTTTTTGTAATAAAGTTACATTTGTTAGACACATTTTATTGTTTATGAAAAGATATAACCAATAGTCTTCGTTAAATGTAGGCTTCAGATGTTCCGTGACCTTTACTGGATGAGCCATATCTCAATAATTACACTAATCACATGGCCTGAACACATACGTTTTTGCTAAACTTGTCCTTTTAGCATGAATTATGCGCTGGTTGACTCAGTAGGGTGACAATTATGTGTGTGCATGAGAAGTTTTGACTATTAGCACGGTTGGCTGGGGAGGTGACCATTATGCATATGCATTGAGAAGTAGAATCACATTTCAATGCACTGATGAGCACCTCCTCCCTCTACTAACACACAAACATAACAGAACTTATTGCTTTTCTCTGCATAATATTGTGCTTTGGTATGATGTACAGCTGTCTGTGATGAACAATGCAGCCTTCATGGAGGGGTCTGTGATAATGGAGTATGTGAGTTCCGTTGTTCAGACTATGCTGGCTACACATGCCAGAACAGCTCCATGATGGTCTCTAGTCTATCCGTTTGCAAAAATGTGCTAGAGAATGATGGACCTGGACAACATTGTGCACCAAGCGAATCAAGTATATTGCAGCAGCTAGAAGTTGTTGTTGTGATGCCCAACTATAACAGATTGTTCCCAATTGGCACTTCTTGGAGGAGGTTTCCTTTTTTTAAAAGCAGCTACTGTGATGCAGCTGCTAAGCAGCTAGCCTGTTGGGTAAGTTGCTTCATCTTTACATATTAATCACATAAAGCCTTGTTCCAAAAAAAAAAAAAAAAAAAAAAAAACCCACTTGAAGTTGTCTATATCACATGGTCTAGGTTTTTTTTTGGTCCTCCAGAGCAAATCTACTGGCAGTGTTACTCTGCTTGTTAATTTTAAGATGCATTTCACTTGCTAGTGCCTGAGATTCCCTCTGGTTAGGTTACCTTCTGTTTTTCCACTGAATCAATACGATAGGCAATTTCACAATATTAAAAGTTTTGTCATGGTTCTCTTGAACGTTGTAAAATAAAAACAGGTAAATTACACTGACCTCTCGAGTTTTTGCAAAATTATTTCACCCGCCAGATTTACTCAACTAACAGACTTAATAGAAAACAGGAAATTACCTAATTACCCCTACTATTAAATTTGATTTTCCTAATTACCCCCTTTAATTTATTTTCCTTTTTTTTTGTGTGTGTGTGTGTGTGTGTGTCCATTCATCACTCCTACTTTTCTCTTTGGCTACCACAAAACAGAGACCAACACTGGCACACTCCTTCAGCACCACCTCTGCCCCCTCGCCACCACCATAGCTCACCCCTACCAGCACCTACAGAGATCAAACCCCTCGCTACCTTCGTCATTGTCACCATCACAGGGTAGAGACACTAGTGGGCTGTCGTATGTGGATTGGAGGTGAGATGAGAGAAGGCAAGAGAAAGGGAGGTGGAGGGGGTTGGGGAGGTGGTGACGGGTGAGTGGAGAGGGAGGGATGTAGAGTTGGAGGTGGCTGCGGGAGCCTCCGTTGATCCCTTTGTTGAAAGTGGCGTTGATCCTGTTGACTTATTCCATGAATCAATCAAAACAAAAGTTCAATTTGAATCTAAGGCCAAGTTTGGCATTGTTGAATGTAAATGTAAAAAGTAAATGTAATGTGAGTGTGTTAGGTGAGTATTAGTGTGGTAGGTGAGTGCTAGTGGTAGATAGTGGAAATATATAGTGGTAGATAGTGGAAATATATAATATGTAAGTGGTATATAATGGGTTTAATGGGTTATGATGATGTTTGTAATATCTCCTATATAAGGAGTGTCATTTGGTCTTGTAAAAATAAGACATTGAATACAATCAATCAATAATATCAATACATTAATTTCCTACATGGTATCAGAGCTATAGGTTAAGCTCTTGGTGTTCTTCGCCTTACCGGCGGGCGGCAACCTTGCCTTGGCCGTCCGCCGGACCTCAACCTATTTCACTGTAATCTCTATCAATACCTACCAACATTTTCTCCTCTACTCCCTCCGCCAAACATCAACTACCTATCTTCATGCTCTCCCCATTCAGGGTGCAAGGGAAGGCCGTGCTAGTCATTCACAGAGGTCAATACCTTCATATAGGGCTGGTCCAAGCTACAGCTGTGAGACTGTCAGCAGCAGTTTTCAAGTGGTTAAAGAAATCAGATCGCCTTCCCTCTGTCATTGCGTTGGCTTTCATTATCACGTTATTTAGCGGCTTGAGAAATTCAGCCCCACTGTTGCATGTATTATTTCTGCATCATTTAAGGCCAAATTTCCTGCACTTCCGATGAAAGAGGAGCATAAGTTGTTTCTTGTTCGGGCGCTCATTCCACTTCACAAGCCTAAATCTATTTCTATGTATCATCAACAACTGTTGTACTGCATCACCCAGTTTGTTGAAAAAGATTATAAGTTGGCAGATACTGTTATTAGGGGGTTATTGAAGTACTGGCCGGTTACTAATTGTGGGAAGGAGGTTCTCTTTCTTGGAGAATTAGAAGAAATTTTGGAAGCAACACAGCCTCCAGAATTCCAGCGCTGTATGGTCGTGTTTTCAGACAGATTGGACGCTGCCTCAACAGCTCTCATTTCCAGGTTGCAGAACGAGCACTCTTTTTGTGGAACAATGAACACGTAGTCTCTTTGTTTTTTAATTTCACCTTTTATTTCACATTATTTTTTCAAATCTCATTCATACCATATCGATTTGCACACCAAACCTTACCTTATTTTATTCATCTCGGGGATCAACCCCGATCACATTTTTACACCAAAAAAAAAAAAAAAAAAAACCTCACAAAAACAAATCAAACCACACAACAAAAACCGGCCTTATTTTTTCGCCTCTTCAGCTGTTCTCTTCTTCTTGCCTTTGTCTTGGGCGTCCCTTGCCGGTGCTGCCTCCATGTTTCCCACACCGCCGAACACGTTCACTTCCCGTTGCTCCTCAACCGTCACATATGGCGGCCCTCCAAATCTGAGCATCACGGTGGCCTTCCGCTTCAGTTCCTTGTTCTCTGCCTTCAGCCCACATATCTCTGCTCGGGCATCCTTATACATGCCCTGGAGCAGAGCCAGTTGGGCGTTTAACTGCTGCACCTCATTTGTCCTACTCTGAAGCCGGTGCGACAGGTTTGAGACCGCAGTCATGGTCTCAACACGACTTCAGTGTGTAATAATTCGCCTCAATATCCGATTGTGCAGCCATTCTTTGCTCCACAGACAGCATCGGAAAGTTCAAAGGCGCAAACCCAGGGGCGCTTGGTCCAGGGGCGCTTGGTTGCGGTTCAAGGGCACCTGCCCCGGCCATCTCTCTTGTGGCCTCATTGAGGTTGGGAAAGAGAGTGAGACCACGGGACGAAGAGGCTATGTTCTGGGTCACGGGGCGGGAAGAAGAAGCCATTTTCTGGGCAACAGAGTGTTGCAGCGATACAACTCTCAGAAAACAACAGAGTGTTTCAGCAATACAACTCTCAGAAAACAACAGAGTGTTTCAGCGATACAACTCTCAGAAAACGAAGAGTCTTTTTTCAGAGGTTTTTTCAGCAGATGTTTTGTTCTGCATAAGCGGCAGCCTCGCCTTGGTATAAATAGGCAAGGCAGACACGCGTATCACGCGCCTCTCAGCGCAAGACGACAAAGCGGCGCGCCTTTTGATGGCTCGACTTTTGATGGATGTCGGGCACACCTTTTGATGGCACGCCTTTTGATGGCGCGCCTTTTGATGGCTCGACTTTTGATGGCTGTCGGGCACACCTTTTGATGGCACGCCTTTTGATAAGATTGGGCACGCCTTTTGAGGGTGCAACTTTTATGGGTCCGACAAGACTCTGTAAACTGTCCCGACATTGATTCCGGTTAGCTCCTTTAAGGGTCCGACAAGACTCGGTAAAACTGTCCCGACATTGATTCCGGTTAGCTCCTATATGGGTCCGACAAGACTCTGTAAACTGTTTTCTATATCGGTCCGACATGACCCAGTAAACTGTTTTCTACAACGGTCCGACATGACCCAGTAAACTGTTTTCTACAACGGTCCGACATGACCCCGTAAACTGTTTTCTACAACGGTCCGACATGACCCAGTAAACTGTTTTCTACAACGGTCCGACATGACCCCATAAACTGTTTTCTACATCGGTCCGATATGACCCCATAAACTATCTTCTACAACGGTCCGACATGACCCCATAAACTGTCTTCTACAACGGTCTGACACGACCCTACAGTGTCTCCTATCCTCTTTTATTTGTCAGATTATTTTTCCTGTTTTGTTACTCTCTCCAAACTCAAGTTGGTTAGTTCCTAACCCCCTTGAGTTTGAGGGGGGCTGTTAAATGTAAATGTAAAAAGTAAATGTAATGTGAGTGTGTTAGGTGAGTATTAGTGTGGTAGGTGAGTGCTAGTGGTAGATAGTGAAAATATATAGTGGTAGATAGTGGAAATATATAATATGTAAGTGGTATATAATGGGTTTAATGGGTTATGATGATGTTTGTAATATCTCCTATATAAGGAGTGTCATTTGGTCTTGTAAAAATAAGACATTGAATACAATCAATCAATAATATCAATACATTAATTTCCTACAGGCATCTACTAAATAATACAAAAAGTCAAAAAGTCACTATCCTATTTAAGTCACATCATCTTATTTAAATCACATCACCTCTCTAACACATCACATCAAACTCAACCCATATAAGCCAATAAGTCAAAAAGTGCACTTTTTTAGAACATCCCAAACCAACCCTAAATCTTATTCAATTGAGACAACCACAAATTGAAAGAAAGAAGCTATAACGCACCAATTTTTATATAATCTGATTAAATGAGAATCAAGCCCATATTCATCGTTCAGATAAAACCCAATTATAATACATGTGCGGAAGCCTAAACAATACTCAATATTCAATGATAATCGTAATTAAAGTAAATCTCCTTTCCATAGTTTCATTTCATGGAGTTGAGATATACAAAAGTGATCACATGCATTACACTTGCACATTTACAACTCTTAAAGTCTGAATCTGTATTTGTAGCATGTGATACTATTACAAAATTTCACCAAATTTCAAATAAAATGCCCCAAGGGCTTACATCTTTCAAGGAGTAGAACCTTGATACAAAAAGATGGGTTTCTACCCGTACAATTAAGCTCAAAAGTTATACAAAATGTAACAACAAAAGAGGAGCCTTTGTGCTCACATCACAAGCCTTCAACGAGGTGGAGGAATATCATCGGTACTTGAAAATGGTTTTTCCATTAAGGGATGAGCACGATTGTCTAGTAGAAATAATATCAACAATGTACATGAGATTAACATGAGTATGATCATGAATGCAAGTGATGCCATTTCATGATCGAAAAGGTTTTCATTACTCATGAATGTAACTATGCAAGTTTTCCAAAACATCCCAAGTTCTATCAAGTTCAATAAAACAATTGTTAAACCGTAAATAATACACTGGAAATCTCTAGGCATGTGTCTGTTAGTAGTCTATACAGAACCACTAAAAATCCACATTCTTGGGTTATTAACCAGAAGGGCAATTGGACACCGGACTCTATACGGGTTTCTAGACTTTTAGGAACTCAAGCCAACTTAATTCTATTCGCAAACATTTTCTACACATCCCGGATTTGACCACGTTATTTACTTTAATAATTTAACTAAATTCAATTGTTATTATTGTAGTCCGTAGGACATGTTCTCAAAAGGGTTAAATGATATACTAAGAAGCATAGACACGGATATGGATGTGGATGTGGATGTGGATGTGGACACGGACATGGATACGGATACGGACACGAGACATGACAATTTCAAAAAAAATGGAGATATGGACACGGCGGAGACACGACAATAACATATGTTTTCATATATTTTTATTTGCTATCTAAATTAATATTATATCCACAAACAATCAATATTAACAAAAATTAAAATCTATTTTTTTATTATTTTTATTTTTATTTTTATGGATGATCTATTAAGTATTTAAATCTAAGAGAAAAATAATAAACATTCGACATTCATCAAAAACACTAAATAAAATGGGGGGAAAGACAACTTGGCATGTTCCCTAGTGTGTCCCTAGCCTGTCCCATGAAAATAAATTAATTAAATAAGGGGACACGCCATGTGGTGTGTCCGTGTATCCTCGAAGTGTCCGTATGTCCGACACGGATGCGACACTTGTTTTGAAGTGTTGTTACTTCATAGATGATACACATGGATGAAAGCATGAAAATATCTATGCAATGCATGATTTACAGTTGGTTTTCGTTTACCTAAATTCTAAATCATTTTTACGACAATCATGCAATTCTCCACCAATTGTGAAAACAGTTATTACTATCAAAGTATTCTACTAAGGCAATACAAGAGCATAACTAAATCAACATACATTTCCAAAAGACTTTCATAATTTTCGTCATTCCCAATATTCTCAAAATTTTGAATAATCTCAATAAATTCAACAATATCCAAGGTTTCCAAGGAAGTCTAACACGTCTTTCATTTCTCAACATTTTACTCATACAACATTCCTCCCAATTCTCAACATTTTAGGGTTTGAACAACAATTAGGGCTTTCTCAATTTTAATATCAAACTTTGGAATTAGAGCACCATTTATCAATTTGAGAGAAAAATCTCTAATTTTAAAACCAAAAAAAGCAAGCCCTAGTTTTGTACTATATATATATATTTCAAAATCCTCAATTTCTTCAAAACTCATATCTAACAAAATACCACACAAGTATATTAAAACAAATATACAATGGTAATAGAATCCCTACCTTGAATTGGAGAGAGAGAAGAAAGGTCCCAAAAATCGAATGTGCCTAAATCACGATTGGCTCTAGTCAAAATGAAGGTCCCGACGTGCTCTATATTCTATCTCAAAGGAGCACGGTGAAATTCTAATTCTAAGTATGGTGGATCGAAGGTTTTGTAGAGTTTGGGTAAAGATTCTAGAGAGAAAAGAGAGCTTTGGAATAAAAGAGAGAAAGAGAAGTGAGGAGAGAGAGCAAGAAAAGATTTTAATTCAGGTTTTTAGTCAATGTGATCGATCGCACTTACAGGAGCTATTGATTGCCCAAATGAGATCGATCGGCTGTCGATCGGAGCGTTGTACTGAAATTTCAACCAAAAGTAATAGGTAGAGTGATTGATCGCACTACCAAGGGTGATCGATTGCCCAAGTGTGATTGATCCTCTTTCGATCGGAGCTCACTGTTTTTAATGAAGAGTGATCGATCGCTCACCCAGAATTCTGAACAAAAAGGGCTTGAAAACACCTTCAACCAAGCCAAAAACTCAACCAAAAGATAAAGACGAAGAAATGAAACAAATCCCAACAATGTGCGAATAATAGAGCATGTCCCAAGAGTCAATACAAGTATACAAAGGAGTCAAAAGGGTCTGGTCTTGACCTGAGCCGTCACAAAAACAAAATCAATTTCTTTTGATTCTAGAGGGATTTAGTGTACTGTTTTTTATACACATCCATCTATGCAATATATACATTTATGTTGAATGAAAAGGTTTTGGGTCATACATCTATATATAGTATGTGTGTATATAATTATATGGAAGTATCTATATGATTAATAATTAAATTATTGAAAAAAAATAAATAAGTCCAATAATAAATTTTGTTTTGTTTTAAATAAGAAGGGTAGCTTTGGCATTTGATAATAAAGTTTCATGGCTTTGTTAGCATTTTAGCGGCTATTTAACAAAATGGACTAATTTGTTTCATGAATGTAACATTTAAAAGAAGTGTCTGTAATCATGTGAAAAGTGTGGGATATTTTTGTTAAACCTCAAGAGAAGTATTTTTGTAATTTACTCGATAAAAACTGTAATTTCTAAATTATTCTTGTGCTCCATTAACATGACTGTATCACCTTTTTCTGCTTTGAATATTCCAATCTTTTGCACGCAAAGACCACTATATGCATCAATTGGAATGGCCTATGAATGTGCAGAGATCTATAGTTCTTAAAACTAGAAATCCCAACCTGATTATTAGGATATTTATCTGCTTGGCCTTTGGAAAGACTCCTGGATTGTTTGTTAATTAAGAAAACCAACCTCAAGCCTAACTTTTTATCTCAAAGCTTGGTGGAGGCTAAAGGTATGCATTTTCTGTTGAATATGAGCCTCTCAAAAGTCTAGCTGAATAAACCAGGCAAGTTAGTGCCTGACGGTTACTGTAAACTAACTTGGTTTAAAAACTTCATAGGATATTGTGGTAGTAAATGTGATTGTGTTGGATTTTAATGTTGAAGCAGGCAGTGTGCAATCTTCTTTAGGATTATGAAGAAATGTGCGCTTGGTTGAACTTATGGAAACCACACTTTTATTGGTCTAGTTTGATGTTAAGTTAATTTCTTGCTATTCTTTTAGCTTATTCCTAGTTTAAAATAACCAAGTTTGAAATGCTTAGTTTTTGGCTTGTATCTAGATTTTTTCATGGTTTTCCAAAATAATGAATGCTTTGTATATGGTGATATAATACATGTCCAAGCACATCACCTGCATGTTTGTGTAATTGTTGAGCAATAGGCAAAAGAATATTTTCCTTTGTGGTCACTGTATGGGTAGTCCTTGAATTTTTAATGATGAATTTATGACAATTTGAATTATTTTTTTCTTTTCTTTTCTAATGTTGATTAGTCTTCTTGCTACAGATATCAATTCAAAAATGTGACAAGGATGGTGACAACAGGCTTCGTGTGTGCCATTCAGCATGCCAGTTGTATAACTTAGCATGTGGAGCATCGCTTGACTGCTCAGACCAAACCCTGTTTAGCAATGAGGATGAGGGTGGAGGTGGTCAGTGCACGGGCTCTAATGAGATTCCATTGCCATGGTATAACCGCTTGTGGATCAGGTTTTTCAAGTAACAATTCCTGAAGAGGAATTCTGTAAATTGTAGGCAGCTTCAATTTTCCCCTCCGCCCTTTTCGGTTTGTAATTTCTTTTTTCTAATTTTTTATTTTTAAATAGATTTTCTACATAGGAAAATGGCACGTGCATTAGAAGTAGGGTTTTCGTTTTCCCATCCCAAAGGTCATTTTAAAAAAGATTGGGTGGGAACGGTTATTAAGATTGACTTTCACAAATGAAAGTCAGATGTAGAGAAATTGTGTCTGGAAAATGGGGGGAAAAAAAGAAAAAGGAGTGGTTTGTGGAGATGAGCAAAGCAAACGAGGTTATGATTGTTAATGTTTTTGTTCATTCTCGTCATTATTCATATGATATTTTCCACAACTGGTTTTCATTGGGCCCTTGAATTATTAATTTTAAGATTTAATGAAATCAGGTTTGCTTACTGCTCTGAATATATATTAAATTGTTGCTCTGGAAGAGAAATTTCTATTACATAGATCAATGTTAGAACTCTCATGGCATCTTTTTATTTATTTTTTAATATAAAAAGGACGTGAGTAGTTTAATATAAAAAGGATGTTAATGTTTTTTTCATTCTTGTCATTGTTCATATAATATTTTTATAAGTTTAAGATCTCGTTTGTCAACTATACATTTTAGTCAAAAAGTTAAAAAATTATTATAAATTGTCATATTAATCTCTCTATTTTTTTATACATTTTTTCATAAAAAATTAAAAAATTATTAAAATAGTCTGTTTTTAAACGAGACGTGAGTAGTTAGTTTTTCTTTTGTTTGAATAAATTTATCACTCAATTACAATCACATCATTATGAAAGGTTTGGCATTCTTAAATTAGCCAAACCAATCCAAAGATTTTAGAATAAATTGGTGATAAATTTAATCTATAGAGGGTGTTAGGCATTAGGTCTAATGAATATTTTTTTGTTAGTGAGAGGTCCACCATTTATAAAATAATTTTGTGAGAAGTCATTTTTCTTGTTTTAAAGGACATTTCGTTTTTAATTTTACTCTTAATTTATTTGATGATTTATTTTATTTTATATCTATTAACTTTCTTTGACTATCTGTACAAAATTTTTCTTATCCATTAAATTTTTTGCCTATTTATTCAAAGAATTTCCTATTTGTTTAATTTTTTTGACTATCTATTCAATTTTTTCCCTTTATCTGTTGAAATTTTTGCCTTTGTTAAATTTCACAAAGCTTATTTTCCTTATCTGTTGAATTTCATAAGCTTATTCTTTTTTATATTTGTTTAATTTTTATCTGTTTAAATTGTGATACACAGAGAGAAGAAATAGAGATTGATTTGTTAAAATGTTTTTATTAGCTCATATAATTTACAACAAAAACAATGATCACCAATAATGTCTTTACAATCAACCAATTTAAAAAAAAAAAAAAAAAGAAGAAGAAAAAAAAAAAGAAGCATGAATTGTTTTATCTGCTTAAATCTCTCTCTCTCTCTCTCCCCTAGTGCAATTTATGTCATCAAAAAAAAAAAAAAAAAAAAAGAAAAGAAAATAAAAGAAAGAAGGGAACAAGATAGGGAAAAAAGAACTATTCAACATCATATATATATATATTATATAAGGGGTACTTACCAATTAGTCCTATTCACTAGACTTATTTACCTACAGGTCCTAACTAATAAATTTAACACTATAAAAATAAGAGAGTGATAAATTTATCACTAAAAAATTATTCATAAAAAAAGAGACTGATAATTTATCACTATAAAATTATTCATAAAAAAAAAGACTGATAAAATTTGTCTTTATCACTTAATAAATTATATCAAATAGGACTTAATGGGTAATAAGTCTCAAAGTAGGACCTATTGGGTAATAAGTCTCCCAAGTAGGACCTATTGGTAGTTTACCCTATATATAAACATATATAGCAATATGGTAATCTAGCACTAAGTGTATGATTCTATGCTTCCGTACTCCTTACGTCCAAGTTTCGCGTTACTCCGAACAACATTGTAGAACCTGAAAACACAGTGATGGTGAGCTACCCGGCAAGTATGTTATCAGAAAATCTCTTCGACCGTCAAGTTAGTACCCTTAGTTTATGTTTGATTCACAAGACTAATAGTGAAGTATTAATAATCTTATTAAATTAGTATGGTATTCACTATCCAATTGGATTAATATCCACTGGATTAATAATCCCACCCCTACCCCATTACTAATAATCCTACAAATTTGTTGGATTAATTATCCATTGGATTAATAATCCTAAACCAAATGTTAAAACAAACATAGGATAATTGGGCCCACAGATTAATAATCTCAATCCCATACTCTAATCCACCCAATCAAACATGCCCTTAGAGAGAAGATAGCTCTGTGTAAGGAAGATCGCAAACCTGTTGCATGGAGGCGCTGTGGGGTTTATATAGTTTGTGCACGCACTACCTTGATTGTCTTTCCTAGACACGTGGATATACTATCCCCTCCTCGCCTTACACGTGTGTGCGGCGATACTACTAAACAACATCGACAAAACAGCTAAACGGTATTGATACGTCGGCCATCAAGTTTCCTATTTTGCTTTTCAATTGGGCCATGTGGCAATTTTCGCCTAGCTTTCAACAACCTGGTGTGTGGCAGTCCACTTCAAGATTAACTTCTACTGACCGACCTAGCTCCGAGATGCCCAACCGGTCATCTACAACTCGGTCAAGCCAGTTGAACTCGCCTAAGCCAACCTTGCCCAACCTTGAGCTAGGGCCGACACAGTTAGCCCGCTTGTAGTTGAGTCACCGATCTCGGCCATTCTCCTGCTCAGCTGAGATCGTAAGCTGCCCCTCAGCCCGGTTAAACCATCACTGCCATTCCGTCGACCTCAGCCTTGGACCAAGCAGAATGAATACCTCGGCCCAATGCTGGGCGTTTTTCTAGATCGGCTGTAAGGCCCAAGACATCGAACCAAATCCTGATTTAGCTCAGCCCACTTGTCCGGTGCAAATCCCCTTCTCACTAGGGTATATATATCTATCAGATTTGACTTTTCCACTGAAAGTTAGGGTTCAGATCAAACGAAGAAAAGCTGTAGCGAAGGACTTCTATTCAGAGAATGAAGTTGCGATGAAGATGAGTGCGAAGGTCAATAGCAGTAGCGATGGAGGCAGGGCTGGTGGGGGAGGGGGGCAACATCTTAGGCTAACTCTGGCAAGATGGATCTAGAGAGAAACAATACAAACAAGCATGCAAATAATGTGAAAACCATAGATCTGAGTTCGGATGAAGCATATCTGAGTAAGGCTCTGGTTTGTGGATGATCGACAACCATGATGGTGCTCTGGTTCAATCACCAATCTTAGCTCTAGTTTGCGGCCATTGATGATGAAACCCTAGGGAGATCGAGTGACACCACGGCAGAGGAAGGGGCGACATGGGTGGGATAGATGGTAAGTGATAGACGACGACGATCGGTGGTGACGGAGAGTGTAGTGCAGAGAGAGAGAGAGAGAGAGAGAGACAGAGAACATAAACTAGAGAGGGAAAGATAAGACAGCTTTTGTGAGGCAACAATGCTAGGTATCATGAAAAATCTTTCATGACAATAATCATGAAAGCTTTGTGACATTTGGATTACACTTAGAATAAAGTACCACACACTAATCAAGGTAATCCAATGATCATAAATATTTCATGATCATTTTCATGAAAAAATTTTCATGATCCCTAACTTTTCTCTTTGTGAGGTGTGACGGTTTGGTTTGTGTATATAGCCAGTGATATTTTAGTCATTTTATCTAAACTTCTTCTTATGGATAAAATTTGAATTTGGACTTTTGAACTGAATGCCCAAGATTTAATAAATTAATATATAATAAAAAAAATGATATATGAACTCTCTTTTTTTTATATATATATATTTTTATCTATTTTAATTTTTGGTCTTAATTAAATAGCAATACTCTAAAAAAAAGTTGTGACAAAAAAATACCACCTTCATTCATAAATTTAAAGTCTACTTAAATTACATGGTATATCAAAATCACCATATAACATTGAGACAAAAAAAAAATAATAAAAAAATCAAATGCACTAAACATACTAATCACGAAATAATGATAAGGGTGATGATCACCAATGACCATCATGTGTTATGACCCGGTTTTCACGAAATAATGATAAGTGTGATGATCACCAATGACCATCATGTGTTATGACCCGGTTGGACAAAACGTGATCAAATAATCTTACCCGGTGCAAGTACAAGTACTAGACGCATCATCATAAGCATAACTATATGAGTCTAGATCCTCTGCCATGTTTGTCAGTAGTGATTTTTGCAGTGCCTCAAAACGACGTCGTTTTAAAAAAAAAAAATTTCAAAAAAAGAAAAAAACACTAAAAAACCAAAGCAGAGGCGTGCAGAGAGAGAGAGAAAGGAAGAGGCATTACCAGCAGGCCCATTCTCCCCCCGACAAGCTTCATTTTGGTAGCCACCTACTCATCCTCTTCCCCTTCATCTCCCTCACCGTCCCAATAGTCACCAACACCACCTCCGGCAACTTCTTTCTCTTTCTTTCTTCTTCCTCTTTTTCCTTTTTCTCTCTAAAATTTATTAAACCCACCATCTCTTCTTCCCCTGCTTCCTTTTCCATCTATAAAGACTACCAAACCCACCACCTCTTCTTCTTCCTCCTTTTTCTCTCTAAAAACTACTAAATCCCACCCACCACAAAATAAACCCAGATTCAAGCCCAAAAAGAAAATTGATAAACTAGGTCAAGATATAAATCATTCAATTAAGACAAGATTGCAAATCTACAATCATCTCAAATATAGATTCAATATAGATGCAATCTCAAATCTGCAAATCTGCAATCTCAAAGAAACAAATCTCAAATCACATAAAGACCCAGATATCTCAAATCACATAAATAATTTTCCGTCAAATCTGATTGTTTATGAGTCTGATCAAGTTGTACCAATTTGGTTGCCTTTTCCTTCTAATAATTTTTCGGTGATACCTCTTCCTTCATTCTTCTCGCTGCACTCCTGCCTTTGTTTTTGTTTTTGTTCTTTTGTTTTTTTTCTCGGAAAATTTTCCCCCAAAACAAGAACCAGAGGATCCGGACTCTGACTATACGCCCTTGGGCAAGCCCTCTTGAACATCTCCGAATACTGAGGCCTGGTTTGGCATGTCTTAAAAAAGACAAAAAGTTATTACTATTCACAAAAAAAAAAAATATTAAAAAATTAATTTTACACATAATTAAATTTCAGACAACTCTGACGTCCCACAGGCGAAGCTGACTTTTTGGAAAAATTGCACTTATTTAGATGCACAAATAACACGGTGCTGTTCGGTCCCCTGGGGGCCTATTACGGGTCCTGTTTTAATAATATGAACCATTCAATGTGTAGAATTTGTCGAGTACTATATGCCTATAAAAAATCACGTTGGTCGGATATCAGTAACTATATGATCAAATCAGTTAAAATTTATAAAATGGGTGGTGTTATAATTAACAGTTGAAAAAAAAAAACTAATTTGATCAAATAGCTATCGATATCTGATTACTGTGATTTTTTACAAGCATATAGTACTTGACGAGTTCTACACATTGAACAGCTTTGATTAGCAAAACGGGACCCATGGTAGGCCCCGACGGGCCGAACAACACCTCCAATTCAATGCCCGAAAAGCAAGGAATCATATCCCAATCCTGAATTCATTCCACCGTATCGCCTATTCCATCACAATCTTCTCCTATATACTAATTTATACAATTTTTTAAGATACATTTTTCATAAAAAGTTAAAAAGTTATCCCAAATAATTATCTTTTTTTCTTCAATTTTTTAGTCTAAAAATTCAAAAAATACACTTATTTAAGACACTTCAAACAACCCCGGACTCAGCAAACATGTCTCCTGCGTCGAGTGATCGTTGCTGCAGCAGAACTCTGGCGACTTGAACGCCGTGCATGCGCTCATGCACGCCACCACTGCCCCAGAGGAGCTGATCACCAGCAGCTCCAGCGGGCAGTTTTCGATGAGATCGGCCACGCAGTCGGCGTACTGGCAGTGTCCGGCACCGCCGGAGGGCTGGACCCCCATGCCCACATTGTAGCCATCGACAAGGCTGACGTTGTAGAAGTCTATGCTGTTGCTGCTACTTCCGCCGCCAAGGGTGAATTCTGCCAGCGTGGCCGGCCGAATGCTGCCGCCAGTTCACCAGAGAGCCACAGTCGCCGGTGGTGCATTTTTCGGTGCCGGAGCTGTCGAAGTTGCAGCCTGTTCGGGCCCAGAAGTGTCCCGACCAGCCCAGTGGTGTGAGAATTCGGTTGATGCGCCCGGTGATAGTGCGAAGCGGCGGTTGGCAAGTACGGCGGCTCCGTGCCGGACAATATGCCAGGCTAAATTGTGTAGCTGCAGCAGTTTTGAAGCGTGAACACTGTGGCTGAAACTTTGGTTTCTGCAAAAATGTGTCATAAATGGTATGTGGGTCAGATTCAAATATAGCAATTGTTTGAACGATAGATAGATAGATATCATTTACTATATGTTTGGTTGGCAAGAAAATAAGGAAGCATTTGCACTTTTGATTGTTTGTTTGTTGCATTTAGAACAAAATCTAATACCTGGAAACAGAATTTATTCTCATTATTATAAATAAAAATGCAAAAATAATGGTACAATCAACTGTGGAAATGCATGATTTTGAGAGAATTGGAGTGAAAACGAAGTTCATCATTGTAGAACAAATGATAAACACAAAGCATTCAATCATGATCTTCGAAGAAGCTGAGAAGGTGACACAATTGGAGTAACCAAAACTTACGCATAATTGTGTTGTGTGTGTACATTTGTATATATAAAATCAAAGACAAGTTTAGCAATGTGAGTTTTACCTAAGAAGAAGATAGCCAGCTAAACGAGGAGGAGAGAGACTCTGTGCCTAATTGCCTTTTTATTTGATCGGTAAAAAAAGAAATTTTATTAATGATAAACTTTGAGTATTACACCAATGAAGTGAAACAAAGGTGAGTGCACAATGCTCTGCATGATCCAACTAGATTGGCACCGAACCGCAAGCACAACCAAAAGTTGGTGAGGAACCAACTGAGACAACCCTCAAAAGAACACCCAATACATCCAAAATAACAGAGCAAAACAGTGCCAAAGCACTACACCCGCTGCAAAAGCTAAGCATACACAGCAACAAACAAACATAACAACATCAACCAGCTAACAACAGCACCAAAAGCAAGGCTAACATCATCAAGGAGAATCTGATCTGTTTGATGTTGAAGATGAAGTCTTCAACTGAGAAGCTCAGGAGATGAAGCTTTTAGCCACAAGGCTATTCTGGTTTTGATAAGGTCACCAAGCTCGATCAAATTGGGTGTTACACCTCTGAAAACTGAACAAATTGAGTTAAAACACGAATGAGAAGAAAGGGGGGTTGGAGTGATTGTGCATAACATGATGGATCATGGAAGTTATATACTTTACATTTGGGTCCACCACATTTTCTGCATTTCTTGATTATCACTCGTTTCCCCCCACCCAAAAAAATAAAATTAAAAAAAAAAAATAATAATAAAATAAAAATAAAAATAAAAAAATGAAAGAAAAAGTTACAGGAAAAAAATTGTGTGGGAATTATATAATTGTTTAGAACTGTTTTGAGAATAATAATTATGTGACACAAAAGTATCAACACCGACTGAGGTCTTCATATATTATAATAGAATTAGAGGTCCACACGCGATACGTGTGTAACTCACATAAAAATAATAGTATAATAATAATGATAAAGAAAAATGCATACATACTATGTGTTGCTCAAGTGGTAAAAACTTTTTAAAAAATCTAAAAACTCTTGAGATAGTGATTTGTGATTGTGGCTCAACTTAAAACAACGAATAACAATTCCAATAAAATAATCAATAACAAATTGGCATAACGATTTAACGTGAAAAAAACACAATTGAACTCCTTCAATTGTGATTAAAAAATCATGGACCAAAGTCACAAAACAATCCACTAAGAAAATAAAAAGAAATTACACACGAGAACTCTTAATTACTTAGTGAATCCATGCCCGAATTGAAACGAATTTGATCTACCTTTTCCACCACCGTCTTTATCTCAGAATTGATTTTCTCAATGTTGAATCCACAATGCTAATGTTGAATCCACGATGATGAGCGATTTCGAAATCCACCAAGGCTTCAAGCTCAAGTTTCTAGCAATCCACCGAAGAACACATCTTTCTTTTTGTGAATGAAAGAACAAAACAATCCTTGATGATAGTCAATATAAAACTCGTTGATCAATCAACCACTCTCAAATCATCCAGAAAAATAATATATAAACACCCTCCAATATAAATACTTTGTTTTCTCTTTCTCTCTGTAAGAATTTGGATGGGTTTAACTCTAAAAATAGTAAACCACGCACTTTGTATTAAACAAAGCCGTGAAGATTGCTCGAGCACTCACTTTAACGCTTGAGTGGTGTGACTAAAGGTAGTGCTCACATATAGGCCAATCACTTGAGCGTAACAACAACAGCTTGAGCGGTAAAACTTATTTCTCAGAAGTTCAGAATGCAGGCAGAGATACAAGATGAACCACTTCACTGCTTGACTTCAGGGTTAGTCAATGAAGTGGCAAACTGGGACTGCTCAAAACAAGATACGGAATGTCAGCTCAAACTCTTTTACTCATGCACAACTTGAGTTGGATTTGCATTTAAACTCTTATAACTCATAGATGCAATAGAGTGAATAAAAATACAATTGAATGAAGTTTTGTCTAAAGGGATTGCCAATTACAAAACTTAACAACTTTCTTTACCAAACTTATGATCTTGGTTTCAAGTTTTGTACTCTTTTTAATATAATTTTACATAATCACAAATTGTAGGGGATATGAGACATTTTGTGTGAGCATTATTTCAATGCTTCTCATATATAATAGTATAGATATATTTATACTAGATTCCACTTTTTTTTTTTTCTTCTTCAAAATACCCTATTTTAATTGTCCTATTTTCTATAACTATCCAGATTAAAACCACATATAACTAATGAAATTAGATTCAGATCAAAATTTGCAATGTATAATAACACACTTATTGGGTGTGCAAACACCGCTAATGTGTATATATTATGGTTAAAAATTATCTTAAAATAAATAGTTACATTTAAATAAGAGAATTTATTACATTATGTATAATTTTATTACGAGGTGATGATAGTACATGTTAATAATAGGGGGAATTATTTAACAGTTGGATAGAGAAAAAATATATACAAACATGGAGGGGTGCAAATGAGACTTGCATCCCATATCATTTCACTTGTACACACTACAGACTCATTTGCACCCTTCATGTTTTAATAATTTTTTTCTCTGCCCCATTGTCAAGTAATTATCACTTGATAATAATGTAAGTTGACAGTTATGTTGATTTTTTTACTAGTTTATGTTTAGTTATGTTGATTTTTTTAGAGTAAATTATCAATATATCTTAATAGTTAGATTTAATTTTTATCAAGTCCTATTGAAAATAAGTCATCGTAAAATCATCGCTAAAAATAATTTTTGTGACATTTTTTGCATATGTCGCTAAAAATTGACAATTAGTGATTTTTTTTATATTTTAAAATCACGGTTTTTATAAATTATCACTAAAACTTACAATTAATGACTTTTTTGTGACAATTTTTTAAACTGTTTCTGAACGTTAAAATTATTAACTTTTTTATATCGATTTTTTTTTTAAAACTGTAACTAAAACGTATAATTAGTGACATTTTTGTGACAATTTTCAAACTTTGGTTGAAAATTAACAATTAGTGACCTTTTTTTAATAGTGTTTGATGAAAAATACCATTAATTATAATAAGACCTATCAAATAATAAATCCACCTATTAAGATTTACATTCAAGTCACCCATTTTTTTTTACTAGTTTCTGTTTCTCTACAAAACACAGCCATGCTATCAATAATTTTTTAAAAATTATTGAGTGTCATTCTAATTAGTTTTAAATAAGCATTCAAAGCTTATGGTGCCAAAGTGATGATTACCTTTAAAAATTATTGAGTGTCATTCTAATTAGTTTTAAATAAGCATTCAAAGCTTATGGTGCCAAAGTGATGATTACCAAATAATAAAGCATAAATTAATGCACCCATCTTCTTTCCCTTCTACGTCTCAATTCGATTTCCCAAGTATCATCTTTCTTGTGTGTGCGTTTTAATATTTTAGATCTCTGGATTTTGTCATGTTAGTTCACTAACTAAAATCAGACCTGAATTTCAAATATATAAGATTTTATAACTAAATTATTTCAAGTCTTCATTAATTAACGATCAAACTAGAACAGGCCAAGATTTCAAATAAAGACATATGTACAAGTCATTTGAGCATGAGTAAATATTTGCTAATTTCATGTGTGTGAAGAATTAAAGAAACATATCGATGGATTGGTCTCTTGGTTCTCGTGATAATAATATCATAAGTTATTGTAAATCGGACGTAGGGTTTATGAAGAAAATTTAAGTTTGTCATTCAATATGTGGGGAGGTATTTTGCGAATGACGTCACGTGGTCAAGAGAGCCAGGAATGTCGGCTAAGGAGCCATGTGAATGAGTCATGTTGCCGGGGTGATCATGGCATTGCCGAGATATTCTGTGGTAATGCCGGAATCCCGAGGTATCCAAATAAGGGAGAAGAGTTCTAAAATAGGGGAGGATATCAGTCTAGATAAGGATAGGGCTCATGAAGAGTTTGATCCCTATCTAGCTGAGTCTCCATGATGAGCATTGAGCCTGAGTCCAATGAAGGAAGGCTTCTAAAGGATTAGGTCACTGCTGGTTATAAAAGAAAACACCCTCGTGGGTCTGAGATAAGTTCTTTCTTGGGAGTTTAAGTAATATATTGCTATCTGTGAGAGATAAGGTTTACTAACTTAATCGTTAGAGTGCCCCTAGGAGGACGAATCACCGCGAAATTCTCATATTCTTGTTGGCAGGTGTTGGCTCAGTCTATTCTGTCGGTGCTCTCCACTTGAGTTCCCCATTTGATTGTGTGGTCAGAAATCAACACCCATAATTTGGCGTTGTCTGTGAAAACTTAAGAAGAATAGATGGCCAACAATGGGCAGGAAGAGAGAATTGGAGACGACATCCACAGTGAGGAAGAAGAACATGTGGATCCTAATGCCAGAGAAGAGAATCGTAATGAAGGAATATAGGAACTGAATCCTGGGGCAAATGATGACGACAAAGGGCACAATGGCCCGAAGAAAGGAGGCCTACATGAGTATTACAATGAAAGCAATCTCCAGATATGGAAGGAGAGATGCCTAAGAAGGGATAAGGAGATGAAAGACATGGCGAACAAGTTGACAGACATGCAAACAGTGGTTAACTTCATGATGCAAAACAACGTGATGCAACCAACGTTCCCGTTGAAGGACACATCGGCACTAGCAGCCAAAATTGATGCCCAGAAAGGAGGACAGAAGACAGTCCTAGTTGTCCCATAGCATGGCAAGGGACAGGAGAACTCACACCGGCTGTCATGGGATGTTGGGAGAACAAAGTCAGTATGAAGTGAGTCGCAGAGGACACCACGAACCAAGGGGACCTATGTCAAGGGATCTCGACAGATCCAAGGAAAGAGCCTCTATTTTAATGGAGTGGACGAAAGGAAGTCCAAGAGGATGCACAATTACACCGAGAGCAGCACACTGAAGAGGCTAAAATCTATTAACAGCCGAGCTCTCGGTAGAACGAAGGAGGATCTCAGAGATTACCTCTAGAGAAAGAGACTCAACGCCGAGATCACGTCCACCCTCAAGCCGAGGACGCCATTCTCAGTGGAGTTAGACACGTTTAAGGCCCCGAAAAGATTCAACATGCCGAGATTTTAGATCTATGACGGTAAGTTTGATCTAAACTGTCATATTGGTTTGTATTTGAATTTGATGGCTTTGTGGAGCGAGAATGAGCAGCTGCTATGCAAAGTATTCCCATTATCCTTTGCGGAGATAGCATCAGATTGGTTCCATAAGTTGTCGAAAGGAACTGTAAAGAGTTGGGAAGGCCTAGCCAAGATGTTTGTGGCCAGGTTTGTTACGAACAAGCCGCAGCCATTGAGGGTAGACTCCCTATTAGCTTTGAAGATTAACGATGGCGAAGGCCTCAAGGCTTACACCAAGAGATACTATGAGGTGTACAACCGGATTTCGACTTGTGACCAAGAGCTGGCAGTCGTGTCTTTCAAGAACGGCCTGAATGATAATTGCTCGCTTCGGAAATCACTTGCAAAAACCCTATTGAAGAGCATGGAAGAGCTCATGGCACAGATTGAGAAGTATGCCAGAGCAATATAACCAGATAGTGATGGCACCGGAAGACCGGGAAAAGACTGCATTCACCACCCCGTGGGGGACATACTGCTACAGAGTAATGCCATTTGGGTTGAAAAATGCTGGAGCTACTTATCAACGGGCCGCGACCACAATATTGCATGACATGATCCACAAAGAGGTTGAGGTGTATGTGGACGACATGATTGTCAAGTCCAAAGAAAGAGAGGGCCACTACACCGCCTTGCAAAAGTTTTTCCAAAGGATCAGGGAATTCCGGTTGCGGCTAAATCCTCAGAAATGTACGTTTGGTGTTACAGTGTGAAAAATGCTGGGGTTTCTGATTACACAAAGGGGCATCAAGTCGACCCTTCCAAAATCAAGGCCATCTTAGAAATGCCACCACCAATGACTGAAAAGGAGGTGCGAGGCTTTCTGGGTAAAGTGCAATTCATAAGACGGTTTATCTCAAAGTTAACCTTGACTTGTGAACCACTTTTTAGTATCCTGAAGAAAGGCAAGAAATTCCAATGGGACGGCCGATGCCAAGCTGCGTTTGAACAGATCAAGGAATATCTACAGAACCCGCCCGTGTTGTCGCTGCCAGAGCCGGGGAAGCCGTTGATATTGTACCTTTCAGTGACTGAGACCACAATGGGCTGTATGCTTGCGCAAGAATTAGAGGACAAGGTGGAGAAAGCCATCTACTATCTGAGCAAGAAGATGCTAGAGTATGAAACTCGTTATACACCGCTCGAGAAGGCTTGCTTAGCTTTGGTATGGGCTACCAGGAAGCTGCGGCACTACCTGTTAGCTCACTCCGTAATGTTGGTTTCACGACTCAATCCCATCAAATATCTTTTCGAGAAACCAGCACTTACGGGTAGGCTAGCTCGTTGGTTGCTGTTGCTCTCCGAATTCGATCTAAAATATGTAACGCGCAAGTCGGTCAAAGGAAGAGCAGTGGCAGAATTCTTAGCCGACCATCCAGTGGAAGGGGGCGAAGCAGTCGAATACTCATTCCCAGATGAAGCCATTTTGCACATCGACGATGAAACTTGGACGATGTACTTTGACGGAGCGTCAAATCAACACGGGTATAGGATAGGGGTGTTGCTGATAGCACCCGACGATTCCCGTATCCCCCTAGCCTTCAAACTCCGATTCAAAGTCTCGAACAACGAAGCAGAATATGAGGCGTGCATCGCCGGTCTAGAAGCAGCCCTGGAACTAGGGGCGAGACGGTTGGACGTCATTGGGGATTCGAACCTTGTTGTGTCTCAAGCAAAAGGAGACTGGAAAGTCAAGGAAAAAAAGATGATAATTTACCACCAGACCTTGGATTTGTTAATTCCTCGGTTTGAAAAGCTAAACTTCACTCATCTAGTAAGAGAAAACAACAGGTTCGCAGATTCACGGCAACTCTATCCTCCATGATAGACATCCCGTCCGGAGTCCGGATGCGTCTAGTCATCATTGACCAGAAGTTTGTGCCAGCGTATGAGTCAATTTCTACCATAGATGAGGTTCAGGACGAAAACCCCTAGTACTACGACATTTGGAATTTCTTAGAGAAGGAAACTTATCCGCCAGGGGTGAATGCCAAGGATAAAAGGGCAATCAGAAGAATGGCCGTTCAGTTCATCATCTGTGGGGGTAAGATGTATAAGAGAGGTCATCTGGGAATGCCTAAGCTCTGTGTCGATGCCGAAGAGTCGAAGCGTCTAATGGAAGCCATCCATGGAGGAGAATGCGGTGCGCATATGAATGGAGTAATGTTAGCACAGAAGATCCTTAGACAGAGTTACTACTGGTCCACCATGGAAGAGGATTGTATCGGTTTCGTCCGGCGATGCCACAAGTGTCAAATTCATGCAAATCGCATGAACATTCCGCCGTCGAAACTGTACAATATGACTTCGCCATGGCCATTTTCAGTCTGGGGAATTGATGTGATCGGGGCTGTCACTCCGAAGGGATCGAATGGGCATGAGTTCATCCTCGTCGCGATAGATTATTTTACAAAGTGGGTTGAGGCCCAATCTTATGCGGTGTTGAAGGCTTCACATGTTGCGAAGTTTATCAGGAACGACATCATCTGTCGCTACGGGGTCCCAAACGAGATAATTTCAGATAACGGTTCCCACTTCAAGAAGGAAGTGATTGACTTGTTGGAAAAATACAACGTGGCTTTTCATAAGTCATCCACATACCGACCGCAAACCAATGGAGCGGTTGAGGCCGCCAACAAGAATATCAAGCACATATTGCAGAAGATGGTGGAAACCTACCGGGACTGGCCAGATAAGCTGCCGTTTGCTCTGTGGGGCTACCGGACTTCAATCAGAACTTCTACTGGGGCGACTCCGTATTCATTGGTTTATGGGATGGAGGCCGTTCTACCTATTGAAATTGAGGTTCCGTCTTTACGAGTATTGGCTGAGTGTCAAATAGCCGAGGCAGATTGGCAGCAGAACAGATTTGAGGAACTCATGCTCTTTGATGAAAGAAGACTGAAGGCACTGTACCATGTCCAAGGTTATCAGCGCAGAATTGCCCGGGCTTTCAACAAGAAAGTTAAGTCCAGGAATCTAAAGGAAGGAGATTTGGTGCTCAAGGACAACCGAGCTCCCATCCACGACCCAAGGGGCAAGTTCAGACCCAATTGGACTGGTCCCTATATCATCAAGTCTATCTGGTCAGGTGGAGCTGTGGTTCTGATGGACCTAGATGGCCTAGAGTTTTCACAACCGATCAACATGGACAAATTGAAGAAATATCACCCTTGAGAGGCTCGCTAGGCCGAAAACCCGAAAGGGCGACCTAGGCAAAACTAAGAGCACAAAAAATTTGAAACTATAAAAACTGAGCTCGCAAGGCTGAAAACCCGCAAAGGGCGGCCTTGGCAAAAGTTAGAGCGCAAAAGGAGAGTGAAAATACCTGAGCGAACCTAAGCCTGAACTACGTAAGGCTTGATTCCCATCTTTGGGATACGTAGGCAACTTCATCCTGAAGTTCAGCCATAAATTTTTCCTCGATCAACTTTGTCCATCTTGATCATCTCGGTCATCTTTGTTCATCAGCATTTATCGCGATCTCCGGTACAGTGCTATTCAGACTAGGGGCAACTTTCCGTTGCTATACAGTGCCGCGGTACTATTCAGACTAGGGGCAACTTTCCGTTGCTATACAGTGTTGCGGTACTATTCAGACTAGGGGCAACTTTCCAGTTGCTAGGATTCGGGGTTGTGCGTCTCAGTGATCGATCTCAGGCGTGTCCAGTTCTGATCCATATCGAAAATGGTTTTGAAAAGTTTTAATAAAAGTTGACTTTGTTCAAATTAATCTTTTTACAACTAAGACCATTTTTAGACCAAAGCGAAAATTTTCAGTACCACAATCTTCAATTTCATTGATTTCAAAACAGAGTTCTCCTGCTCTTGCAATACAATCGAAGTTGTTTTTTTTATTACATTCATAAAGAAAACTTGAAAGTACTAATAAAGCAATAAATCCGGGGCATAGTCAAGTCAGGTGTCCCTGCGCCTCCTTCCAGAGCTAGTCGAAGCCTCTGATGCCAAGCTGGACCCAATCTGTGCCTCTTCATTTAGCCAATCCCAGCACTCATCAGACAAAGTGCAACTAAAGTGGGAGCGGGGGCCAGGAGTTCTCTCGTCCTCCATGCTGCGGCATATCGGGCAAGCTGTGCGCCTCAGACCAGGAATCCAGCCGGGTACTCTATCCCCTCTGGCGGGCAAGTCTGATCATGGCCGAACTGGCGCCGGATACGGAATGGGAAGTAGAAGACACAACGGGTCAAGCCAATCAACTGGATCCCAGTCTGCCGGGACATACTATAGCTCATTGCCGGGAGATTGAGCCAAGAGCAGCGCCAAGCGATGCGATCTGCAGACAAATTGCACATCCAGTCGAACCACCATCCCTCATCAAGAGAATCGACTAGGCGTTGACGAAAGAAGTAGCCGCGAGCCGAGTAGGCCGGGCAAGAGTCCACAACCTGCAATTTATCCATCAACCATACCTGGGGAGGGATGAAAAATGAGAGAATAAAGAATAGAGAGATGTATGATGAGAGAAAAGTAAGTAAAGGGTTTTGTGAGAAAAACCGAGCCTGAGGGCCGAGTAATGTGAGCAATATATATGTGAGATTGGGTGGGAAACATTACCTGCAGTAGTAGTGGACTCCCCACAAATCTAGTCGTCTCCTGACGATAGAAAGCGTCCAAGCCCATCAGTGTTTCGGCCAATGTCATGGCGATGCAGCTCTTTCTTTCTTTCAAGCCTTGAGCAACTTCAATTAGATGAATGCTAGATCCACTAAAGCCTGGGGCAAGCAAAAACTGAGATAGCATGCACAAACAAAGGGCGTGTTGCCGAAAACCTTGCCAGTAATGGTTGCCGCGGTCACCGGGATCAGAAAAGCGATGAATCAAGCCGAGGATATCTAGTTCCCCGTTGCAGATCAGAGACCGAGCGTCATGCGTGGTGAGCCCACACATCTCTCCTAAAGCTTGGGCGTGGCCAAAGCGAAACTGGGGCAAGATCTCTTCATAACGTTCAGATTCCATCAAAACTTGAAAATCTTCGAAAGTTGGACATACCTCTTGCCCGCCGAAGCTAAAGACGTGCGTCACCGGGTTCCAAAACCTCGCCGCGGCATGGAGGAAAGGAAAGTGCAGCGGAGTGCGACTCAGCATGAATAGTGCATTCAAGCCGAAGCCCCGAAAATTTAGCTTTTCCGAGCCATCCAAGTTGGCAATCCAATTTGTGAGATTTTGAGCAAGGAATGCTTCCATTTGGTGCAAATTTGAGTTGAAATGAAGAAAATCCCGAAGTTGGAACTCATATAGGAGATAAGGTAGTGAGTGGAGGACACGTGTCATCATTTCGGAGAGTCTGCCATCGATGGCCGGCGGTGGCACACCGATGGCCGGCAGTATGCTGTCGATGGCCGGCGGTTGATAGTGATGGCCGGCGGTGGCCGGCAGTGCTTCCCTCTTGTCCCTTGTCCCCCTCTTTGAAGACCCAGTTATTTACTTGAGTCTTTTTCGTTGTGTCTTTCAAGGTCTTGTTTTTGTCCTGTTGGACTCTGTTGTGTCTTGTTTAAGATGTGTTAGTTTCCTTTTCTATGTCAGGTTGTAATTATCTCCCTTTCATATATCGAGTTGTTGCAATTTGTTTATCGAGTTGTTTTGTTATTAGTCGGTTCACTACCTGATTGGTGCATTTGAGCGTTTGGTTTTCAAAATAAAACTGTGATTTCATTTACATTGTTGTGTAAGGTAATGCGATACGATGCGATGCATGGAATGCACAAATGAAACACTTTTTCAAACAAAAGGGCTGTTTTCATTCCGTCATAGTTTTCCTTTTACAAAAGTAATTGGTTCTAAAATAAACCAGCAATGTGCAAAACTACTAGTAAAAAGGAAAATAAAACAAAAGGAGATCAGTGTCTCTCAGGTCGCAAAATGTCTGGACCAATGCTGGTAGTCTCAAGTACGGGAATCTGTCCTGGTCCTCTTCCTGGACGAAGGTCCAGGAGCTCCACCGTCAGTATCTGACTCTGACTCTGACTGTGGACTCATCGCCTCCTCGTCAGACTCGTCATCATCTGAGGCAGAACCCCGTGAACTAGTCCCTCGTCCTGCTCCCTCTGCTGCTCGAGGAGGCGCTGACAGACCTGCCCCTGCTCCTACGGGAACACCCGATGGGCCTAGCGGCAAGAAAGGAATCTGAAAGAGGGCAATCCACCAAAATGCATTAGTAATCGATATGTATCAGATGCAGGAAAAGTGATGTACTATGAATGGTGTATGGGAACAAAGTATCAGATTAATGCAGTGTGCAAGCTGTAATGGTGAGTTAAGGAAGAACTTCATGACACGAGGTGCAGTTTGAGCAAACTTACCGAAATGCCATAGATACTGAGCAGGTCCATGCTCGTCTGTAGCATCCCTATCGCTGAAGCCGTCATCGCTAGAGACTGACGAGTGTACTCAATAGGAGCCTGCAAAATGTTGGAAATCATTAATACTTTGCAGAATGTCAAGTGAAATCAAATGACAGTACAAGGAATGACGGTGTAGTAAATACCGGAGTCGAGCCATAACCTCCGACAAGCTCGTGACCAGCTGGAGGAGGAGCAAAAGGAACCTGATAAATCTCTCCAGCTCGCCCTCGAAGTGTCATAGTAGCATGCAACGCTGGCCATCCAGACTCCTGTCTCTCCTCGGAACCTTGCCTCCTACGAGACCGGGTTGACCCGCCTCTACCTCTCATAGCTGGAGCCCTCGCTCCCTCTCCTCCTCGGACACCAGTCAAAGGCGGCATCAGATGTGTCAAAATGAAGGTCGCGTAGTCGCCCTCGGCACGGAAGTAATCTGTCTCCGACCCTACCATGAACTAGATCACCTGGTCAGCAGATAACTTGTGTGTCTCCCTCATCGATGGTGGAGGCGCCATCGGTACAAATGGAACAGGCAACCCCAAAGTCTGGCGCACAAAGCACTCACTCAGAAACCAGGCCCGACAGATCGGCCCCTCGAAGAGGATGCGGTACTGAGACATAATCTGGGCAGTGTGATACTGATCCCGGAGTCCTGATGGAATCACCTCCCATGGCCGCCATGTAATCTGAGAAAGGGAACCAACAAGATGGTTAGTCGTCAAAATAACTAAGGCAGGTGCATTGGGCTAATTGAAATGGTCTTATTGCAGACTTACCTCACGCGCCGCAACTGTGTTAAAATACTGCCGGAAGAACGTGAAGCTCTCCCGGGTCCTACGACGGAGCGGACCGTCATACACCTCAGAAAATGGGACCGTCACTGCCGTCTCCTCCACCGGATCTGGGGCTAATCTCGGGAAGTATGCATATACCCAGAGCTGTTGAACAGATGTGATCAGTACAACGTGTGAGCAAGAATACAGAAAACAGAATACAGAATGCAGTATTGTACATAACAGATGCAGGCCTAGACGGGCGGACATTACATCCTGTGCATGTAGTGTATCATGAGCGGTGTGCAGTGTATGGTGTGTAGAGTGCAGCATGTATGGTGTACAGAAAATGCAAAGCCGAAAGCATATGCTATGACAGCGAGTACAGAGAATACAAATGTTGAACCAAGCAAAACATATGAAGGCTAAGCAAAGTAATGAAAAGGGGAACCGGGTCATGTACCTCCCAAGCTCGCCAATAGCCTCCGATCAATCTCCCACGCAACCGAGAAGTAGAGCTCATGTACCCATACATAGTAGTGAGGCCGGCTGCGCCCCAGTTGTAGGAGCGAACCCGCGGAAGCACTACCAGGGCGCTCAAGAAGTATAAACCCACGGTATTCCACCTGTTCGAAAACAAGGTGGTACCAAAGAGGAATAAAAGGAAGCCTCTGGCGTACTGCTCCACTCCCTCATCAGTCTGAGGATCCTCCCCGCGGAACTGCTCCTCGAACCAAGAGTATCTAACCATACCCGCTCGCGCAAAGGGTGGATAGGCTCCAAGCAACACATCCCACGCAGCCACCCACTCCCCCATGTCAGGATCTAAGGGGATCGGATCACCTCCCACTCCCAGACCGGTGATCATGGCAAAGTCGAAAGGAGTCATGGTCAACTCCCCTGCTGTGGAAAAGTGGAAGGAATTGGTGGTGTCCCACCACCTCTCCACCAGAGCCCCCAAGAGAGGGCGACTCGCTGTAACTCGCGTCAGCCCGCGACAAAATATGCCGAAGCCAGTCCCGTCGATAATCCGGCGGACCCCTGTGGGGAGCACATCATACCAGTCGCGAGCGGTCGTAGCACCATAGCCTCGGAAGGAGCGAGATCCCTCCTGTGAAAATACAGTTCAAATCAGATCAACAGTGTATTGAGAATGCAGTCCAGATCAGATCAACAGTATATTGAAAATGCAGTTCAAATCAGATCAGCAGTGTATTGAAAATGCACTTTCAAATCAAATTAGGGGAATATTAAAAATGCAGCTTTAAACCAAACCAGCATGGTTCGAATTAGATCAGCAGTATGTTGAAAATACAATTCAGCTCAGAGTGGTAGTGCATTGAAGATGCAGTCGCATTCGGAGCAATGATGTGTTAAAGATGCATTCAGATTCAGAATAGTGACGCACGAGATGCGGTTATGTGCAGTACATGCAGGGTAGTAATGTGAAAGGTGCAGTCAAGTGCAGATCAGCAAAGTATGAAATACAGTCAGATCAAAGCATACGATGTAATTAGATCAAAGTAGCGCAAGAAATGCAGGCGGTTGAAAGTAATATTACAGAAAAACAGAGATGGTACCTCCACAGCAATGGCCGACAAGTGAGACATCGGCTCCCTCAATAAGAGGTCGTCTGGCACGTCCTCATCAAAATCGGTAAAAATATGGATGCCTCCCGCCACCGGAATGATGTGAGTCTCCGGGTGGTATATCGCAGGGTCGAAGGGACGTACGTCCAAGGGCAAAGGCTGGGGCTCAACCTCTGGCTCGGCCGCAAACTCTGCCGCCAACTCTACTGGAGGGAGTGCCGGGAAACCCTCATCATGAGGCACATCGTCAGCCATCTGAGATGAATACATAGGAATGATGCAAAAATAAATAAAAATGGGCAAAATGGTTCAATTGGGAATAAACCCAAACCCTAAGAGAGAAAATGCAAGAAAAGTTGAAAAACCCAGAAAAGTGAACTAACCTCGAGAGAAGATCGGGGGAAATGATCCTTGAATGCGGAAAATGGTGAAAGAAGCCTCGGATGCAATTTCTGATCGGTTCAAACCAAAGGAAATCAAAAATCCTTCGCGATGTAAAGTTGAATAGGGTGTTGGAAAACGCGTAGGATGCGCGAATCTAGAGAGAAGGCACACCCAGGAAGGAAGAAAAGTGATTTCTATGGAAGGATTTGTGAGGAAATGGAGTAATTTTGAGCCAATTTAAAGACCCACGGCTTGCAAGCCAAGTTTGCCCCAATCTGCCACCGATGGCCGGCGGTGGCACATCGATGGCCGGTAGTGTCCTGTCGATGGCCGGCGGCTGATGCTGATGGCCAGCGGTGGCCGGCGGTTGTCCCTGGTGACCAGAGAGTCTTTTCTAGCTTTCCTGCATATTTGATCTTGGGACTCTGTTTCTGGGTCTCAATAATCCCGTGGAAGGCTCAAAATTTGATTCGAAATGCTTCCGTGGGAGCTCAAGAGTCACGTCTCCAATATGCGATGGTCTACAATCATCAACGCGCACGAGGTGTATCCTTTTGACGCAGCACAAACCCTTCGGGAAGTAAACTGGAGGAGATGTCTTTATTAAGCATTTGTTTTCTTTTGATAATATCAATTAGCATTCATTTGTTATAGTAAGCAATAATCTGGTTCACGTGCATTGTTTTGCATATCTCCAACATGTATTGTTATGCATCTTTCTTACCGCGCATCGTCATGCGCAGCCATTATGCATTGTTTTGCATATCCTTAACATGCATCGTCATGCATTCCCCTTTTCGCGCATTGTCATGCGTACTCTACATGCATTATCATGCATTCTCCTTATCGCGCATCGTCATGCGCATCTATTATGCATTGACATGTATTGACATGCATTTTCTCTATCATGCATTGTCGTGCATTCTCCTTACCACATTGTCATGCGCCTCTGTCGTGCATTGTCATGCATTTCCCTATCTCTATTATGCATTGTCATGCATTCTCTTTATCAAACATCGTTATGCGCTCCCACAGGAGGTTACACATTGCTTGCGTTAATCGCACTTGCTTTACTTACATGTGTTCATTCCTGCTATACACATTGCTTGCATTACTGCATGCTTTACTTACATGTGTATAATGTATCTTTCAGGTGGTTACACATTGTGCACGTTTCGGCGTGTGCTTTACTTACATGTGTTCATACCTTGCTTGCTTTACACATTGCTTACGTTTCTGCGTATGCTTTACTTACATGTGTTTATGCATCCCACAGGAGGTTACACATTGCTTGGCGTTAATCGCGTTTGCTTTACTGACATGTGTTCATTCCTGCTATACACATTGCTTGCATTACTGCATGCTTTACTTACATGTGTATAATGTATCTTTCAGGTGGTTACACATTGTACACGTTTCGGCGTGTGCTTTACTTACATGTGTTCATACCTTGCTTGCTTTACACATTGCTTACGTTTCTGCGTATGCTTTACTTACATGTGTTTATGCATCCCACAGGAGGTTACACATTGCTTGCGTTAATCGCGCTTGCTTTACTGACATGTGTTCATTCCTGCTATACACATTGCTTGCATTACTGCATGCTTTACTTACATGTGTATAATGTATCTTTCAGGTGGTTACACATTGTACACGTTTCGGCGTGTGCTTTACTTACATGTGTTCATACCTTGCTTGCTTTACACATTGCTTACGTATCTGCGTATGCTTTACTTACATGTGTTTATGCATCCCACAGGAGGTTACACATTGCTTGCGTTAATCGCGCTTGCTTTACTTACATGTGTTCATTCCTGCTATACACATTGCTTGCATTACTGCATGCTTTACTTACATGTGTATAATGTATCTTTCAGGTGGTTACACATTGTACACGTTTCGGCGTGTGCTTTACCTACATGTGTTCATACCTTGCTTGCTTTGCACATTGCTTACGTTTCTGCGTATGCTTTACTTATATGTGTTTATGCATCCCACAGGAGGTTACACATTGCTTGCGTTAATCGCGCTTGCTTTACTGACATGTGTTCATTCCTACTATACACATTGCTTGCATTACTGCATGCTTTACTTACATGTGTATAATGTATCTTTCAGGTGGTTACACATTGTGCACGTTTCGGCGTGTGCTTTACTTGCATGTGTTCATACCTTTTGCCTATTTTACACATTGCTCGCGTTGACCGCTTGCTTTACTTACATGTGTTCAATTTCTTTCTTCACACATTGCTTGCGTTGGCCGCATGCTTTACTTACATGTGTATTTTTCAAGTTTCATTACACATTGCTTGCGTTGGCCGCATGCTTTACTTACATGTGTATTTTTCAAGATTCGTTACACATTGCTCGCGTTGACCGCTTGCTTTACTTACATGTGTTCAATTTCTTTCTTTACACATTGCTTGCGTGACTGCATGCTTTACTTACATGTGTATTTTCAATTCTTATTTTACACATTGCATGCGTTGTCGCGCACGCTTTACTTACATGTGTTCAATTCTCATTTCACACATCACATGCGTTGTCACGCACTTTTCAAATGCATTGTTATGCATGCTCCTGACGATATTGTACCTGTTAAGTTCAGTTTTTTTTTTTAGGCACGATATTGTATGTACGGTTCATTTGAAGCCGGTGCAACCGGATGAGCCGCACAGGTATTGTATTCACCCCGTGTGAAACGTGGTAAGAATTGCATAATTCTTTTATATCCTTTCTGCATTGTAGTGTAGTTGGATTCGTGTTCACTTGCTTAAAACTGTCGCATGTTTTGCTTCGTTACAGCATCCTTAGCATGATTGTTAGTCAAATCTTGCGTCTTGCATATCATTTTCATTTTGCCCCGGCCTTCGGGCACATCGCTGCATGCTTATGCTAATTGTTTGTCTGAGTCTTCGGCCTTGTCAAAAATAGGTCGTCTCTGGGCTTTGACATTCACTCCCGTCACTTTTTGACTTCTGAGTTCTGTCAAAGAGGGGCAACTGTAGACACCCCATTTTTTACCGTCCTCAAGACTTGGTTGTGCTTGTAGGTACACCCAACAACTGGTTCGATTGCTCGCCCAGCATTCAACTGTCGCGGCGGAACGTCAACGGTTCGAGTTTCCGGACCCTGTATCCTTTCTGCCTCATTTTTGGACCCTGACTAGGCCCTGTCAGAGTGGCCCTCCTAGTGCACTGCCGCCCATAGGCATGGCACTGCCGGCCATAGTTTTGCCCCTGCCGGCCACTGGTAAGCACCTGCCGGCCATCAGTGTGGCACTGCCGGCCATTGCTGATGGCCGGCACCCCCCTCTCTCAGCTAGTTTCCGGGAAGATATTTTGTACCAGCTGGATTCCTCATATCTGCCCTCCATACACATGTATGGAGGGATCAAAGCCTTTGGAAGCTTGTTCAAGAAGCTTTAGCCTTGCATTGCTCTATATAAGCAAGGGGGTTCTTCCTTACACCAGGTTCTGAGATTTTGGAGGGCAAAAATCCATCTCTCTCTCTATATTGCTTGTGGTTAGAGCTTGGAAGTTGGATTTCTTTGCATTTTTGCACAACACCTCATAGCACAAGACCTCCATCCTCCATTCAAACACCTTGAGGCTGATCCCCAGAGGCTAAAAGCTCAGATTTTTGGACCAAAAGGCTACTAAAGACTTGTTCTTCAAGGGTAAGTACACTTTTCCCCTAAACTAGCCTTTTTTTTGTTTCATTTATAAGCCTTGCTTGCAAGCATTTTTGGGCTCCGACCCTAACTGCATATAGTCATATTTTGAGTCCCTTTTCATGTTTGATCAAGGGTCTTTCTCTGTTTGAGACCTCCTTCCATCACTTGCCTCTTTAGCTTTCTTTTAGGCCTATTTTTGCATAGTATTTTAGGCTTATTTGTAAACTGTTTTGAGCTTTGATGTAAACTGTAAAGTGGCTTTTTTTGAGCCCTTATTCAACTTTGTTGAAGGGCTCTCCTCTGTTTGAGGTCATTTACTATCACTTGCCTCTTTACCCCTCTTTTAGGCCCTTCTCTTGAATGCTAGTTTAGGCCTACTTGTGTTTATTTTCGAGGTTTGATGTAAACTGAAAAGTGCCTTATTTTGAGCCCCTCTCCAACTTTGTTGAAGGGCTCTTTGCCATTTGGGGTCGGCTTCTTCCCCTTGTCTCTTTGACTCACTTTTAGGGCCATTTTTGCATGATAGATTATCCCTATTTGTGTTCATTTTTTAAGGATGTTGTATACTGTAAAAAGTTTTTTTTGAGGCCCTCTCCATGTTTTATTAAGGGCATTTTCTTATCTGAGGTCATATGCTATCTAGTATGCTTAGTTGCCTCTTGTTTTGAGCCTTAAGCCTAAGCTATTGTTGCATGCCTTGTTTGGCCTTCTAGCCACTGAAATCCAGTGGATTTTCAGTGGCTAAGACCCTGTTTTGAGCCTCCAAATCAGAGGGGGGTGACCCCCTCTCACCTTGACTTGCTTGATGGCCATTTTGGTCTTCCAAAGGGCCCCCATCTTGCATGCTTTGTTGACTGATTTTGGGGCCAATTTTATGAGTTTTAGGACTACCATATTTGATTTTCAAAGTTGTATATGTCATGCCACTTGTCTATCTTGTATGTGCCTAATAACTCCTTGCATGGCCCTCTAAAGGAGCTCACCATTTTTGCATACCATGGTTGCATATCAGTGGTTATTTGGGCCTATTTTCATGTGATTTATTCACTGATTTTTGATGATTTGGTCAGATTCCATGTGCATCATGTACTTGCCATGTAAACCATGTTTACTAGTCAAAATTGCATGATAATTTAAGCCATCTTGCTAGCACCTTTTGGCCTTGTTGTAAACTGGAAAAGTCCATGTTTTGGGACTGCCTTGACTCTGTCTTCAGACTTCATAGTCCAATAATGCATGCTTTGTATAGCTGTAAGTCATTCTATGTGCCTAGTTTTGCATTTCGGGGTTCATCTCATGCATCGGGTGCCATGTTGCCATGTTTCGGGGCTGTTTAGCATCATGTTTGAGTGCTGAAATTCGCATGTTTGCATACCATGTTCCATGCCTTACCATGCTTTGGTAGAGTGGCATTCGTGCCTTAGGTTCGGTTCTCGGTTTGCGTGCATGTGCGCACGCATTTCAAGTGTCTCATTTTCATCTAATGGCTACTAATTTGGACCTAGTTGAGAGCTGTCCATGTTGGTGTAAGCCCATTTTATCATGTTGTCGCATGCTTGTTACACATAGTAAGTCATTGCATACTTGCTTAGCTTTACGTGCCTCGCATGCTTGCATGTTCACATTGCATTTTGCCATGATTATCCAAGGTTGTCGCCTCACATTATGTTCATATGCTTGTCGCATGTTTGGTTTAGTTGCATGTTTGCATACTTAATCCATATTGCATGTTTGCCATGCTTATATGTTGCATTGTTCGAGTTAGACGTTAATCCGAGCACGGGAAACGAGGGGTATTCCATACTTCAAGTGATAGGATGCGTCTCAATTCTCGGTCGCCGAAGCTCTTGATGATTCATGATAGAGTTCTAGGCTTTACTTGCTTTACATGTGCATTCATTTCACATCGAGTCGTGCAATTCAACTCCTCGGCCATCATGCATCGATATGCGTGATTGGTGGCACGAGGATCGAGGACTACACTCCCTGAAGAGTAGTCATGCATACATGTGTGAAAATACTTTGCCATACCCCTTTGTTGCTCTCTGTTGCAGCAAATCAAGAATCAGCAGCCTTCCGGAGCTTGGCACGCATTCCAAGAACAATTGCGAACAGAGGCTAATTGGGGCATCGCAGTGGATTTCCG
Organism: Camellia japonica; assembly: GCA_030407325.1. Taxonomy (NCBI): domain Eukaryota; kingdom Viridiplantae; phylum Streptophyta; class Magnoliopsida; order Ericales; family Theaceae; genus Camellia; species Camellia japonica. The sequence goes on from JAPPVO010000036.1 coordinate 142,917,536, forward strand.
TGCAACGCAACCTGAATATGCATCATTCATCATCTGGATCAGAGCTGAGGCGGTCCCTGGCTTGCATGCCAATTTATTGCTTTCCTAGATTAATTTGTTAATTAATTAGGATTTTGTATTATTTATTCGGACTGTATTTATTTGGGACTGTATTATTCTTTCGGACCCTCCGAGTGAGGGCCAATTGTTGTAATAAGGGTGCGTGCGTGCGTGTGTGCATGTCTTCCAATCCCCTTTCTTTCTCCCTTTTATTTAACCGCTTATGATGGTTAGATTAGGGCATATTTCAATTAGCATACAGTATGATCGCATGTTTGCATTCATTCATCTGTTTTGCATGCACCGGGCTCGGCGCATCATACTAACTGCATTTGAATCTCAATTTCAAATTGAATATGTGTTAGCTGTAGCATTTCACATGCCATGTTTAGAATAGCCGAGCCTGCTATAGTTGCATTTTGCATGTGTTGCATTAGGCATTTCTATATAGTTAGGATCATGCATTGATTTCTAACTAATTTCTATTTTGGCTCGGAGTACGATGTAAGTATTTATGCTTTAGCATCTCGCATGAGTGTGAATGTTAACATGACAGCATGCTTACCATGTGGCTAAATGCTTAGTTGATATAACTGCCTGAGTGCCTGTGGGTGAAGGTTGGATTACTTGAATTGGGATAATTCATTGAAATCCGCGTTTTAGCCTACTTGCGAGTAGCAAATTTCAAACATTTTCCAAACAAACGGATATGCAATGCTTTGTTCCAAATTGGGCGATCTAGTCTATACTTGTTGTGCTGTGCGCATCACATAGTAATTCTAGCTAATTAACCGGAATAAGAACGCATGTGTTTTCAAAAATGAGATATCATGGTTAGTAGAGGCCGATCTTCGGATCGGGCGAGAGGGGGTGCATCATAGCTGACCTTCCCCAATCGTACCCAAGTTCCCGAGCCGAGGCAACTTTGGTGATGACGGACACGTGGCCTTTGGCACCGAGTCAGGGTTTCCTAAATTTCCCCATTAAAAAAATATTTAGGTGGCGACTCTGTATCTGGCAAAGCAGTCCATGTTTGGCACTTCTTTTCTAAAAATCTGTTTTCTCAAAACGATTTGCCGGATTTGGACTCTTTGGTTCAGATTAAGAACCGTGACATTTGAGTCCTGAACTGTAGTGAACCCCAAAAAGAACAGAACGGGACTCACCCTCCTGGGGCGTTCGGGGACGTCTACACAAGGCAACAAGGCATGGTCCAAAAACCAAGCCAAGAGGAGAACGTTAAGAGGTCCTGAGACAAGGCGCTTGGCCGAAGGCTCTGGAAATCAGAAACTAGTCTACAAGAGGGAGAAGTAGTCTACGACTACAAAAGGTGGTCTACGGACCTCTCTCTCCCTCCAGGCAAGGTTAACAAGGCATGGTCTACAAACCAAGCCAAAACACAAAGAGTTTAGAGGCCCAGAGGCAAGACACTCAGCCGAAAACTCCAAAAACTCGAAATGAGCACAAATATGCGTGATCATCGAGCGCTCAATCGATGACGTCTGAGTCTTAAGGTCGGTCAAAAATGGGGTGTCTATAGTAACCTTTTTCCTTAAATGAGATAACCCAGGCTCTTGTCGTAAAGATCTAGTTTCCATCTTGTTGGAGTGCTGAGTGTGGAGAGTGTTTGGGCTAGTGGTGGTGGATACCCGGGGCGTGCGTGTGTTTGCCATGGTTGTTTGTTGTTCTTGTCTCATAGACCCAGTGAGTAGTGTGAATCGAGGGGAAGTCTGTGGCCCTTCCCTTGTGTTCTTGACTAATTCGGTATCCTTGGCGTTTCTAGGGCCGGGGTAGTATTCCAAATTGGTTGTGGCCGGAAGTTGGTGTTGTGTTTCCTTGGTTGGTTAGGAGGCCTTCCTTGGCACGTTTGAAGCCTTGTATGGCCGACCTTGTAAGTCGTCGGTTTGTTGGGCCAATGTAGGGGATGCATCGTTGTTGGGTCCGGAGATTGTTAGGGAGACAACCGAGAAAGTTGCTCACATTCGTAAGAGGTTAGTTACGGCCCAAAGCCGACATAAAAGTTACACCGATAAGAGGAGGCGACTTTGTCCTTGAAATAGGTGATCATGTGTTCCTTAAGATCTCACCTAGGCAAAGTTTGATGAGTTTCGGTAAGTGTGGTCAGTTGTCTCCGAGGTTCATTGGACCATATGGGAGAGAATCGGGGAAGTGGCATACCAGTTAGCTTTACCGCCACAACTTTCGGGGGTTCATAGTGTGTTTCATGTGCCAATGCTTAGGAAGTACGAACCCGATCCTTCTCACGTGTTGGATTGGGTTGATTTGGAGGTAGATGAAGATGCCTCTTACGAAGAGTGACCGGTTCAAATCCTAGCCACTCAGGAGCAAGTGTTGCGGGGTAAGACCATACCGTTAGTGAAGGTGTTGTGGAGACACCATGGGATTGAGGAAACAACTTGGGAACGGGAGGCTGAGGTCCGCTCCAAGTATCCGGATTTATTTGAACATGCTTAATTGATTTTATTTTGAGTGAAATGTCACTTAGTGATGAGGAGAGAATGTAAAATTATTGATCACTTGTTGTGTATATATTGTGAAATTGAACATGAACTTATGAAAGAATGATATTTTGTTCTAAATGTTCCACCTCATATCTCTAACTTGAACGAATGTTGTTTTGATGATATGATGATGAAAAGAAGGGTAAATGTTGGTTGGATGTTGATGTTATAACTTGAAAATGTTGTTAAAATGATTGTAGTTGTGAAGGCACTTTTGTTTGTTGGTTTGTCTAAATTTCGGGGACGAAATTCTTTAAGGGGGGAGGGTTATAGCGACCCGTGCTTGAGTGTTGTAGTTTATATCTTGTTTTCCACCCTTGTTTCCTTATATTTGAGCTTTGGGAGGTGTTGAGCGAGTTTGGAACAGGTTGGTTGTGAGTTTGTGCAAGTGGTTGCTGCCCAGGTTTTTGCCTCTTCGCTAGAGCGAGGCTTCTTGCGCTCGAGCGAGCCTTGGGTGTTTATCTTTTCACTCGAGCGAGCTTTCTTGCGCTCGAGCGAGCCTGGTTTGGTGTGTCTCTTCGCTCGAGCGAGTATTCTTGCACTCAAGCATACATCTGTGTTGGTGGGTTGTAGACCTGAAGTCGTGCTTTGTTCGCTCGAGCGAAGCTTCTTGCGCTCGAGCGAGGTTCGTTCGTTGTGTCTGGTCGCTCGAGCGACGACCCCTTCGCTCGAGCGAGCTTCGCATATATCAGATTTTAGCAGTGGGAATTTTACCCCTTTTTCATTATCTTCTTCCTCCAAAACCCTAGATCCGACTCTCTCTCTCTCTCTCACTCCTCTCTAAAAATACTCCATGCTCAGGGCTTTTCTGCCCTTCATCCCTTGCAAAAAAGCTATAGTTTGGTGTGGGCTTTCTTTTAATCCAAGAAAATACAAGTTTGGAGCATCTTGGGGTTTCTCTCATCTTTCCTTTTAAGCTTCTACTTGGAGGTAGGGATTTCTTGAGTTATATTTATAGGTTATGTATTGTTGTTGTTGATTTAAAAGTTTCCTTGAAAGATTACTGTTGATTTTGATTTTGTGACCTAAAATGTGGAGTTTTCAAAATGGGTTTAATCCCAAATCATTTTACTAAATACTAGTGGGCTTGTTTAGTTATTGAACTCAAGAGGATGATTTATTGGGATTTCTTTATGGGGATGGGAAATGTTTGGTTTTTGGTGAAAACCCTAGAAATTTAGGAATTTTTTGGAGAATTTCGGAAGATGTTCATAAAATTCCTTTCTATCTTTGAATAGAATTTGATTGAGTATAAATTCCATAATGTGTTTGCAAGAATGGTAATCTTTTATATATATTGAGATGGAGGAATTGTTTTGAAAATTTCATATGTAGCCCTTGATGAGACTATGTTGCTATGATTTGTGAAATGAGGGAATTGTGGTATGAATGGATGGTTTATGGTTGACTTGTGAAGGACAATGAAGGAAAGAAATGGGAAATTGTGAATGTGGCATTATCGTAGAGATTTTGAACATGAGAAATGTTATGAATTATAGGAATTATTGCATTGCATATTATTTCATTTATTATTGGGCATTGTGGTTCTAAATCGAAAGAATTTACATTCATGACAGAAAATGATTTTGTAATGAGAACTATGGTAATGTAAATGGGGTAAATACATGGTAAGTCCGGATAGGGGGTGTAGATGAACTTTGTTAAGTTGGCCTGAGAGTCCTTGGTGAAAGACCAGAAAACCGCACGGATAGGTGTCGAGCTTTCCGGTTAATACCGGTAAAAATGACAGTTTGGTAGTACTCGTAGAGTCTACTTGCAGACACCAGCCTAGGAATTACCAGTGTCGTATTTACCGCCCCTGTTGATTTAAATATTGGAAGTTTGAAATTGATGAGATTGTAAAATATTATTGAGAACATGGTGATTTTGATATAGTGCATTGAATATTTTTGAGAGCATGATGATTTAGAAATAGTGCATTGAAATAAAGTTTTCCTTCATTGTTGGCACTTCCGTGGCATTACATATGCATTTTTAATGTTGAGAAAATTTGCATAACTGTATATACTTTGTGAGAAATCTCTACTGGGCTTTATGCTCACCCCTATGGGATTTGGTGCAGGTAAAGATGTGGTGACCCTGCCAAGCTAAGGGCGTGGAAATATTTTGGAGAAGAGTAGTTTAACTCTTATTTTGTTGTGATATTTTGTAAGCCAAGGGCTAATGCGTTTGGGTCCAAGAGACCATTATGTATAACCGGCTATTGCCTTCGAACTTGTAAGCCCTTGAGGCCCTTATGCGTTGTGATTCAATGATTTCTTTTACATGCTATAGATTCATGTACTAGTTTGTAAATAAATGTATAATGGCATGTCAGAATACTTTTGCAAACATTTGGAATTTTGTAGATGAAACTGGTTAATATCTCATTCTGGAAGTGGGTTGATGTAATAGTTATGTGGGATTATTTTCGAGGCGTAACAAAATGTGTGAAGTGCATAGGTTCGATTTCTTCGGCAAGGAGAGAGTCAAATCCCAACCTCACACCCCCCCCCTTTTTTGGACTAAAATGGTTTTGAACAAAAAAGATTTCAGACCTTAAAACCCTCTCTTTCAAAATGTTTTTGAAAAAGTTCGTACGATGTTCCGACGCTCGCATTTTGTTAAATGTCGCGCTTTTCGGTAAACCGAGCAAGGACAAAATGGGGATGAATGAAAGAGAGGTGAACTCTTTGGAAAATATTTCAAAACACCTTATTTAGGGGTTTGGAGTTCAACAAAATGAGAGAGGAGAGAAGAAAACTAGTTGAGGAGAAGTTCGGCATGAATCCAGGTAGGATCGAAACTGAGCGACTTCACCAAAATAGGCATAACTTTTTGTAAAGTTGGAATTTTAATACAAGGCTACCACCATTGGAAATCTTACTTCCGGGGCTTCAATTTGGATGCAAGAATGACCTGAAAAGGAGTCCAGATGAAGGATTTATGCCCATTTGAAGTTGGACCTGGAGAGCAAATTTCTCTGCCGGCGACTGGTGAAGGGTGCCGGCCATGGATGATCAGTGCCGGCCACAAGTGATCATGTGCCGGCCATCAGTGGTCCCTTGTCGGCCATTGATGAAAAAAACTCATTTTTTTTGTAGATATTTCTCCTCCAGCTGTTTTCACAATGTGCCAGCTGTCCTAACTCAGATATTTCGGCCAATGCTCCATTTTTGCAATATATTGAAGCCATATCTCATATATTGAGGGGTTAGCAAGTTTTGAGAGCTCCTCACTCTAAAATAACTCTCTCTACAAAATTTTCAGAGCAAAATCTCTGCCTCTCTCTCTAGAGTTCTCTCTCTCTCTTGCCTTTTGTGCATGCAAGTAGAGAAATACCTCTCTTTTGCCTAGACATCCTTGATGAAAGTGGTTCATCTATGGGTTGAGGTTGCTTGAAGCTTACTTGGAGCCTTGTTTGAGCTCTAAAAGGAGGATTAAGCTTGGTTTGGTGCCTCATTTATGCTTAAAGGGTGTTGTGCTTCAAAGGTATAAAACTTACCCTCTTTAAGCTTGTTTTGCATGCTTGTTTTGTCATCAATTCAAACTGTTTTTGAGCTGTCTTTCAACTGAAAAAACCTTTGTTTTTCAGTCCTAAAAATGGTGGTTTAAGCCCCTTTTGTGTTAGGGGGTTGTCCCTCCCTTTGCTCTTTGGCTTGTAAAGCCTTTTGGGCCCTCTTTCACAGCTTTTCAAACAACCTTTTTTTGGCCCTTTAACCACTGAATTCTAGAGCAATTTCAGTGGTAGAAAACTTATTTTGAGGTCCAAAATGAGAGGGGGTGGCCTCCCCTCCTTGTCTCTCCATGCCATGCCTTGTTAGCATTACAAAGTAGCATGTTTTTGTGACTTGTCTTACCTTAGTTTGAGCATGTTTTGGGCTTTATTTTAAAATGTTTAAACTCTGTTTTTGGCTAGTTTGGCCACTCATTGCTTGGATCTTACACTTGTAGTGTAATATTGCTTACTAGCTTAGCATGCCTAATGAGTTAGCCCATCTTTCTACTCTTTTGTAGCTTAGTTCAAGCATGTTTTGGGTGTTATTTTGACATACTTTAACTCTGATTTTTGTTGGTGGGGTCACCTCTTGCTTGGTTTTTGCACTTGTAGCGCAATCTTGCTCACTAGCCTAGCATACTTGGTGTTTTGGCCTATTGTTCTAGCTTGTTTTGGCTACACTCCAGCGTGTTTTTGCTAATGTTTTGGCATGTCCAAGCTCTATTTTGAGCTGTTTTGCTCACTCAAGCTTTGCTTTGTATGCTTGTAGTGCAAGTGTGCTAAATTGCCTAACATGTGCTATTGTTTTAGCCTCTCATTCTAGCCATTCTTAGCTTATTTCAAGCATGTTTGAGAACTCCATTTAGGTTTTTTTAGGACTATTTTGGGTTGTCTTGGTCATATGGCTCATGTTTTGTATAGCTATAGTGTGAATGCCGTAACTAGCTTTGAGTTTTAGGGCCTCTAGCATGCTTTGCTTGTGATGTTTACATGATATAGCATCATTTTGTATGTGATTTCAGAGCATGTACTTCTGTCACACTCTCACATATATCACTCCTTCATTGTGTTTGAGAGTTGTGCCTTATGCCTTGTTTATGGGTCAATGCATGAGCAGGCATTTCTTGCCTTTCATGTTACAATCTCAGCACATTTTGGCCACTGTTTTGGCATGTTTGAGGTCTGTCCATGGTTGGTTTGGCCATTTGAATTTGTTATTGCATGCTTCTAGTGTTGTGTCCTTCACTAGTTTCAATGCTTTGGCCCCCTAACATGTTGTGCATGTGTTGCTTGCATGTTGTAGCATTACTTTTCATGCCATTTCAGTACTAAAAATTCTGCAACCTCTTTCACTTCTTCACTTTTAATTTGTTTTGAGGGTCGATTAGCCTTATGCATGTGTTTAAGCTTGAGGTAGAGTTCATGCTCAATGGCTTTAACTTTCTTTTGAGGGTTTCTACTAGCCAAAGGCATGAACTCCCTCATGCCTTAAACCATTCTTTGGTTGACCCCTCTCTCATTAGAGGACTTTCACATTGGACTTAACCAACTAATGAATGGCTTGGTAATGTAAAATGTGTAAACAAGAATTGAGCTAAGTAAAACATGCCAAGATAATCATGTTTTGTTTGCATTGCATCGTGTTCAACCGGACGTTATGTTGAACACAAGGTGAATTGGTTCATTTCATACTTGAAGTGATGAAAATGAGCCAATTCCCTTTGTCTCCATTGCCTTTGATCTTCCATGATGAGGTAATGGTCCTAGTGTCTTGTTTGTTGTTGCATTCATTGAATTTGTACAAGTTGGATCCTTGGCCATCATGTATTGAGATGCTCGATTGATGGTTTTGGATCCAACAGTGCCTCTCTCTTGATGTTTTGAGATGATATGGAGGGGCACAATACACACATACCGTTGGGAGACCCTCCCTTTCCTCTGTTTTGAGCTCTGTTGCAGAATGGTGTCTCTGCACATCAGTGGCCGGTAGTGCCTCATTCATGGCCGGCACTGCTTCATCCTTGGCCGGCAGGGGGGTCGGCAGCAGCTTCTCATGGCCGGCAGGCCATTGGTGCACTCCCCAGCCTTGATTTGGTAAGGTTCAACAACAAGTCCTTGAAGACACCCTGCAAACAGAGCCTCAACCGAGCATGCATCTTCTACTTCTTCGAGCAGAGCTGGAGCAGCTTGGTTAATGCTTACTTGTTAGTTAACCTCAACTTGTAATTTAATTAGCTAATTTGTTAATTAGTTGAAGTGATGTAATAATTAGTAAGTAGATTGCTTATTATTCAATTTGTTTTGTAATAATTAGTCTAATTAGTTTAATTAGATTAGTTAATTAGCTTAGCTTAGTATAGCTTAGCTTATTTATTCGGACCCTCCGTCGCGAGGGCACAATGTTGTAATAAGGGTGTGTGCGTGTGTGCATGTCTTCCAAGCCCACTTCTTTCTCCTTTTTATTTAACCGCTTTCGATTGTTAGGTTTAGGGCATATTTCGATTAGCATACCTTATGCTTTGCATGCGTGCATCATTCATTTGTCTTGCATGCACCGGCTCGGCGCATCATACAAACTGCATTGTATTTCAATACACTTTCATGAATACGTGTCTCAAAGCATGTTATCAAGTGTTGCATTCATATGCCATCTTAGATAGCCGAGCCTATTTAGTTGCATTTTTGCATGTGTTGCATCAGGCATCTTATATAGTTAGGATCATGCATGATTTCTAACTAGCTTCTTTTTTGGCTCAGAGTACACTGTGAGTGTTAACACTTTAGCATACTTGCATGAGTGTGAGTGTTTCCATGATAGCATGCTTGCCATGAGGCTATTTGCTTGATTGCTATAACTGCATGAATGCCTGTGGATGAAGGCTCGATTGCTTAAATTGGAACAATTCATCAAAATGTGCGTTTTAAGCCCACTTGAGGGTGGCAAATCCGCGAGTAGCACTTTCAAACCATTTTCGAAAACAAACATTGAGATTGTTTTGTTCCAATTTAGGCAATCTAGTTTATACTTGTATGCTGTGCGCATCACATAGTAAGTTAGCTAATAAATCAGAATAAGAACACGCGTTTTCAAAAACAACATATCATGTTAGTAGAGGCCGATCTTTGATTGGGCGTGTGGGGGTGCTCATTTCAGGACCTTCCCCTCTCGCACCCAAGTTCCTGAGCCGAGGCAACTTTTGTGATGACGGACATGTGGCCTTAGGCACGAGTCAAGATTTCCTAAATTTCCCAAAATAAAATATTTAGGTGGCGACTCTAAAATCTGGCAAAGCAGTCCATGTTTGGCGCTTTTTAATTAAAATCGATTTTCCAAAACGATTTGTCGGATTTGGACTCTTTCGTGATTTATCAGTCTTACATTGCACTTTGTGAGATTAGATTCAGAACCGTCACAGGAGTCTGAACTATAGTAGCATGAACCCAAATTCGCGCCCTCTCCAAAAGGGGGGCGCGCGGAGGAAGTTCGGGCAGTCTACAGTAGTGCCTCTAAATCTTCAAGGCAAAAGTCACAACTATTAGTTCTAAGTCATGGGTAGGATAGTTCTTCTCATGTGTTTTCAACTAACGAGAGTCGTAGGCTACTACCTTCCCCTCTTGCATCAAGACATAATCCAAACTTGCTCGTGAAGTATTGTAATACACCGAATAGCCTAAACCCCTCTCCGGAATAATTAACATTGGAGCAGTGGTAAGTCTAACCTTAAGTTCTTGAAAAGACTTCTCACAAGTTTTATTCCACGTAAACTTGATTCCCTTTCTCGTTAGTCTAGTCAAAGGTGAGGCTAACTTAGAGAAATCCTTCACAAATCGACAATAATACCCAGCCAACCCCAAGAAACTACGGATCTTAAAGGCATTCTTAGGTTGTTCCCAATCTTGCACTGATTCTATCTTAGAATAGTCTATAGTCACTCCTTCCCCGAATACTATGTGACCTAAAAACTTAACTTCTTTTAACCAGAATTCACACTTCCCGAACTTAGCATACAACTTGTGGGCTTTAAACAACTCGAGCACCACTCGTAAGTGTTCCTTGTGCTCCTCCTCAGAGGCTGAGTAAATCAAGATGTCTTCCACAAAGTTGACTACAAAGCGGTCCAAGAACTCATGAAAGATTCGATTCATCAAATTCATAAATATGGCCGGTGCGTTGGTTAACCAAAAAGGCATCACTAGGAACTCATAATGGCCATACCGTGTACAGAATGCCATCTTCTAGATATCTTCCTTCCTTACCCTCAACAGGTGATAACCTGATCTCAAGTCTATCTTAAAGAAACAACAAGACCCCTTAAACTGGTCAAACAAATCATCTATGCGTCGCATTGGGTAATTGTTCTTAATAGTTACCCGATTCAACTTCATGTAATCTACCCAAAGTCACAATGCATTGTCTTTTTTCTTGGCAAAGAGAGTCGGTGCTCCCCAAGGCGAAGTACTAGGGGAGATAAAACCCTTATCTAGCAATTCTTGTAATTGAATCTTCAACTCATTGAACTAGGTGGGTGCAAATCTATATGGTGCAATAGAAATCGGTGTCGTGCCAGGTACTAAGTCAATAGAGAACTCAATCTCACGATGAGGTGGTAAACTAGTGAGATCATTAGGAAAAACATCTAGGGTATTCACAAACTACCGTTGGCAAATCAACTCGGAATTCATCACACTCACTGCCCAAGAAGGTTGCAAGAAGACAACTAAGCTCACTCCAACCACGCGAATCATACATCGGTGATAAAACTCTATTAGCTCTGTCCCCATTGAAATAAAAACAATCGTCACTCAAGGTACATATAGTAACCCTCTGACGGTAACAATCTATGATAGCCCGATATGATGATAACCAGTCCATACCCAATATAGAATCAAAATTTGACATGTCAATCAACACAAATGCAAAATAAAGTCGGCGACTGGCAACCTCTATCTCACAACCCTGACACTCCTATTCCAAAACAATCTCACCACCAATAGGTGACTCTACACTAAGTGGACATGCTAACCAAGCCATTTTTAACCCTAATGCCGATGCAAATGTAGATGAACTAAAAGAATAGGATGCACCCATATCAATCAACACATTGGTAGTAGAATTGCATAACAAGAAAGTACCTTTCACAACTAAAGGTGTTGGCACTAAGTCTGGCATGGTAACAGTATATACAGGCCATGTAGGTCTATACTCCACTTGCTCAACCCTCGGAGCACAAGTCTGATGTACTGACTGAGCGGAAGAGGCTCCTTGATTGGCCCTTGAGGCCTATGCTGACTGTGTGGGCTGGTGGCTCTATGTCTGCCTCAAACCAGACGCACCAGGCATGCCACCTGACTGAGGACAAAACCTCCTCACATGCCCTAACCGCCTACACTGGTAACAGGTAGGCAGCTGTCCTCTTCTCTAACTCTAGCTTTGAAAACAAGCTGTTGACGGTATAGACTGTTGCCTTCATCCTCTCTGCGGGAAAGCTGGAGACTTGTGGTCCAACTGGCCACATTTGAAACAAGAAAAGCCTCCCTGATTACCTCTCCCTAAACCCGAACTCGGCACAGGAAAGGTGGATCTAGACTGTACAGCCTAGGACTATTGTGGAGCAAGACCTCTCTACCTCTTATTGTCCTGACTCTCCCCCTGAACCACCTAACTCCTCTTGGAGCCGTTATTCAGCTTCTCCTCAGCCTAAACTACGGTCTTAAGATAAGTCGTCGCCTCTGCAAGGCGTTCGTAGTCCCTAATCATTGACCTAGCTACCTTGAAAAGAAGTCTGGTCCTCAATCTCTTCTAGAACTCGATACAACAGCATTCCATTGTTGCTCTCTCAACTTCTCCTAGTAGTGGGAGGCAAGAACTTGTTCTAGAAGGAGTTGACAAAAGCCTCCCAAGTCACCCTAATACGCGCATGCGTATTCTTCCACCATTGTCCTATATCTCTCTCCAGTTGGAAGGATGCTATGGTCACCCTCAACCCATCGCCTTCGACGCCAAGTAGCTCAAACTTCTTCACCATCTATTTGCGCCATTGATCCGCTTCCAAAGGCTTTTTAGGAGCACCCAAAAACTCCTCCAGATTAGACCGAAAGAACTCCCTCTTCAAGAATAAAGGCCCTGCCTCAGCTACTTGGGCTTGGACTTGATTCTCAGCCCTGAGAATGTCCATGGATTCCCGCAAAGCTCCGGCTATTTCATGGGCCAAAGCACCTATGCCCTGTTGATCTACTAGTTCGGCCATATTGTCCTGACCAACTCTTTCTTCCTACGCCGGAATGTCATCCAGTAATGACACTTCATGTCGTCTAAGCCTACCACTCTTACCACCACCACGTCTGTCACGACCCAAACCCGCCCCTATGGGTTTAGTGTCGTAACTGGCCAGTAATCCGAGATTACCGAAGGCCTGCTTAACAGTAAGACAGTAATACAGAGTATAGGGGCATGGCGGAAGCCAAAACAGTAATTAAACAATGTCCAATGAGCTGTGACGGTCTGTATGCAAAAATACTTTTCATTCATATGTACAGTCAGTGACAAAACAGTATGCACAATATTTACAATCACTCAGAACAGGGACCAAATCCCTATTAAACAGTGCAGTAACAGTCTATACAGATTACAAAAGAGATACAGAAATAGACGGGGGGAAATTAAAACACCCCTAAGCCATAGCTTGGCAGGCTCAGAACCTCGCAGTGAGGCACGGTAGTTGGATTGACAAAAAGGGGAGTCTAACCCATGCTCCTAGCTCCGGTCTGGTGCCTGGACACCTACATATATATATAAACAGTGAGCTAAAACCCAGTGAATAACATAATGCGTAAAGAGGTTAAGAATGAATGTCCTTTCAGTATTAAAAATAGTCAATTGATTCAGTATATCAATCATTCAATCATAATAGTCATATGTGGTACATCCATTAGGATAGCAGTACAGTAAACAGTAGGTCTTAAAAGACCGAACAGTAAATGATGGCCATCAATCAGTAAATAGTAATGGTTCCAACAAGGGAACTAACAGAGATCTCTGTAACAGTAACAGTAAACAGTGGTTGCTAAGGATGCCACAATACAGTTCAGAACATAGGACATACATTCATTCGATTAACAGTATCAGTTCAGAAAGCAGTTCAATTAAGCAGTCCAATTAAGCAGTCAGAAATATTCACAATTGAACATATCTTTACACAATTGTTACTCACAGAGTTCTGGGCTACCGTTAAGCTAGAGCGCGTCCCCAAAAGCGAGCCCTAAACAGTGACAGAACGAACACACACTAAGTTCACATTCGGGAATCAAAGACTTAGTCCCTACTTGGACTCGGTGTGGTTCTACATCTATATCCTCATTAGGATGCCTTAAACTAGGCCTAAGAATGCCTAGAATGAAATGAGGATGCAAAGATGCACTTTTAAACACTTAGCAAAATTTTTAGAAAATAGGGTCCCCGCTCGAGCGTAAAGGCAAACAAAATACTCCGCTCGAGCGCGAGTTACTACGTTCGAGCGGACTGTAAAACATGCCAAAAGTACTAGATGCTCAAAAATCACAAAAATCACGCGCGATGGGCGCTCGACACCCGCTCGAGCGTAAGACACGAGGTCTCGCTCGAGCGTCAATTCATCCGCTCGAGCGGACTTCAAAACAGTGCAAACTACTAGGAGCACGAATTTCCCGCTCGAGCGCCACTCTCCCCGCTCGAGCGGAAGTCTAAAATCTGGAATTTCCAGATTTTAACTTCCAAGCTCAAAACAAGTTTCAATGTATCAAAACCAATCCTCTTGGGCTAATTTTCCAGAAAACTCTTCAAAACTCATAGTTTAACATGATTCAAAGCTCAATTGTAAAATCAAAGCCCCAAAGGAAGATCAATTTAACATGATTTCAAACAATATTTCAAGAACATGATGAATGTGTAACATGCAAGAGTTTAAACCAATTCAAAGCTTCATTTACTTGCTCAAATGAGTCAATCTTTTCAAAACATGATGAAATCATGGCCTACTCTCAAAACATGGACATGCATGTGAGGAATTATGAACTACAACCTCAAAACTTCAATAATATAAACATGCATGCATGGAATGAGCTTCAATTTCCACAAATTAAACTAATTCATGCCCTTAATCTCTAAACTTCCATAAACCATGCAACATATAACTTGAATACATGAACAAGAAGGCACAATCTCTACCTTAAGAAGGCTCAACTATGCAATCTCTCTTCACTTTCTTCAAATCTCCAAGCTAAAATTGATGAATTCAAGTTGAAAGCACTCTTTCCCTCTCACTCTCTCATTCTAGTCGGCTATACTCTCAAAATGACTGAGGAAGAATTGTGTAATGCAAGACTAAGTCTTAGACAAAGTTTGGTGTAGTGGCCCACTCAAATGGCAAAGTTGTAATTAAAGCCAATTCACACAAGTTATCAATATTGATCCAATTTAATCATACTAAATCACATTTTAAATGAATATGCCATAAAATCATATTAAGTCTAATGATTATAAAATACTAACCAATTTCAGGTTCGACCACCGATAAGGCCTTCAATTAGCAGTTTAAACGTAAAATCATGAACAGATAATCAAACAGGCAACAGATAGAAATGCAATTAAACAAATATACTCAATTAATTTAGTTCCAGATTTCAGTCGGTTAGTTCAGTATTTCATTCAGTTCAATTACCAATCATAATCAGTCTCAGTTTAGCAGTAATCAGTAGTTTATCGGTAAACAGTGGTGAGGGTTATTACAACGTCCATGTCCTGACATCCTAATGAAGGTAACCGATGAAGTTTGCTTATTTACAAATGTGCCAAAGCTAACTCACTCCCGTCCTAATGCGATGGACAACAATTAATTCACTCCATATAATTACATAGTCATACAAACACATACAAATTTTCTTTCTAGATAATGATCGTCCCCAGACATTGCCAGAGTTCCAATTAGAAACAGCAGTGATCAAGTGCTCTTCTAATAGGACTTCTAGAAACCCGTAGACCTAATCAATATCTTAGAAATTAAATCACATACCCATATAACCACGTAAACATATTATCACATAAGCATACCATACATACAAATATCTCTATCAAGTGAGACAAACCCATTGTGGTAATAACCACTTCCCACATACCCAAAGTATTCAAACCCGATACTCTCTTATACCAAGTTGTAACACCCCAAAATAATTACAATAATTCATCCACAATATCAATAAATGGCAACAATGATAAAGTAGTTATCTTCCATTAAGTCCAATTAAGTTTACAAAAGAGAAACATATGCAGTATATATTCATAATGCTTGGCCCTGAATCTATAACATATGTTGCCAACTAAAGAAAAGAATGGAAGGTAAACAGATAAGAATGCCCTAAGGGCTTACATCTTTCCAAGACAATGCTTGGTTACAACAAAAGTGGACTTAAGTCCTAGACAGTTAAAGCCCTTGGCTTATACAAAATAAAAACAGTAAATACACAAAAGAAGCTCTCGCTCCAAGTCCTCCCAAGCTATTGCCTTGGCGGTGACATATCATCAGTACCTGAAATGTTTTTCTCACATAGGGTGAGCCAAAGCCTAGTAGAAATAATCCAGCATAGTGTATGAATTTTAACAAAGCTATAAGGTGGATGCATATGCAATGCACATGTCGAAAACATTTTATATCTCTTTCAAAATCATACAATGCCAGAATAATATCATATTTCATAAAACATTCTCCTTTCAATGGACACACAGGGCAGTGAATCATATCTCGGGGAATCTCAAACCAATATAACCATTCACGGAAATTTCGTCCCCGGGAAACTGTAAATCGGCATCCATGTAAACGTAGGCTATACAAGCACTACTATTGTCATTTTACGGATATTTCGTCTGCGGGATCGGTACCCATGTATACGCGCAGTTTTTGAGACTTTTACTCTGGACACACAGGCCAACTTATTTGATGTAACAACAATCTCTTTTCCAAATTCACCCCTTTTTCTCAAAACAATATACATGTAAAATATATAAATATAAAAGAATAACTAATGCAAATGGATGAGATTTTTGGTTTTGATTTCCATAGTTCTCATGCAATTTCAACAGCACTCATAGCTATCCTCCATCAATAGCCCAAAACATATTCCATAAAGATAAACTTTCCAAGTTTCAAGAGGTGAGTGATAATACATATCCAAGTCTACCATCCTTATCAATATCAATCCAATTTTACAATTTCAACATCAATTTCATTATTTATACAAAATCAATATTTGAGGAATTTAGGGCAAAATTCCTTTTTCTTTCCAAAATCTACCCCAAGTATCAAAATCAACCATTTCTCCACAACTCAACATTATTTCCAACATCAAAATCATTTCCAAGAATCCATGTGAAAAAACCCTCTATTGACTTTTACCCAAAACCCTAGATTTGTTCCAAACCTTCCAAAATCACAATATTGTTTAGAAATAACAAATAGCTAAGTTAAAACTCATAAAAAAGAGTGGAGATATCCATACCTCAAGCTTAGAAGATGAGAGAGAGAATAGAGAAACTTCAAAGATGTCGAAACCTAACTTTGTTCGGATCAAAAGGAAGCCCACGGTGTGCTTTACCTTTTTAACAAAGGGACACAGGTGAAAAACTTGACGAATCTAGATGTATTTGTAGAGACAAGGTGAGTTTTATAGAGAGTGGATCTTAACTTAGGATTTTGAAATGTTTAGAGAGAGAGATAAAAAAGTGATGTAAAAAGTGACTTTTATGAACTGATATAAGCACAGACTGCTCGAGTGTAAGAAGTGACGCTCGAGCGTACAGACATAAAAGATGTGACCGCTAGAGCGTGAAATACAAACTCCCAGTAGTTTAACAAACAAGAGGCGAACGCTTGAGTGCAATAAGGGCCGCTTGAGCAAGGACCGCTCGAGCCAAGACCACTCGAGCGCAAAAAGCTTTGCTTGAGTGAAGAATACCACTTCTCAGTAGTTTTACAGACCTGCAAAAGTACTAAGAGTTCACAAATACCTCTCGAGCGCAAGAAGTGACGCTCAAGCGTAGAAGCAAAATTCTAGGCAACAACAATTTGAAAAACAAGCTGCTAACCTATTCCAAACACGACCAACATAACCCAAAAGCCAAACTCAAAGAGGTATAAGGGGAAACAAGACATGAATAACTATATAAGACAATGAAACCCAGATCCAAAGCATACAATGGGTCAGGTCCAAGCCGAAATCGCTATATGTAACAAAATTCCAAGCAAACAAACAGCAACAGTAGTAGACGACAACCAAAAAATTCAGCAATAGTAAATATTTCCCTTTTCTAAGCAAACAAATAGCGATAAACTGGTTTAGACAACAACAAGCACACAAAAGCGTGAACGTAACAAACTCTGGCTCAAACTGAGACTGTGAGAGGTCGATGACATCATTTGTCTCTCCAGTACTTTACATCTATTAAACAAGAAAAAGAAATACATCACAAAAATAGAATTAATATATATAGAAAAAAAATAAACATTTTGTAAGTAAGAGTGTAGAGTTCATTGTAGATGAGATGATCTGAGATGAAATCACAAGAAAGAGTTTTTACTTACATTTGCCAGATCCATTGTAAATAGATGAACAATCGATTTGAGAGTGTAAAGTTCACAGAATATCTCCGATCTGAGATTAAATCCACTGATCTGACATGAAATCCACAAAAAAGTAACATTGTTAGAGAGAGAGCTCACCGAGAGAGAGAGAGAAAGAAGGCCCTCACTCTGAGAGAGAGAGAGAGAGAGAGAGAAGCAGCTACAATTGCCGATCTGATCTAAGATGGATGATCTGAGTTGACTGTGTCTGAGAACAAATGAACAAAAATAGTGGCATCGAGAGAGAGAGAGAGAGAGAAAGAGATAGAGAGCTCATCGAGAGAAAGACAAGCAGCTACAGCTACCAATCTGATCTGAGATGGATGAGAGTGTGAGAGATAGTATCGAAAGAGAAAGAACTCAGTTTGAGATGAGAAAGAGAAGAGAGAAAGATAGAGAGTACCAAGAAAGAGATGAGAGCGTGAGAGATAGTGAGTGGCATGAATTAGGGTTAGAGTTTAGCTTTTATATGAAACAAGAAATGATATTATGTAGGAGGGTATATAGTATAAATATAGATTATTTCTATATGGTCTAGATTGGTTTCAATCCGGAACCGTGGGGTTTAATCTGGAACCAATCCGTGACCTATGGATTTTTAAATTTCCAATCCGGAACCGAACTATGAATTCCAAAAATCAATCCAAACCTACCAGATTGGGGTGAACCGAATTAGATTACGAATTATATGGATTCCTTGCTCAGTCCAACTCTCGGGTTCTGATTGATGGTGGGTATAAATGCAATGCTTTTGCCTTTTTTTATTTATGAACTTCTAATACAATTTGTTAAATAAGAAAGAAGAGTTAAAAATAAGTATTTGGCAATTACCCTTTTAATTTATAACATTATTATTCTTATGGATAATGTCTACTATATGTAAGTTATGTTATTGGTGGTGTTGTTTAACATGAATGTCATAATCTAGTCACATTTAAAAATAATAATTGAGCTATGTAGACAACCCATTTTTGACCGCCCTTAAGACTTGGGCTCCTCAGCTGGAACACTCGATGATGAAAAGTTATGTTGTATAATCGTTCAAATTCTTCAGCAAAAGGGCTTCGTTTTTTGAGCTTCTAATCCCAACCTTATACCCCATTTTGACCAAAACTATTTACACTTTAAAACCCTTTCTTTCAAAATAATTTTTCAAAGTTTCTACGATGTTCCAAGGCTCGCATTTCGTTTAAAATGTTGCATTTTTCAGTAAACCGAGTAAGGAGAAAGTAGAAGTAAGTGGAAGGGAGGTGAAATCTTTGAAAAATCTTTAAAAACATCTTATTTATAGGTTTGGATTTGAAGGAAATAGGAGGGGTTGGTAGAAAACTAGTTTAGGAAGAGGTTGGGCATCAAACGGTTAAGAAATAAATGGACAACCTTCACTAAATCAGGTATATCTCTTCGTACACTTAGTCTTTACATGTAAGGCTACTACTATTGGAAATTATACTTCCAGAGCTTCAATTTAAACTCAAGAATCACCTAAAACCAAGTCCGAATGAGGGAGATATGCCCATTTGAAGTTGGGCATCAATCCATTAAGAAAGAAATGAGTAGCCTTCACTAAATTAGGCATATCTCTTTTCACACTTAGAATTTATATGTGAGGATACCACCATTGGAAAGTAGACTTCCAGGGCTTTAATTTGGACTCAAGAATGACCTAAAACCAAGTCCGAATGAAGGAGATATACCCGTTTGAAGTCAAGCTTGAGAGAAATTTTTGTGGCTGGCTGCCTGGCCGGCCAACCAAGTGTTCCCACAGGCCAATTTTGGTGGCTGGCCATGCCCCTAGTGGTCGGCGGGCCAGTTGTTCTAGTAGAACAGATATTTTGCTACCTGTTGTGCCTGATGTTCCCATAGGTGCATGCACTGCACCAGCTATCTCTATATAGATATTTCCGAGATAGTAACATGTTTTTTTCTATAAATACTTGACCACCCCTCTTGAAATTAGGTTACAAAAAAATCCAAAGGCTCAAATTTTTGAAAATCTCTCTCTCTCTCTCTCTCTCTCTCTCTCTCTCGCAACACACATACCACACCCAACCACTTCCTAAACCAAAATTTTGGGTCTCCTTGTTGTGGTTCTTGAACTAAAATCTCAGCCCTTGAAAGTGAATGCCTTGTGGTTTGTGAACAAAAGTGTTATTCCTCTTCAAGAGGTATAACCTTGGCCTTCTCTACACTACTTCTCCTATCTTTTCTTGCCATTTTTGGACTGTTTTTACACTATTTTTATGGGCTAAAACTTGTGGTTTAAAGCTACTAAATGTGGAGGGATTAACCACCCTTCTTTGAACCTTGTCTCTTAAGCTTTTGCCTTTGTGTTTTCCATTTCTTCCTTAACTTTTTTCCAACTTTTTACCACTAATTTTCAGAGGTTTTCAGAGGCTAAAAATGTTGTTTTGAAGTTCCAAGAATGGGGAGGGGGAGGGGGAGGGGGTTAGCCACCCCTCCTTAGGATTGTTTACTAGCTTCATTTCCTCATTATTTTAGCTAACTTTTTCCAACTTTTCTCTTAAAATTTCAGCACTGTTTTCAGCTATTCTAGGACTATTTTAGGTTGTTTGTTTCATTTATGCTTTGTATAGCATGCTTGTAGCGTAGTTGTCCAATTAGGTTTGGTAGTTTAGGCCTTAGCCACCAACCTATTTGAGTTGATGGCACTTATTTCTTGATTTTCATACTTGTGTTCACATATAATCACCTTTGTAACCTCCCTCCTCTCTTGGCTTTTTATTTCTTTGAGAGTTATTTCAGGCGAGTGTTGTTTAAGCTTGAGAAAGAGACCCTTCCATGCTTAATGGTTTAATCTCTTTGGAGGTTCATTACCAAGGAATTACATCTCTCTCATGCCCAAAACAACTTCTTGTTTGACACTTCTCTCCATTAGTGGACTTAATTCTCATTTTTGGACTAAAATGACTAATGAATGGAAAGGTAAGTAAAAGAGGCATTAAAATTAGGCTAAAATTGAACAAGATAATAAAATCAAGTTTGGAGTTCAATCGGACGATAGTTGAACCTGTTGAGTGTTGAACCATTTTATACTCTTTAGTGATTATAATGGCTCAAGATTCAAGGTCTACCATTTCCCTTGATCAATTCCATGATAGGGAGGAGGTTTGTGGGTCTTTCATTGTCATTTATTGAGATTTTGTCCCTTGATTCATAAGTCATCATGCAATGAGTTTACGCCGATTGATGGCTTGCGAATCAAGCCAACCCCTCCTTTGATCTGTTTGATGATAAGGGGAGGCATGGTGGACAAACATCCCCTAAGAATGCTCTGTTTGTGCTCTGTTTCGTGTCTATTACAACAGGACAGTGGCAAACACTAGTGGCTGGCTGGCCATCTCACTGTACGGCCGACCACTTTTACTGGCCAGTTGGCTACTTCATTTTAGGCCTGCAGTGCCATTTTCATGGCAGAACAGAGCAGAGGCTGTGGTAAAAACAATTCAATTTTTTTGACTGCACAACAGAACCATTTTGACAACAGAACAGAGGCATTTTCAGGCAAAAATTTGCATGCATGCATGAACCACTCCTCGTTTCTTGGAGCCCGTTAAAATCATGTTTAATAGAAGTATGTTGAACTTGTAATAATTAATTACTTAGTTAAGTAATTCCGCATTGTTTCGAATTGTAATAATTAGCTAATGTAGTTAATTCATTTATTTGGGTAATGTAATAGTTAGTTAATTTGGTAATTAGCTAGGACATTTATTCAGACCCTCTTGTGCGAGGGAAAAATTGTAAAATTGTCTATGTCTTTCAACCCTATTTCTTTCTCCATTTTATTTACCTGCTTATAATGGTAGCATCATGTTTTACATTTTTCATATCATTACCATGCTTACCTATCCATCTTTGCATACATTTGGCTTGACACATCATTCTAACCTTGTGGTCATTGATTATCCAAGAGAACGTGCTTAAACTGCGTGCTATCAAATTGTCTCACATGCCATATTAGTAGCCGAGCCTATTAACTTCATTTTGCATGTGTTGCATTAGTTAGGATCATGCATTTTTTCTAACTATTTTGCTTTCTTTTGGCTTGCCTTGGATATTGGGGTAAGCATTTATTGCTTTAGCATATTACATGAGTGTTAGTGCTACCATGACAAGCATGATTACCATGAGGCTAAGTGCTTAAATGATAAACCTGTTTGAATGCTTGTGGATGAAGGCTAATTGCTTAAATTGGTATAATTTGATTAATGCACATATGAGATCACTTTTTCAAGTGGTACATATTCAAAAACACTTTTCAACTAAAAATAAAATCAAATGTTCCAACTTTTGCAAATTAGTCTATACTTGTGTGCATCATGTAGTAAAGATAGGCTAATAATCGAAAAAAAAGCATATAATGTAAATAAGAATCACATCATGATTAGTAGAGGCCGATCTTTGATCAGACGAGTGGGGTGCTCAATTCCTGACCTTCCCCTCTCGTACCTAGGGTCCCAAACTGAGACACTTTGGTAATAACGGATAAGTGGCCTTTGGCGCGAGTCACGTGTTTCCTAAATTTTTCAAAAATATTTAGGTGGCGACTCAGTAATCTGGCAAAGCAGTCCATTTTTGGCATTTTTTGATTCAAAATCAATTTTCCAAAAGATTTGTTGGATTTAGACTCATTTGTGTTTATCTATTTCACATTGCACTTGTGAAATCTGATTCAGAACCACAGGAGTCCGAACTGTAGGGTTATCGTATTTGAAAGGAGCACGAAAAGCAAGCTACAGTTTCTGGCAACTCTGTTGGGGATTTAGAGAACTTGATTGAAATTTATGATATGAAATTTTATTTACAGATAGATGTTCTTTGCATTGCATTTACATCGGTGCTTTAAGTCACTGTGTTTTCCATATGTTATTCCCGGACGGTTTGCCAGAGACTTGCGAAAAAAACTTGCCAAAAGGCTGGCCGGTCGTGGGCTCTACCATGTTGGAAACACAACCCTTGGATCTAGATTATCGATGTATCGTTTGATCCTCCTTTCACTTCTTGGTGTTAGGTGTGAGAGGTATATTAGGTAATCTTGCTGAGGTACCTTTTTGATCAATCGGCTTAGCTGCATCTAGTAAAGCCATAGTGACTGCTCCAACATAGGACAAGATGATCACCCATATGCAGGATTTTGTGAAACTACTTGCTTGAAGTAGTGAAACCCTAGTTCATGCCAAAACTAGGACAGGGTAACCCTACCCCCTCATAAGGGTGCTTTGGCTCTCTTTAATTGGTATGTGCTTTATAACGAAACTGTACAGGAATGTTCATATCAGTGGTACAGTTGGTATTTGTTTTGGGGCAGAATTAAGTGGAGAGTACAATCACTCAGCTGTGATCATATCTGTTCTAGTGAAATTGGGCTGAGGTGCTGTCTATTTTCTCTTTTGCAAGGTAGTCCTGGAACCATAGCTTCAGAAGGCTCTGATATCCCCCAGGTACTTTGGACTCGTGTTGATAGACTTCGTCAGGTCAAAAATTTTGTTTAGAGGTAGCCAGTGTTTGCTTCGCTTTCGCCGATGGCAAGATGAAGGAGGGCCAGACAAGGTTCACCATTTCCACTATTCTGACATTTACCAGTTAGATCACCTTTGTTCAGCTTATCTCGGGCATCTACTCCTATCATGGCTCAGCCTTCGACAAATCTAGAGGATTTACTGATCCGTCTTCAGCAAACAGTAGATTCGCTACAGCAGGATATGACCCAACAAACTAAGGTCACTAATAGGTTGCAACAAAAACAGCAGCCGGCTATGGCTTTTGCTTCTCATGCACCTAACGTGGCTACTCCTATGCCAAGCACCGCTGCAATACAGCTTAGGATCCATTGGGTGTTCCTATTCCTCCAGTCCAGACAGATCCAGTCCCAATTCAGATGTCTAGAGCTCCAGCCGAGGCACCTTTAGAGTTTGAGTTTGACCCAACCCTGCTCAAAGTCAACAAACTTGAGAAACTATTCAAAAAGGCATAGGGGGTTAACTCTATCTCGGATATTGATAATGGATATACGAAGTCTGCTATTACTCTGCCAGTGCGGTTCAAGGTGCCGCAAATTGACCGTTTTGATGGCTTTAGAGATCCAATGGTGCATTTGCACCTTTTCTCTGATATTCTGTGACTAATGAGATTGACCAGACTTCAAAAGCTGTCGCTATTCGGCAAGACCATGGCTAGTATAGCTATCATTTGGTATGCTAAAGTGGAGGACTCTGTGAAATAGATCTGCCAGGAGTTGGCTGTGAACCATTCGTTGCCCAATATTCCTACAACACGCAGATCAAGGTCACAATTCGTGATCTTAAGGCAATGCGTCAGGAACTGAAAGAGGGCTTCTTAGAGTTTGTTATTTGATGGAGGGCAAAGGTGGCTATGATGGCAAACAGACCTTCAAAGAAATAGCAAGTTCGTATAATTGTTAGAAATCTGCACGAAAGGCTATTACAAAAAATGGTAGTCCTCCCACTATTCAACTTCAAGGACCTTCATGAAATTGGGGTGCAAATCGAGGATGCCATCAGACAAGGGATCATTGTGGAAGGTAATGAGCCTATGAGGAAGAATATTGTTCACGGTTCCAATGCTACTACCAATGGTAGCACAGCTGTGAAATGCTCAGAAGTAAACACTGTCACTAGTCTCATCAAAAACCCTTTTACTAATAATAGCCTAAAACCAACCACTTCAACTCGGCCTCAAGCTCGAAATTTACATCCTCTTTACATGAATCTTTCTCAAGCCTTGAAAATACTGCTAGAAAAAAGGCACCTAGACCTCCTAGAATCCCGACCCCTCCCAAATCCTCTTCCACTAAGGTATGGCCCCGTTAAATACTGTGCTATCATCAATAATCTGGCCATAATACAGACCGCTGCATCCGCCTCCGCCATAGGATTCAGGATCTTATTGACAATAAGATCATAGTTCCACTGAAAAGACCTGAGGCCACCACTAACCTATTACCTCCACACCTCAACCTAATCCATGCACTACCATCTACCTACAACCCTAGCATACACATCAACCCAGCCCATTTACCCAAACCTGAGGTGTTTATTCTAGAAAACACGTACTTGTGTATGATGGATGCACTTGAATCCCAATCATCTAAAACCCCAAAACTTGAACTCCATAATAGCCCAAGTCTAGTCCAACCTACTCTAAAGAGCCCAATCCAACCAATTCATCAAGACCAAGTCGGTTCAAATACACTGCAGGCACCAATGGCGGAACCCACTACTTTTGAGCTGATGAGCATGATTGAAGATCTTTTAGAGAACTGTGATAGATTTAGCCTTTGGGATCTTAGCCCCATCATCGACCACATCACATGCCAAAAGTTTCACGTCAAAAAGCTCCCTAATCTTGGGACGAGATACATTTGAAAAAGGCCAACCCAAAGCTATCTCCAGTCTGGGTGATGACATGTCAACAACAACTACGACATAGCCACCCAATCCCTTGGCAAAGCTGAAGCAAGGGGCAAGAACAAGGCTGGGGCAAGTATTGATCCTTAGGCATATCTTCGGTGGGTTATCGAGATTTTGAAGGTCAAAGGGCTGAACAAACAGCAAGTGCTTGCAGTTGTTGCAAAGACTATGGATGACACTTTTGTCGTTCAGGTTGGGGGCATTTTAAATCTGGGGCTAAACCATGAAAAGGGATGCCTTACCAAAAACACCCCTTCCGGCTCTACTCCTACGGTCGTAAGAGATCTTCAAACCCAATCAACACCTACCAACCCCTCTGTCAATCCTTCTAGGACTAGTAACCACACTTACAATTCCCTTTTCATGACCTTACCCAAAGCTCTCCAAATCCTCATAGGACAAGGCCATCTCAAACCCCTTGACCCTTAGCCTCTCCCTGATCCCCTTCCAGCCAAGTATAATGACATTAACCGTTGTTTTCGCCTTTGCCATAAAGTTCAAGATCTGATTGACAATAAGGTCATCACTCCACCAAGTCCTACAAATTCTATCGGCACTAGATCAATGAACTTGGGGGATAATGTGGCTAGTTCTTCGATCGAGAATGAACCACCTGCTAATGGCGCTCATTTTACTCAGGGCATGGTGGATGGCACGCACTGGTTTTAGCAATATTGGAAGTGTTGGTTATTTTACTTTATGAACTGGGTGTTGAGTCAGTCTTGTTTTGGTGATTTTGGGGGTGTTAACTTGGACATCACTTTCTTGTTTCGTGTTTGTCTTTTAAAATCTTTCTTTTGAGTCTGTTTCTATCATTAAGCCAGTTGAGCTAGAAGATCTTAATGAAACGATAGTAATTTTCACCTACTTCTCTGTGCCTTTCAATCATTGCATTGACCAAAGTTTTTCAAAACTGTTTCCAAAACTGTGATGAAAACAAAGAGGGAGGAATTCCTCAAGATTTGTAAAATTTAATCGACTGAAAGGAAGAGAGGTGTGCTAAGCCCTTAATGAATGAGATCATGTCTGTTAATGTGAGTACTGAGAAGGATCCTGGCTTGGTTTGGATCGGTTCTACATTGTCTTTAGAGGGGCATGAGCGACTAGTCTTTTTACTAAAAGATTTCAAAAATATTTTTGCGTGGTCCAATGAAGACATGCCTAGAATTAATCTTGAGATTATACATCACGGGATCAGTCTCAGCCTTGAGACTCAACCCCTTTGTTTTCAAACCTTGAACCTTTCAGAATGTCAGTGATTAACCAAAATATGAGGCTTGCATGGTCAGATTGGAAGCAACCCTTGAACTAGGGCCAAGAAGGTCAGACGTGATCAAAGAAAGCTTGCATAGCTGGATGAGAAGCATCCCTTAAACTAGGGCCAAAAAATGTCAGATATGCTCAAAGATTCAAAATTGGGTCATTTCTCAAACCATTGGAGACTGGCAAGAAAGCCAAATCCCAGAATTAGAGAGAAGAAACTTTTGCTGAAAACCAATCGAGTTCCTATCCACGACACTAGGGGCAAATTCAGACCCAATCGGATGGGCCCTTACATCATCAAGACTATTTAGTCAAGAGTAGTAGCCATTCTCATGGATTCAGATGGCTTAGAGATCCTATGACCAATCAACATGGACAAGTTAACTTTTCTATCCTTGTGAGGCTCGCTAGGCCGAAAACCCGAAAGGGTGACCTAGGCAAAAGTTAGATCAAGAAAAAGAAAAAGAACAAAAATGAAAAAAAGGAAACAAAGAAAAAAGAAAAGAAAAGGAAGAAGAAAGAAAAAGGAAAAGGAAAAAAATTGTGACGCCCCGAATCTACACTATTGGTTGCAGTCAAGGGAGAGTCACTAATGAGTCCTATGGTCAATAACCAAGTAAGATCCCAGATTGCCGGAGGAGTCAAATTAGCGTCCCTTCTAAGTCCGGCTTTCTTAGGCAGCGTACTACCCTCTTGACAGATCTTAAAAGGTATTGACATAAGGTCTCATAAGCAACGATAAGGTGTATACATATAAATATTAGAATATAAGTACATAACAACCACAAATATCCTTAATTTCAAAAGCTTGTTCTATTACATTACATCCCAAAACGAAAATTTAAATCTTCATATGAGCCTTACAAAATATCAAAAAAAATTTCTAACTTTCCTAAGGTAGCCAAAAGTCTTCGAAGGTTTTAGGCTCGTCATCTCCAGCTATAAGCTCCTCTTTGGCACCTGGCATGATACGCCATGAGCTTTGAATGCCCAATAAACATACACACACCCCGTCCCTTTTTTCCAGTCCAATACACAATCACAATTATAACCACAAGTAGTAAAGAATGATACTCAACTAAATAAATAAAGGGTTACAAGTTAGATGTTAGTAAACTAGAAATCCCCCAAAGAGATTTCGTCCTCCCAACCACAAGAATCGGATGTGAATTATTCGAAATGCCCCCTCTTTTACTGCTTTGTTGCAGAACTAACCTCAGATGCCTACCAACGGTTATATACCGTGTAGCGCCAACCACAGGGCCTCAAAAGAGACGGTAAAATAGGGCCTTGCCCAAATCCCTCCTCACACCAAACCGCCTAGGGTCCGAATACAACCGCTCCGTTCAAGGGTTCCGAAAACCACTTGAGCAAGACTTTAACTTCCAAATAGGGAACGCACCCCAACAATTATCATCCTTTCATTACTCAAGTGATCGAAAACCCAATACCATCCCAATTAAGTTTCCCGTTGAGTTAAATGTTTTAAGTCAAGGTTAGACCAACGTAATAAGATAATAATATCCACATAAGCATGCATCATTAAGATGAAGAAGATAAAGAACATAACCATAATACGTACAATATCATGCCAAGATGTGATCATAAGCTAATAAGCATTTTCATGAATATAAGAGCATAAAACACCCATACGCAACAAAATTTCCAGATTCAATACCACATAAGGATTAGAATGAAAGGACTATTTTAGATTTTTCATCGGAGTCGGACTTCCTCTGGTTCGTAGAGAATTTAATCTAGTTTTCAGAACATATTTCGGAAATGGGATAGCTTTCCTAGATTTTAAGTTATTTAGAAAACACTCCAGTGCTGTCCAGATTCGTCAACCGTTACGAAAATTTGATTTTCATATAAACCGCTCACTGTTTTTCAATGAAACCAATTTTATTTGAAAGATAACTCCTTAAGGAAGATTTTGACATAAAGTAGACGTCCAGAATAATTTTCTACATTTTTCTAGAAATTTTTAAAGTTGGCTGCGAAAAACAGATTCTAAGACACAATACCCAAAACAAGAAGATCTGTAAGAAAAGAGATCCACTACGGGAAAATTTTCATTTATTTTGTGATGAAAACATGCCAACTAACGTATATTCAACTCAAAAAATTTTCTTGAATGTGTACCTTTGAAAAGTTTGAGAGATTGGTATGAAAAAGATAGTTTTGGTACCGAAATGAGGGAAAATACAAGAGAGGTAGAATCATGGCTCAACTCTTATCATTTCTAACACAAGTAACTCATCAATAACACATCTGAAAACAATATTTAGAACCCTTAAGAACATGTATTTGAAAAAGGAAAATAAAAGAGAAGGTTGTGTTGTGGCTTACTTGCTAAGCTTGAATCAAGAGTGCTCTCCTCTTCCTTCCTCTCCCTCTCAAGACTTCTCTCTTGCTCCCCTTTCTCTAGGGGTGGTGGTATTTATAGGCAAATTTTGGTGTAAAAGGACATAAAGGCCCACTAGTTGGGATTGGATGGAAAGGTTAGGATTTACTTGGAGTCTAATAGAATAGGAGTGATTAGGGAGCTTAATCATGGGATTAGACAATATCTAGTTGGTCCTTAGTTGAAATGAAACCAGTATTGGGAACAAAACGCTAGGTTTAGGGGTACTAGGTGCTAGGATCATAATTGCAATTCTTGAAAATAGGCCCCTCACATTTACCTAGGGTGGCCGGCCATTGGGAAGGGAAATGGGGCATTTTTTTATTCAATCTAGGTACTAGGGACACATCTCCCAATGTATATATATATAGATCTCAATTTGATTGATGGTACCTATAGTATAAAGGTACATGTACTAGTTTTGGGGAAATTTTTGAATTTAAATAAAGAAGTGGGGGCTTGGAATTAAATTCATGTATTAGAACCTTACTTATGTAGAATTAAATTAAATTAGGCTAAGGAATCTAATTCGGCTAGGATATTCCTGTTTCGATAAAATAATAAAAAAAAATGCTAACCGACAAGATTTGAAATAATTCAAGGAACTGAGGGGCTTTAATAAAATAATTCAAACATTAGGGTTTTTAAAGAGAATACATTTTTTAGGGGCCTCACAAAAATAGAGCTTGCAAGGTTAAAAACCCGAAAGGGCGGCCTTGGCAAAAGTTAGAGCGTAAAGGAGAGAGTTAATACTCGAGCACACCTTAACCCCGGAACTATGTAAGCCCTGATTCATATCTTTGGGATATGTAGGTAACTTCATCCTAAAGTTCGGCCCCAACTATTTTCAACATGCTTGTCTCATCCATGTTGATTGGCTTATCCTTATTCAACTCGGCTATTCTATGCATGTACAAATTGGTTCATCATCGTTCAAATTCGGTTGTCCTATCCCGTGAAAAGCTTCAGCTACAAGACAAATCAAGTTCGGATCTGAGGTTGTGCATCTCAAGAGTTAATTCCACGTTGGTCGGGTAGTGGCCATTTGCAGAAACATTTTTGAGGATTTTTAGTGAAGTTGTCTAATTTTCTCAAAAATTATTCTATTTTTTCAAATCTGGACCGTTTCTTGGACCCAAAAAATGAACATTTTAAGTACTCATAGCCTAACTTACATGATTTCAAAACAAAAAGTCAAACAAGCATGTTAATCTAACTCTCATGTTGATCAAAATTGTTTTAACATAAGCCAAAAACACAAAATATAGTCAAAGTGATGAACTAGGGGCACAGTCGAGTCAAGTTTTTTGTCTTTTCCCCATTGTCAACGTACTTGCCAGAAAGGGCACAACTGAAGCTAGCAGCAGAGGCCAAAAGGTCTCTCTTCCTCCAAGCATCAAGGTATCGAGCCAAGTACGAAGCACGAACTAGAAATAGAGCTGGATATTTGACCCCCTCATAGGGTCCATAACTTCTAGCTTATCAACCACACTTGGGGAGGGAGAAAAAATAAGAGAGATTAAAGAATAAAGAGATGTGCGTTGAAAGAAAAAGCAAGAAAAGGGCTTTTTAGAGAAAACAGAGATTGAGTGTCAAAGTAATGAGAGAGCCATAAATAAGAAAGGGTGGGAAACAATACCTAGAGAAGCAGTCTCCGTCAATTGAGAGGTCTCCCGTCGGTGGAAAAGATCCAAGTGTTGTGTTTGGTGTTTTTGTTTGTTTTGAGTCGTTTTGATTTCAGTAGGTGTAAATCGATGCGTTTAGGTTGTTTTTACTTTGTTCTTCCTTTGTTGAGTCGCATTTTGTACTAGGCTCAATACTCGATTAAGAACTCATTCTCAGTTTGCAAAAATAAATCGTTTTGTGCTCAAAGTGTAGTGCCATTCCCAACATGATGTGCACAACAGAATTCTTTCTTTAATAAACTACAGGGTCCAACCCCGATCAAGAGAGAGCAACAGAACCAGGACCTATCAGCTACATGCATTCTGGACTGCAAAAACAAAAGAAAAAGAGGGAAAATTAAAGCATCTGAGTTCATTTCAACTTTAGCATTTTTCGAGTTTGCATTCCGAATGCACCTTCGCAGGCCTCGTCATTTCTCTGGAGTATAAGTGTACCTCGACCCTAGGTTCAAGTCTACTTAGTCAGAGTAGCAATCAAAAGTGCTCTCCCTGAACACCAATCCTCACCAGAGGCATCTTGGCTGTGTTTGCAATGAGTCCCTAGGAGACCAACTGTGATGGTGGAAACTACAGTTTGAATGGCGATGCCTAGAACACAAAGGTTTGGAATTTCTGAGACTAAAGTCTGGTTTAAATATCTAGGGGTGTATCCTTGGCTTGAAATCTGTATGGTAGCCCCATTGGTTAAGGTAGCATGTGTGCACCTCAATTTTGGATACTGAACCAACCTAGTATGTCACCCCATAGGAGAATAGGGAAAGTTGTAAGTATGATCAGGGAGAAAAGCAGCATCCATGGTTTTCGCATGCAGATTTTACCAATTGTCGACATTTGAGGACCTTTGAACTATTAGTTGAAGGTGAAAGTCTGAAAAATACAAGAGGGAGATCCCTGCCACAATAGAGTGGTTCATCGTCACTCACTCCATGAGATGCTTTCCAAAGTGCTGCTTTGTTTGTTTACTGCATTTCCTAAAGCATCATCAACTTATATTGCTTGTCACACATACCACATCGTGCATCTATCGCACAATCATACCATATCGTGCATTTATCGCACAATCATACCACATCGTGCATCTTTCGCACGATCATACGGCATCGTGCATCTATCGCACGATCATATCGCATCATGCATCTATTGCACTATCATACCACATTGTTCATCTATCGCACGATCTCATCATACTCTGTGCATCTATCACACAATCTTATCATACTCTGTGCATCTATCGCACAATCTCATCATACTCTGTGTATCTATCACACAATCTTATCATACTTTATGCATGTATCGCACAATCTCATCATACTCTGTGCATCTATCGCACAATCTTATCATACTCTTTGCATCTATCACATCATTTGAGGACCTTTTCTAACGATTTCCTTTCTCACGTTTTCAGCATAGTTAGAGTGTTTCCTTTCTCATGTTTTCAACGTAATTAGAGCATCTCAGGGTGTGCGGAAGCACGACCCTAGGCGGTTTTTTTTCCCTTTTCTCATGTTTTCAATGTGATTAGAGTATCTAATTATAGCAATTTCGGTTTTGACCCAACCTTTATTGTATTCCAGACTCGAGTTTTGTAGTTTAGTGTTGTTGTTCATCTCTTTTCCCCTTGTTTTCCTTTAAATTTGCCTTTTGGATTGTTGTGGTTGTGTTTAGGACAGGTTGGTTGCTTGATTTCCAAACTCTTGTTGCCCAGATTTTTGCTCCTCCACTCAAGCATCACTTCTTGCGCTCGAGCGGGCTTTGCAAACTCATAGTCTGCAAAACTACTGGAAGAGTGCATTCTACGCTCGAGCGGGTCTTTTTGCACTCGAGTGGCCATTTCTTGCGCTTGAGTCATTGGTCCGCTGCCTACAAAACCACTAGATACGTGTTTCTATGCTCGAGCGTCACTTCTTGTGCTCGAGCAGTGAACGTCTTTTTCATTGTGTCTTGGCGCTCAAGTAGAACGACTTATTGTATCTGACGTTCGAGCATCACTTCTAGTGCTCGAGCACACTGTGAGCATATCAGTTTGCAGCAACACCTTTTTACATCACTTTTTCACATCTTTTTCCACCTAAACCCTAGATCGAGACCCTCTCTCTCTAAAACACACACAGTCTCTCTCTCCCTACATTTTCACGTAGTTCTAGTGATATGTCTACCCACTTGCCTTTGTTAAAAAGGTAGAGCATCTCAAGGGCTACATTTTGATTTGATTAAAGCTTAGTTTTGGTGTCCTTGAAGTTTCTCTATATCTCCCTTTGGTCTTCTAAGCCCGAGATAGGGATTTTCGACACGTTCTTATGGTTTTTAACTTAGTTATTGGTTGTTGTGTAACAATGGTGGGTTTTGAGAGTATCTTGGACAAACCTAGGGTTTAGGATGTAAAATCAAAAGAGGGGTTTCTAGTGAATGTGGTATAAATGGTCATAGGGTTTGAAAATGAGGTTATATTGTGTCACAATTGTTGATTTTGGTATTTGGGTTGATATTTGGGAAAGGGGGAGGTTAACCTAAAATGGTTCAAATATTTATTTTGTATAAATAAATGAAATTGGTATTATAAATATGAAATTGGATGAATGTTGATGTAAATGGTGGAGTTGGATATGCATTACCTCACACTTTTGGAAATTTGAGTAAGTTATTTGTCTTGGGATTGAATATCTGTTTAGAAATATCTGTATTGGACTATCGGTAGAGGATAGCTATGATTGTTGTAGAAATTGCATGAGAATTAGATGAATTAAAACTAATCGCTTGTGGGTTGTCATTGAATATGACTATGTTTTAAATACATTGTATATATATGGTTGGTTGGGAGGAGAAAATGGATGTACTCCATGTTTGGGAAGAGATAGATGATGGACTCCATTGAATTAAGTTGGCTTGTGTATCCTAGGTAAAAGTATCAAAACTGCACGTATACATGGGTGCCGATCCCGCAGACGAAATTTCTGTAAATGGCAAATTGAAGTGCTTGTGTGATAATCGTGCTAATTTGGGAACTACTGAGTTGTAGTCTCAAATGGGTGGTCTGAAAGATAATGAGACTGGCTCATGAATTAAGATGAAATGAATTAACTTGAATTGATGAGAAGGAAAAAGGGATTGTGATGTGAATTTTGACACTTTATGATTACATAGAAAATGAATGTTTTATCACTGGCCTTGTAAATGCACATTTTACTTATACCTTTGTTAAAACTCATATATTGTGTTAGATTGTTCCTACTAGGTTTTGGCTCACCCTATATCTAGAAAAAACCATTTTCAGGTGTTGATGATATTCCTCCGCCAGAGCAATAGCTCAGAAGGAGTTGGCGCACGAGCTTCACTTTTTGTACTTATTTGTTTAGCCAAGGGCTTAAACTGTATAGAGTTAGACTCTCTTTTGTTGTAACCAAGCAATTACTTGGAAAGATGTAAGCCTTTAGGGTATATAATTATCTGTTTAACTTTCATTCCTCTTTATTACTTGTAACACATATTGTAGATTCAGGATGAACTATTTATAAATGTATATCGCATGTGTCACTTCTGTATAACGATTCAGGTTGATGGAAGTTTATTATTTTGATTACGTTATCTTATGTATATTGTGTTGGGTCGAATTATTGTAATTATTTCGAGGCGTTACAACTTGGTATCAGAGCGTACCGGGTTTCAATACTTTGGGTACGTGGGAAGTGGTTATTACCACAATGAGTTTGTCTCGTTTAGTTGAGACGTTAGTATGTATTGTATACTTATGTGATAACACGCTTATATGATTATATGGGTATGGGATTTAATTTCTAGGATGTTGATCAAGTCCACGGGTTCCTAGCAATCCTGTTTGAAAGGCACTTGATCACTGCCATTTCTAACTGGAACTCTAACAACGCCGCGGGACAGTCATTATCTGGAAATGAAATTCATATGTGTTTATGTGACCACGTGTTTATGTGGAGTTAATTATTGTTGTCCACTGCATTAGGACGCAAGTGAGTTAGTTTCGGCACATTTGTAAATGTACTAATCTCTTTTGTTACCTTCGTTAGGATGTCAAGACGTGGACATGGTGGTGGTAGGCATGGTAGCCCTAGGAGGCATGAAATGCCTTTACCAGACGATATTCCAGCACATGAAGAAGGGGTTGGTCAGACCAATGTGGTTGAACCGATTAGTCAACAGGCCATGGGCGCCTTAGCCTGCGAAATGGCCGGAGCATTTCAGGAATCCATGGATATTCTCCGGGTTGAGAATC
This sequence comes from Camellia japonica, assembly GCA_030407325.1. Taxonomy (NCBI): domain Eukaryota; kingdom Viridiplantae; phylum Streptophyta; class Magnoliopsida; order Ericales; family Theaceae; genus Camellia; species Camellia japonica. Next base: position 142,952,296 of record JAPPVO010000036.1, read on the forward strand.
AAGTCCAGGCCTAGGTCACTGAAGCGGGGCCATCGTTCTTGAAGAGAAAGTTTTTTAGTCAAATCTGGACCAATTTTTGGGTGATCCCAAATAGCCACTGAAGGCAAATGAGTGGCTAGAGCAGATATTAAAAATGTTCGAGATGCTTGGCATCAAAGACGACCAATTGCGAGTGACCTTGGCATCCTTCTAGCTGAAGGGGGATACAAGTCAGTGGTGGAAATATGCGCATGGATGCATTGGGATGACTTGGGAGGCATTCGTCAACGACTTCCAAGACAAGTTTTTACCTTCCACAGTTAGAGAGAAGTTGAGAGACCAGTTCTCTAAGTTAGTGCAATTGAACACACCAGTGGCCGAGTTTGAGGCCACATTCACCAGTTTGTCGAGGTTTGTACCAAAACTCGTGGCGACTGAGGATCACCATTATCTAGAGTTCGAGAAGAGGTTGAGGACCTAACGCATGTTCAGAGTGGCTGGATCCATGATTAGAGATTATAGGCAACTTATGGAGGTGGCGGCCCATCTTGAAACCATTATGCAGATGGAGGAGGAGAGAATGAAGGGCTCCAAGAGGAGTCAGGATAATCAGGGGGACAGCAAGAGGCAGAGGGGTTCTAACCCGCAGTCGTCCCAGGGAGTTCAGTCTAGATCTACCTTTCTAATACTGAGTTCGGGTTCTAGAAGGGGTGGCCAGCGAGATTTTACTTGTTTTAAGTGTGGTCAGCTAGGCCACAAGTCTCCAGCTTGCCCGCAGAAAGGAGGACGGCAGCGAACAACATCATCTTCGGCTCGTTCTCACAGCCAGACCCAAGGGGAGAGGCTAGTTGCTCACTTGTTATCAGTGTGGGTAGGTGGGGCACATGAAGAGGTTTTGCCCACAGTTGGGTGGCAAACCTAGTGCGTTTCGTTCGAGACAGACATAGAGTCACCAGCCAGCACAGGCCTCGAGGGCCAATCAAGGAGCCTTTTTGGTTCAGTCAGTGCATCAAGCCTATGCTCCAGGGGACGAGCAGGTATATTAGAGGCCTACAGGCCGCGTATATGTTGTTACCGCGCTAGATCTTGTACCAGCGCCTTCGATAGTGAGAGGTACCTTCTTGTTTTGCAATTCAGATACTAATGTGTTGATTGATACAGGTGCATTCTATTCATTTATTTCTTCTACATTTGCATCGATTTTAGGGTTGGAGTTGGCTCGATTAACATCTCCTATGTGTGTAGGGTCACCTATTGGTGGTGAGATGATTTTAAAATAGAGGTGTCGAGGTTGCGATATAGAGGTCTCCGGTTGCCAACTTTCTTTTCCATTTGTATTGATTGACATGTCTAGCTTCGATGTTATTTTGGGTATGGACTGGCTGTCGTCATACTGGACTGTTATAGATTGCTACTGCCAGAGGGTTACTGTATGTACCTTGGGCAGTGATTGTTTTTATTTCTTGGGAGACCGGGTGGATAGGTTTTTATCACCGGTATATGACCTGCGTGAGTGGAGTGAACTTAGTTATCTTCTAGCAAATTTCTTGAGTGGTGAGTGTGATGAAGTCCAAGTCGACTTGCCAAGGGTGGTTTGTGAATACCCGGTTGTTTTTCTGGAGGACCATACTAGTTTGCCACCTCATCGAGAGATCGAGTTCTCCATTAATCTCGTGCCTATTACGGCACCAATTTCTATGGCACCGTATAGATTTGCACCTACTGAGTTGAGTGAGTTGAATATTCACCTCCAGGAGTTATTAGATAAGGGTTTTATTCACCCTCGTACGTCGCCTTAGGGAGCACCAACTCTCTTTGCTGAAAAGAAAGATGGAGCGTTGCGACTTTGTATTGATTACCAGAAGTTGAACCAAGTAACTGTTAAGAACAAGTACCCAATGCCTCGTATAGATGATTTCTTTGATCAGTTAAAGAGGTTTTGTTGCTTCTCTAACATAGACTTGAGATAGGGTTATCACTAGTTGAGAGTGAGGAAGGAGGATATTTCGAAGACGGCATTCTGTACGCTGTATGGTCATTACGAGTTTCTTGTAATGCCCTTTGGGCTAACCAATGCATCGGTTGTATTTATGGATTTGATAAACTGGGTCTTCCGTGAGTTCCTAGACCATTTTGTGGTCGCCTTTATGGACAACATCTTGATTTACTCACCCTCTGAGGAGGAGTACGAGGAACACTTACGAGTAGTACTTGAGTTCTTAGAGCCCACGAGCTGTATGCTAAGTTTGGGAAGTGTGAATTCTGGCTAAGAGAGGTTAAGTTCTTAGGCCATGTGGTATCTAGGGAATGGGTGACTGTAGATTCATCCAAGATAAGGTAATGTAAGATTGGGAACAACCTAAGAATGTCTTTGAGATCTATAGTTTCTTAGGGTTGATCAAATATTACCGTTGGTTTGTGAAGGATTTCTTCAGGCTAGCCTCACCATTGACTAGACTGACAAGAAAGGGAGTTAAGTTTGTTTGGAATGAGACTTGCGAGAAGTCATTCCAAGAGCTTAAGATTAGACTTACCACTGCTCCAGTGTTGATTGTTCCAGAGAGGGTTTGGACTATTCAGTATATTGTGATGCCTCACGGGAAGGTTTAGGTGTATTGATGCAAGAGGGAAAGGTAGTAGCGTATGGCTCACGGCAGTTGAAAACCCATGAGAGAAACTACCCTACTCACGACCTAGAGTTAGCGGCAATGATCTTTGCCTTGAAGATTTGAAGGCACTATCTGTATGGAGAGAAATTTGACGTGTTTTCGGATCACAAGAGTCTGAAGTATCTGTTTACCCAAAAGGACTTGAACTTGAGGCAGATGAGGTGGATGGAGTTCATAGAGGACTATGATTTTGAGTTGTATTATCACCCGACAAAGGCCAATGTTATGGCCGATGCCTTGAGTAAGAAATCTATTAGCAGCGTAGCTTGTATCGCCATTCGGGAATGGGAGATGCTGGGTGCTCTTGGTGAATTTGACTTGCATATTGGCGAGTCCGTTGAGACTACAGCGTTGTTTACGGTAGTTACACAACCCGTACTTGTGAATTGAGTGTTAGAAGCACAGAAGGGTGACCTTGAGGTGGAATCTCTCTGGGAGAAGATCTCCAGTGGGAAGGTATAGAAGGACTTAAATGTTTATCCCGACCTAAGTGTGAGATACCGTGATCATTTGTTTGTATCGGAGTCTTGCCAAGAGAAAGTACTCCGAGAGTTTCACTATTCACGCTTTGCGGTGCATCTAAGAGGCACAAAGATGTATCACGACCTTAGTCGCCAGTTTTGGTGGAGAGGTATGAAGAATGATGTAGCCGTGTTTGTATCGAGGTGCCCTACTTGTCAGCAAGTGAAGGCCGAGCATCAGAGGCTAACGGGTTTGTTGCAACCCTTGCCTATAGCCGAGTGGAAGTGGGAGCGTGTCACGATAGATTTTGTTGTGGGCCTCCCAAGGACTCAACAGGGTAGTGATGCCATTTTGGCACACTTTTTACCTATGCATGTGAGTGACTCGGTAGACTATCTTGCCGACCTTTACATCAGGGACATAGTGAGGTTGCATGGGGTCCCTCTGACGATTGTTTCGAACCACATTTTACAACTCAGTTATGGCAAAGCTTGCAAAGTGTCTTGGGCACAAAATTGACTTTTAGCACCGCATATCACCCTCAGATTGACGAGCAGTCTGAGCGTACTATTCAGATCCTTGAGGATATGCTCTGGGGTTGTGTCATTGACTTTAAGGGGTCTTGGGAGAGGCATTTGCCCTTAGTGGAGTTTACCTATAATAATAGTTTCCAATCGAGTATTGGCATGGCACCATTTGAGGCCTTGTATGGCCGACCGTGTAGATCTCTGGTGTGTTGGGCCGAGGTGGGCGATGCACCTTTGTTGGGGCTAGAATTGGTTCGGGAAATGACGGAGAAAGTGGCACTTATCCGCAAGCGATTAGCTACGGCTCAGAGTCGCTAGATAAGTTACGCCGACCGTAGGAGAAGACCCTTGTTTTTTGAGGTGGGAGACTATGTCTTTTTGAAGATATCACCTAAACGGGGTTTAATGAGATTTGGGAATATTGAAAAGTTGTCCCCTCGATTTATTGGGCCTTTTGAGATCCTTGAGCGGATTGGGGAGGTAGCTTACCGTTTAGCGTCACTTCCATAACTTTTTAAGGTTCATGATGTGTTTCATATTAGTATGCTTCGGAAGTACAAGCCAGATCCGTCGCACATGTTGGATTGGACCGACTTAGAGGTAGATGAGGATGCCTCGTATGAGGAGAGACTAGTGAGAGACTTAGATAGGCGGAACCAAGTCTTGCGAGGCAAGACAATTCCCTTGGTGAAGGTTTTATGGAAACATCACGGGGTTGAGGAAGCAACTTGGGAACGTGAGTTGGAAGTCTGCAAAGGTATCCGGGCTTATTTGTTGATGTTTGAACATGTATTGTATTGTGATTATGATTGATAGAATATGAGAACATTGTATATGTTTTAGAAAGGTGGAAGCATTGTATATGTTGTTTATGTTTTGGAAACATGAGTTTATTACAAACATTACATATATTTTGAGAAAATATGAATTATATATTCAATGCTGAGAATTAATTTATCTTGTTGATGAAAATGAATGACCGAAGAATGGGTCATGGCATTTAAATTGATAGATTATCACTATTGTAAATAGTTTAATAAGAATTTTAACTTGATTTGAAATTTCGGGGACAAGATTCCTTAAAGGGGGAGATTATAGCGATTCCGTTTTTGACCCAACCTTTATTGCATTCCGAACTCGGATTTCACAGTTTAGTGTTGTTGTTCATCTCTTTTCCCCTTGTTTTCCTTTAAGTTTGCATTTTGGATTGTTGTGGTTGTGTTTGGGATTGGTTGGTTGCTTGTTTTCCAAACTCTTGTTGCCCAGATTTTTGTTCCTCCACTCGAGCGGGCTTTGCAAACTCTCAGTACTTTTGCAGGTCTGCAAAACTACTGGGAGAGTGTATTCTACGCTCGAGCGGGTCTTTCTGCGCTCGAGTGGCCATTTCTTGTGCTCGAGTGGTTGGTTCGTTGCCTGCAAAACTACTGGATGTGTGTTTTCTACGCTCGAACGGTGAACATCTTTTTCATTGTGTCTTGGAACTCGAGCGGCACTTCTTGTGTTCGAGCAGATTGTGCATATATTAGTTCGTGGCAGCACCTTTTTACATCACTTTTTCACTTCTTTTTCCACCAAAACCCTAGATCGGGGCCCTCTCTCTGTAAAACACACACACACACACACACACACACTCTCTCTCTCTCTCTCTCTCTCTCTCTCTCTCTCTCTCTCTCTATTTTCACCTAGTTCTAGTGATATCTCTACCCACTTGCCTTTGTTAAAAAGGTAAAGCATCTCAAGGGCTACATTTTGATTCGATTAAAGCTTGGTTTTGGTGTCCTTGAAGTTTCTCCATATCTCCCTTTGGTCTTCAAGCTTGACGCAGGGATTTTTTACACCTTCTTATGGTTTTTAACTTAACTATTGGTTGCTGTGAAACAATGGTAGGTTTTGGGAGTATCTCGAACAAACCTAGGGTTTGGGATGTGAAATCAAAAGAGGGGTTTCTAGTGAATGTGATATAAATGGTCATGGGGTTTGAAAATGACGTTATATTGTGTCACAATTGTTGATTTTGGCATTTGGGTTGACATTTGGGAAAGAGGGAAGTTAACCTAAAATGGTTCAAATATTTATTTTATATAAATAAATGAAATTAGTATTATAAATATGAAATTGGATTAATGTTGATCTAAATGATGGAGTTGGATATGCATTACCTTACACTTTTGGAAATTTGGGTAAATTATTTATCTTGAGATTGAATATCTGTTTACAAATATATGTATTGGGCTATTGGTGAAGGATAACTATGATTGTTGTAGAAATTGCATAAGGATTAGGTGAATTAAAACTAATCTCTTGTGGGTTATCATTGAATATGACTATGTTTTAAATACATTGTATATGTATGATTGGTTGGGAAGAGAAAGGGGATGTACTCCATGTTTGGAAGGAGATAAGGGATGGACTCCATTGAATTAAATTGGCCTGTGTGTCTTGGGTGAAAGTCTCGAAACCGCGTGTATACATGGGTGTCGATCCCGTAGACGAAATTTCCATAAAATGGCAGATTGAAGTGTTTGTGTGATATTTGTGTTAATTTGGGAACCACTGAGTTATAGTCTCTTATAGGTCGTCTGAAAGATAATGAAATTGGTTCATGAATTGTGATGAAATGAATTAACTTGAATTGAGGAGAAGGAAAAAAGGGATTGAGATGTGAATTTTGGCACTTTATGATTATATAGAAAATGAATGTTTTATCACTGGCCTTGTAAATGCACATTTTACTTATACCTTCGTTAAAACTCATATATTGTGTTAGATTGTTCCTACTAGGCTTTAGCTCACCCAATCTGGGAAAAACCATTTTCAGGTGTTGATGATATGCATCTGCCAAGGCAGTAGCTCAGAAGGAATTGGAGCACAAGCTTCACTTTTTGTACTTATTTGTATAGCGAAGGGCTTAAACTGTATAGAGTTAGACTCTCTTTTGTTGTAACCAAGCAATGACTTGGAAAGATGTAAGCCTTTAGGGCATAAAATTATCTGTTTAACTTTCATTCCTCTTTACTACTTGTAACACATGCTGTAGATTCCTAATGAACTATTTATGAATGTATATCGCATGTGTCATTTCTGTATAATGATTCAGGTTAATAGAAGTTTATTATTTTGATTACGTTGTCTTATGTATATTGTGTTGGGTTGAATTATTGTAATTCTTTCGGGGCGTTACACAGGGTGTGCGAAAGCATAACCCTAAGCGGTTTTTTATCTTCCTCTACTCACGTTTTTAGCGCGATTAGAGCATCTTAGGGTGTGCAGAAGCATGTCCCTTAGCGGTTTTTTTTCTCTTCTTCTTCTCATGTTTTCAGTGTGATTAGGGTATCTCAATGTGTGCAGAAGCACAACCCTGAGCGGTTTTTCTCTTCCTCTTCTCACGATTTCAGCATGTTTAGATTGTGTTTTTCCTCCTTTCCCATGAAACACGATTGGGCCTATTTTGATTTAAACTTGAAGCTCATTCATATACAGTCATTTTCTTATTTCTTATCGCATTGCCTTGCATGATCATGGATTTTCAAAATAACTGGGTTCACAAAGCTTGTAAGTCCAGCTTTAAAGTGTATTCTTTGTGCATATCATTCTTTGTGCATATCATTTACATTATGCCCATAAACTATGCTAGTTTGATCCCTTGCAAAGGGATACGTAGGCAACCCTTGAGTCTAACCCATTGCATCTACATTTTGATTGCTTTGCCCAAGTCTTACGGCTTCGTCAAAATGAGTTGTCTTGGGACTTTCACATTCACTCACGTCATTTCATGACTTCAAGCTTTGTCAAAGAGGGACAACTATAGACACCCCATTTTTGACTGCCCTTAGGACTTGGGTGCCTCAGGTTGAACACTCGATGATGAAAAGTTATGTTGTACAATCATTCAAATTCTTCAACAAAAGGGCTTCATTTTTTGAGCTTCTAATCCCAACCTTACACCCCATTTTGACAAAAACTATTTTAGACCTTAAAATCCTTTTTTCCAAAATATTTTTCCAAATGTTTCTACGATGTTCCAAGGTTCACATTTCATTTAAAATATTGCACTTTTCGGTAAACCAAGGACAAAGTGGAAGTTAGTGGAAGGAAGGTGAACTGTTTGAAAAATCTTTGAAAACATCTTATTTATAGGTGTAGACACCCCATTTTTAACCGCCCTTAAGACTTGGGCGCTACTGATGGTTTACTTAGTGGTCAAAGTTGTGAAGTGCAAGGGTTCGATTTCTTCAGCAAAGAGAGAGTCAAATCCCAACTTCATACCCCTTTTGGACTAAAACGATCTTGATCAAAAGATTTTGAGACCTTGAAACCCTCTATTTCAAAATATTTTTGAAAATTCTTCTGCGATGTTCCGACGCTCGCATTTTGTTAAAAGTCATGCTTTTCGGTAAACTGAGCTAGGACAAAGTGGAAATGAATGAAAGAGAGACGAAATCTTTGAAAGATATTTCAAAACACCTTGTTTAGGGGTTTGGAGTTAAAGAAAAGAGGAGAGGAGAGAAGAAAACAAGTTGGAGAAGCAGTTCGGCATGAATCCGAGTAGGATCGAAACTGAGCAATCTTTACTCAAATGAGCATAACTTGCTGCACAGTTGGAAATTTGAGGTGAGGTTTTCACCATTGGAGAAAGACTTCCAGGGCTACAATTTAGGCTCAAGAAGGACCTGAAAAGCGGTCCACGTGAAGGAGATATGTCCGGTTGAAGTTGGACCCAAAAAACAGATTTTCCTGTCCAACCAGAGGTGGAAGTTTATGACCATGAATGGAATTTTTGAGCCATGTGCCGGCCATGACTGGCCAATGCCGGCCCCCTGCCATCCAAGGGAGTGTGATGCCGGCCAACAATGGTCAAGTGCTGGCTAACAGTGGTACAATGCCGGCCACAAATGGCAGAAAGCAGTTTTGGACAGATATTTTGCTCCAGCTGTCTCTCTTGAGATATTTTCGACCAAATGCTCCATTTTTACTATATAATGAAGCCAAATATCTCATATTCAAGGGTTAGAACATTTTAGAACAATTTGGCAAAGGCTTGGGAGCCTCTCTCTCTAGAACTCCCTCTCTCTCCCTATTTTAGGCTTGAAAGTGGGAAATCTCTACATATTTGCATACAACCTCTTGACCAAATACCTTCATCTTGGAGCTAAGGTCCTTGGAGGTCCAATTTGAGGTCTAAAGCTTGGTTTTAACTCAAAAATCTTACTGTTTTGTTGTTGTGCTTCAAGGGTAAGAACTTGTCCCTTTTAAGCTTTGTTTTGCATGCTTGTTTTACTACCTTTGCAAACTGTTTTTGGCTTGGTTTTGAACTAAAGAAAACTCTGTTTTTCAGTCCTAAAAATGATGGTTTAGGCTTATTTTGTGTTAGGTGGTTGTCTCTCCCTTTTGTTCCATAGCTTGTATAGCTTTTTTGTGCCATCTTTCAAGGCTTTTCAAAACAACTTTTCATGGCCTTTTAACCACTGAAATCCAGAGAATTTTCAGTGGTAAAAACCCTATTTTGAGGTCCCCTCTCCTCTTGTCTTGCTTGCTTGTCTTGCTGGCCTATCAAATGAGCATGTGTTTCTACCCGTTTAAGGCTTAGTTCAAGCACTTTTTTGTGACTTTTTTAACCTGCCATAACTCTGTTTTGGGCTGGTTTGGTCACCTCTTACATGCTTCTTGTACTTGTAGTGTAATCCTACTTGTAGCCTTGCAAAGTAGCATGTCTTTGTGCCTTGAATTTGCTTAGTTCAAGCATGTTTTTAGCCATTATTTGCCATGCCATAACTCTGTTTTTGGCTGATTTGGTCACCTCTTGCATGCTTTTGGTACTTGTAGTGCAATCATACTTGTTGGCCTAACATGCTTCATGCTTTTGTTCATCATTCTAGCATGTGTTAGCTTTGCTCCAGCACATTTTTGCCACTGATTTAACATGCTTGAGATCTATTTTAAGTGGTCTTGGTCATGTATGGCTTGCCTTGTAGGGCTATAGTGCAAATGGCTTTGCTAGTCTTGTGTTTTGAGACCCCTAGCATGCCTTATTTGTGACATTTGTGTGATATAGCATCATTTGATATATATGATTTCAAAGCATGTTTCATTGTCATACTCTCATGTTTATCACTCTTTCATTGTGTTTAAGAGTTGTGCCTTTATGCTTTGTTTGTGAGCCAATACATGAGCACATCTTTCTTGCCATCTATGCTGCAGGTCTAGCATGTTTTTGCTACTATTTTGACCTGCCTTAGATCTATTTTGAATGATCAAGGTCATTTGAGCATTGTTTAATATGGTTGTAATGTAAAGGGGCTTGACTAGCTTTGAGTTTTGGGTCCTTTAACATGTTGTGCATGTGATGTTTGCATGGTATGGCACCATTTGGCATGTAATTTCAGTGCATTTAGTGTAGACACACTCCCATATACTTCACTTCTTCATAGCTTTTGAGGGTTGTGTATTATGCCTTGCTCATAGGCCAACATGTGTGCATGTTCTTCTAGCATTTTGAGCTCCCATTTCAGTGTGTTTTGGCCACTATTTTGGATTATCTTAGCTCTATTCATAGCTGATTTGGTTGTCTGTGCTTTGTATTGCATGCCTCATGTGTAATGTTCTTTACTTGCTTTAGTGCTTTTGGCCCCTTAACATGTCTTGCATGCATTGCTTACATGGTAGAGTCATGTGCATGCCACTTTAGCTTTGAAAAATAGCATGTTGTTTGCATAGCATGTTGTTTGTGTTGCATCATGTTTAACCGGACGTCACGTTGAACATAAGGTTGATTGGATCACTTCATACTCAAAGTAATGAAAGTGAGCCAATCTTCCTTGGTCTCTATTGCCTTTGATCATCCATGATGAGGTAGTAGATTTAGTGTCTTATTTGCATTGCATTTATTGAAATTTGTACAAGTTGGATCTTTGGCCATCATGCATTGCGATGCTTGATTGATGGTTTTGGATCCAATTATGCCCCCCCTTGATGTTTTGAGATGATATGGAGGGGTATAGTACGTACATGCCCTTGGGAGACCCTCCATTTCCTCTGTTTTGTGCTCTGTTGCAGCTTGGTGTCACAGCACACCAGTGGCCGACAGTTCTTCATTGTTGGCCGGCACCCTTTCATCTGTCGCCGGCAGTGTGCATCCTTGGCTGGCAGGGGGGCCGACAGTAGCTCCTCATGGCCGGCAAGCCACTGGTGTACTCTCCAGCCTTGATTTGGTAAGGTTCAACAGGAATTCCTTGGAGACACCCTGCAAACAGAGCCTCTAAAGAGCAAACCAGAGAGCTTTTCGGGGTGAGAAACCGAGGCATACATGTCCAACTTCTTCAAATAGAGCTGAGGCAGTGGTGTTTAATGCTTTTCTTATTAGTTAGCATGAATGTGTAATTTAATTAATTAATTTGTTAATTAGTTAAGTGTTGTAATAATTAGTAAGTAGTTTACTTGTTATTCAATTTGATTTGTAATAATTAGTCTAATTAGCCTAATTAGATTAGTTGATTAGCTTAGCTTAGATTAGCTTAGCTTATTCATTCGGACCCTCCGTCGAGAGGGCAAATGTTGTAATAAGTGTGCGTGTGTGTGTACATGTCTTCCAATTCCACATCTTTCTCCCTTTTATTTACCAGCTTTTGATGGTTAGTTTTAGAGCATGTTTCAATTAGCATACCTTATGCTTTGCATGCGTGCATCATTCATTCGTCTTGCATGCACCGGGCTCGATGCATCATTCAAACTGCATTGTATTTCAATTCCTATTTGAATACATATATCAAGTGTAGCATTCATATGCCATCTTAGATAGCCGAGCCTATTTTAGTTGCATTTTTGCATGCATTGCATTAGGCATGTTGTATAGTTAGGATCATGCATGATTTCTAATGAGCTTCTTTTTTGGCTCGGAGTACACTGTAAGTGTTTATGCTTTAGCATCCTTGCATGTGTGTAAGTGACTGCCATGATAGCATGCTTGCCATGAGGCTATGTGCTTAAGTGATTAACTGCATGAATGCCTGTGGATGAAGGCTTCGTTACTTGAATTGGAACAATTCATCAAAATGTGTGTTTTAAGCCCACTTGTTTGTGGCAAATCATGTTTTAAGCCCACTTGAGGGTGGCAAATCCGCATTTTAGCCTACTTGAGGGTAGCAACTTCAAACCACTTTTCGAAAAACAAACATGAGATGTTTTGTTCCAACTTGAGTGATTGAGTCTATACTTGTATGTTGTGCGCATTACATAGTAAAGTTAGCTAATAACCGGAATAAGAACACATGTGTTTTCAAAACAACATATCATGTTAGTAGAGGCCGATCTTTGATTGGGCGAGCGGGGGTTCTCATTTCAAGACCTTCCCCTCTCGTATCCAAGTTCCCGAGCCGAGGCAACTTTGGTTATGACGGACACGTGGCCTTTGGCACGAGTCAGGGTTTCCTAAATTTCCCAAAACAAAATATTTAGGTGGCGACTCTAAAATCTGGCAAAGCAATCCATGTTTGGCGCTTTTTTATTCAAAATTGATTTTTCAAAACCAATTGCCGGATTTGGACTCTTTGGTAATTTATCAGTCTTACATTGCACTTTGTGAGATTAGAATCAGAACCGTGACAGGAGTCCCAACTATAGTAGCTAAGAACTAAAATTCGCGCCCTCACGCGCGGAGCGAGTTCGGGCAGTCTACAATAGGTTTGGAGTTGAAGGAAATAGGAGGGGTTGGAAGAAAACTAGTTTAGGAAGAGGTTGGGCATCCAACGGTTAAGAAAAAAATGGACAGCCTACACTAAATTACGTATATCTCTCTTTACATTTAATAATTAGATGTGAGGCTACCACCATTGGAAAGTAAACTTCTGGAGCTTCAATTTAGACTCAAGAATTACCTAAAACCGAGTCTGGATGAGGGAGATATGCCCGTTTGAAGTTGGGCATCAATCCTTTAAGAAAGAAATGAGCAGCCTTCACTAAATTAGGCATATCTCTTTGCACACTTATAATTTAGATGTGAGCCACCACCATTGGAAATTAGACTTTTGGGGCTTGAATTTTGACTCAAGAATCACCTAAAACCGAGTTCGTATGAGGGAGATATGCCCGTTTGAAGTCGGGCTTAAGAGCAGTTTTTTGTGGTCGGTTGTACATGTCCTTGGCCGCCAACCAGGTGTCCCCATAGGCCAGTTTTGGTGGCCGGCTGGCCAGTTGTTCTGGTATAACAAATATTTTGCTGCCAACTATGCAACTGTCCCCACAGGTGCGTGCACTACACCAGCTGTGATAACCATATTTTGTGTTATGTTAATTACCCTTCATTATGATTGTGATTAAGTGCTTATGTGATTTTTGGTGATAATTACGTAATTAATTATGCTTTTGAAACTATATCTGTTCATCGTAGGAAAATCTGTCCAACTTACTACTATAATTTGAAAATTGAAGACCGTAGAGGCTATAGAAATTGAAATTGATTGTGTTGTTGTGATCAGTGTGATTTTTGGAGCCTATGGTGAAATTTGATTAAAAATTGATTCGTATCAAAATAATTAGATTAAATTAAGTAAAGCTCATTAACTTTAATTGAGATTGATTAACTAAGCTAATCACCTATTATATATAGGCCAATTACACTCAAGCTCATGGTTGTTTTGAGCTCAAAAATATAAGATATACACTCTAGAGAGAGAGTGAGCTGAATTTAGAGAGAGAGAGAGAGAGAGAGAGAGGTCTCATCCTTGAAGATTTTGCAAAGGAATTCAAGAACTAGGTGGATTAGCTCAAGGCTTAGCTATATTTGGATGAATTAGAGCCTTTAGGTGAGTAACCAGCCCTTAATTCATGAGTTTAAACTTGTAATTATGTGAATTCCAAGAGAGTTGGTGACTAAGAACAAAATTTGAGTAGTGTTTGATGAAATTGAAGTTAATATCTCCATGCATGTAAATAATTACCATGAATGTGCATAATCATGAAGAATTGAGTACCAAATCAGACATGCATGCATAATTTTGTTGAGCTTCATAATTTTGAGCATCATTTGTACCATGTGAAATGGAATTAGAGTCAATGATTTACATCCATGCTTGAGTCATGAAGGTATGAAACTTGATTGCATGAATTTTGAAATTGGCAAGAAGAATTTGAATGATTTGGGAATAGACCATGATTTTAGCCCATTTAGCATCAAATTACCTTTGCTCACATGATAAACAATGTTTTTCCTATGTTTTGGTGCCAATTTGCAAGCTTTGGACATTTGGGAGTGAGTTTTGAGCATAAAACAGAATTTTGGAAATTCCGAAATTCGACCTGTTTACTCGAGTGAAGAAAGCCTCGCTCGAGTGTAAAAATCAAACTCCCAGAAGTTTTGCAGAGATTTGTACTGTAGCTTGAGCAACAAAGTGTGTGCTCCAGCGAATCCTGTTTTGCAAGGCTCTTCGCTCGAGCGTTAGAAGCCTCGCTCGAGCGTAAAATGCGTGTAACCAGTACTTTTAGAGAGTTTTACAGGCCGCTCGAGCGACCAAAGGTGCGCTCGAGCGGAGGGCCCTGTTTCAGAAATTTTGAAAAGTTGTTTTATGTTTTATTTTTCGTTCTCTTTCATTTCTAAGGACTCTTAGGCATGCATTGAACATTGTAAATGAACTAAAAAGATAAGAAAGAGGCCTAAGAGAAATAAATAATTAAGAACGGATTGAATCGCTTGTCACCCAATATGTTATGAAATGTGTAGGGTCAAGCGCAAGGGCAAATCCATCGGCAGAACACTGTGAGTAATATCTTAGTAAGGATATTTCCAAGTATGCTACTTTCCAAATGCTTACTTTTGTATAAGTTTCATGGGTTTGTCAATTTGAATTGTGAACGAGTATTCATTATGCTAATAAATGAATTGGGCCCGAGGCCATCTGACATGAATGAATTGGGCTCAAGGCCGTCTGACATGAATAAATTGGGCCTGAGGCCATTTGATAAGAATGAATTGGGCCTGAGGCCGTTTGATATGTTTGCGCCTAAGGCCGTTTGATATATTGGATAGAAATATGAATGGGCCTAAGGCCGTTTGATATGTTTGTTAAGAATTTCATTCATGTAACATCTTAATTTTGATATTATTCACTGGGCCTTTGCTCACTATCATTTATATGTATGTAGGTGAGCAAAGAGGTGTCCAAACCCAGCCTTAGTGAACCTTAGTGGAGGATGTGAGAGAAATCCAAGTTTTTGAGAAGTCAGCCCGAACATCTCACGCACGAAACTTTGTTTTGTTCTTTTGTTTACCCTTTTTGCTACCTTGGTGAATACGTTGGATCACCTATGTATATAAACTTTTGTTTGGCTAACTACATGTTTGAAGTTCCTGGATGTACAAGATGTTACAAGATGATAATTCTGTCTATATGTGTGAGTTATTATGGAATGCTTTTGAAATAATTTTTGCTATGCCATATAAGCACAGCTCATTGGAAAAAAATTTAAGTCTGCTTCTGTTTGTCCCCTTTATTTCTATTGAGACATGTTTAATAAAGAATGAGGCTGTAGGTAATCTCATGATTACTAGCCGGTTATGACCTTAATCCGTAGGGGCGGGTTCGGGTCATGACAGAGTGGTATCAGAGCACGAGTTAATAACTCACACACTTGTCCAAATGAGCGATAAGCATAAGTATGAACTTGAAGACATTGAAAATATTCTTAAATGTTTCAAAATGAATGATTATGTGCTATATGCTTTGTGATTTTCTTGTGTTGTGATTACTTGAATATATATGCATGTTCGTATATGCATACTTGTGAACATTTTTGTATAAAGAATAATGCAAGTTTAATCAGATAATGGTGAGAACAAGAGGTGATGGATTAGAGGAGTCCTCTACTGCCAAAATAGATAGGATGGAAAGATTAATACAGGATATGGCAGAAACATTGAGGCAACAACAACAGTGGCAGCAACAGTGGCAACAACCACACCCTTCGCCTTCATCTCCGGTACCGCTTGTACAAGATCTATAGAATGATGACCGAACAATAGCTCTCACCAAAGAGTTTAAGAAAATGAAATCGCCATAGTTTCATGGGCAATTGGATCCGTTGAAGGCTGAAGCATGGGTCCTTGGCATGGAGAAATTGTTTGAAGTGTTTCCTTGTCTAGAAACATAGAAAGTATTGCTACTCACCTTTACACTAGAAGATGAAGCAAGAAGGTTGTGGATGCTGATGCGTGAAAGCAATAAAGATATTGGCTGGGCATAATTCTTGAAAATTTTCGACGACAAATACTTTCTACAATGTGTACATGACAGGAAGGTGTAAGAGTTCATGGAACTTAAGCAAAATAGTATGACAATAGCCGAGTATGAGGCCAAGTTTACTAAATTGACCAGATTTGCACCACACATGGTCGATACTGACTATAAGAAAATGAGACACTTTGAAAGAGGTCTTCGAGATGATATCTTAGAAAATGTGAATGTACTAAAGCTAGAAACCTACATTGATGTGCTGGATCGGGCCATAATATCAGAAGCTAACATAGCCATGCAGAATAAATCATCAACTGATTGGAAAAGTAAGAGGCAGGGCTTCTTTTCAAAGAAAAGACTTTCAAAGAAACAAAATACGAGCTCCTCAAGCACTTCAAATTCTTCCAGAGATACGTCTCCAATGTGCAACCAATGTGGTAAAAGACATCGCGGGGTTTGCTACCATGTTTCAAGGGCCTGCTTTAAGTGTGGTAAAACAGGGCACAAGGCCAAAGATTGTAATCAAAATAGTGGGAAGTTAGCTACTAGCTCAACTGCATCGATCCAAAAATCGGGAAACACTACGAGGCCTACTACCACCGGAGACACCATGAGTTAAGGGAGAGTCTTTGCGCTCATTCTGGGCAATACACAAAACGCAGAAGCCGTCGTTTCAGGTACTATCTCTATATGTAATCAGGATGCATTTGTGTTAATTGACTCTGAATCAACGCACTCCTTTGTAACTTATGCATTTGCATCTAGATTGAGTAAACCTCTAGAATCATTGCCATATTTGTTATGTGTATCTGCTCCATCTGGGGAATCTGTGTTGTGTACTTCTGTGTGTCAATTTTGCGATATGCGTATTGGGAATGCTACTTTGTATGTAGTTTTGTTACCCTTGGACTTTAGACATTTTGATGCAATTCTAGGCATGGACTGGTTATTTAAATACTGTGCCACCATCGATTGCGTAACAAAATGAGTTGTATTTAGACCACTAGGGCAGGAAGAAATTATGTTTGTGGGTAACGGGGTAGTGCCTCTACCTTATTTGATATCTGCAATGAAAGCATGTAAATTAATCAAGAAAGGGTGCCAAGGTTACTTATGTTGTGTATTGTCTGAACAATCTGTGAATGTTGAATTGAGCGATATCCCTATTATTAGCGAGTTTTCAGATGTATTCCCAGATGAATTGCTAGGAAAATTGGTTGACAAGGAGATATAGTTTACTATTGTTATTGTACCAGGCACTCAGCCTATCTCAAAACCCCCCTACATAATGGCTACTACTGAAATGAAAGAACTGAAAGAACAATTGCAAGACTTACTTGACAAAGGGTTTATTCGACCAAGTACTTCACCATGGGGTGCACCAGTATTATTTGTGAAAAAGAAAGATGGAACCTTGCACCTATGTATAGATTACCGTGAATTGAACAAGGTAACGATAAATAATAAAAACCCTTTACCCCATTTTGATGACTTGTTTGATCAGTTGCAGGGCTCACAAGTATTTTCTAAAATTGATTTGAGATCGGGTACCACCAGTTGAAGGTAAAGGCGGAAGATGTTGAGAAAACCGCATTCAGAATGAGGTATGGTCATTATGAATTCTTTGTTATGTAGTTTGGAGTGACTAATACCCCTGCAGCATTTATGGATCTTATGAATCGAATTTTTAAGTATTACCTCGATGAATTTGTTGTAGTTTTTATTGAAGATATTCTAATATATTCAAAGAGTAGACTTGAACATGAACAACATCTGAGAACTGTCTTGCAAACACTTAGAGAGAAGAAATTATTTGCTAAATTAAAGAAGTGTGAGTTTTGGTTGGATGAAGTTGTTTTCTTAGGGCATGTCATCAACAGAAACGAGATTTCGATAGACCCACAGAAGATAGAGGCAATTGCAAGTTGGCCTACACCAACAAATGTAACAGAAGTTCACAGTTTTATTAGCTTAGCTAGGTACTACAAAAGGTTTCTGAACGACTTTTCAAAAATAGTTGTACCCCTTACCTAACTGACACGCAAAAGACAACCGTTTAAATGGAATGATGAAAAAGAATCTACCTTCTAAGAATTGAAAACAAGATTGACTTCTGCACCAGTGTTAACATTGCCCACAGGTACGGAAAATTGTGATTTATAGCGATGCATCTTATAAACGTCTGGGATGTGTACTAATGCAGGAAGGACGGGTAAGTGCTTATGCTTCCCGACAATTAAGACCATATGAGAAGAACTACCCAACACATGACCTAGAATTGGCCACAGTTGTATTTGCTTTGAAAATCTAGCCGCATTACTTGTATGGGGCAAAATCCGAAGTCTACACGGATCACAAAAGTTTGAAGTACTTCTTTACTCAGAAATAGTTGAATATGCGATAGAGAATATGGCTTGAACTAATAAAAGATTATGATCTTTAGATTCAGTATCACCTTGGGAAAGCCAATACAGTTGCTGATGCCTTGAGTAGAAAATCGACAGGGAGTTTAGCTTACTTACTCACAAAACAAAAAAGAAATTTTGCAAGATTTTGAGAAAGCCAAGATTGAAGTTGTGTTACATGAACAAGCTAGGTTGATAGCTGCCATTTCTGCTAAACCAGCAATAATTACTGAAGTCAAGCAACGACAAAGAGAGGATGAGGCCCTTAAGACAATAATCGATAAGTTTGAAGCAAAATCGAAACCAGAATTCAATGTTGATGGTGAAGTGTTGAGATTTCAAAGCCAAATGTGTGTTTCGAACATTCCCGAATTGAAGAAGAGAATCCTAGATGAAGCTCACAAGTCGATGTTTGCTATGCATCCGGGTAACAATAAAATGTATAGAGATTTAAAGCAAAGCTATTAGTGGCCCAAAATAAAGAAGGAAATTGCAGAATATGTGTCTAAGTGCCTTCAGTGTCAACAAGTTAAGGCTAAACACCAAAAACCAAGTGGTTTACTTCAACCTCTCCCTATTCCGGAATGGAATTGGGAGCACATAACCATGGACTTTGTTGTTGGCCTACCTCGAACTCCTAGAGGTATGGATTCCGTTTGGGTTATAGTTGATAGACCGACTAAATCTGTGCATTTTCTGCCAGTGAAGACTACTTTTGATGCTTATCGATTAGTTACTACATATGTTGATGAGATTGTTCGTTTACATAGAGTTCCAGTATCTATTGGTTCAGATAGAGATCCAAAATTTGTATCTAGATTGTGGAAAAGCTTGCATAAGGCAATGGGAACAGAACTAAGATTCAATACCGCATTCCATCTATAGACAAATAGGCAATCAGAATGGACCATACAGACTTTGGAAGACATGCACAGAATGTGTGCTTTAGATTTTCAAGGTAGTTGGGAGGACTATTTGCCATTAGCAGAATTTGCATACAATAATAGCTTCCACTCCAACATCAATATGGCACCATACAAAGCTTTATATAGCAGAAAGTGTAGATCGCCAATTTGTTGGACAGAAGTCGGAGATAGAGCTTTACTTGGGCCCAAAATTGTGCAAGACACCTCTGAGAAGATTAAAATCATCCAACAAAGGCTCAAGACAAACATAGAGGAGGCAAAACAATTATACGGATGTAAGAAGAAGGCCTCTTGAGTATGAGGTTGGCAACCATATATTTATTCGTGTGATTCCGATGAAGGGCTAGTTGAGATTTAGTAAGAAAGGTAAATTGTCACCCCATTATATTGGGCCGTTTCAAATTCTGGAAAGGCTTAGTCCAGTTGCTTATAGGGTTTCATTGCCACCGAGATTCAAACAAATGCACAATGTATTTCATGTATCGATGTTGAGGGGTTAACTCCGAGATCCTCTTCATGTGATTGATTACCACCGGATAGCACTTGATGAGAATATGGAATACGAAGAATGGCCAGAATGAATCATTGACTGGCAAGTGAAACTGTTGAGGAACAAGTCCATCTGAATGGTGAAAGTAGAATGGAAAGAACACTATGTGAAGGACACTACATGGGAAAAGGAGGAAGAGATGTAGCTACGCTATCCACATTCGTTTCCGAAAAGAGGTAGAATAAGTTTGGAGGACCAAACTTCCTAAAGGGGGGAAGAATGTGATAGGCCTATTCTATGTTATGTTAATTACCTTGATTACAATTGTGATTAAGTGCTTATGTGATTTTGGGTGATAATAACGTGATTAATTATGCTTTTGAAACTGTATTTGTTCACCGTTAGACAATCTGTCCAACTTACTACTATAATTTGAAAATTGAAGACCGTAGAGGCTATAGAAATTGAAATTGATTGTGTTATTGTGATCAGTGTGATTTTTAGAGCCTATGATGAAATTTGATTAAAAATTGATTCGTATCAAAATAATTAGATTAAATTAAGTGAAGCTCATTAACTTAATTGAGATTGATTAACTAAGCTAATCACCTATTATATATAGGCCAATTACACTCAAGCTCATGGTTGTTTTGAGCTCAAAAATCTAAGATATACACTCTAGAGAGAGTGTGAGCTGAATTTAGAAAGAGAGAGAGGGGGGGCTCATCCTTGAAGATTTTGCAAAGGAATTCAAGAACTAGGTGGATTAGCTCAAGGCTTAGCTATATTTGGAAGAATTAGAGCCTTTAGGTGAGTAACCAACCCTTATTTCATGAGTTTAAACTTGTAATTATGTAAATTCCAAGAGAGTTGGTGATCAAGAACAAAATTTGAGTAGTATTTGATGAAATTGAAGTTAATATCTCCATGCATGTAAAAAATTACCATGAATGTGCATAATCATGAAGAATTGAGTACCAAATCACACGTGCATGCATAATTTTGTTGAGCTTCATGATTTTGAGCATGATTTGCACCATTTGAAATGGAATTAGAGTCAATGATTTACATGCATGCATGAGTCATGAAGGTATGAAACTTGATTGTATGAATTTTGAAATTGGCAAGAAGAATTTGATTGATTTGGGAATAGACCATGATTTTAGCCTATTTAGCTTCAAAATACCTTTGTTCACATGATAAACAATGTTTTTCCCATGTTTTGGTGCCAATTTGCAAGCTTTGGACATTTGGGAGTGAGTTTTGAGCTTAAAGCAGAATTTTGGAAGTTCCAAAATTCAACTTGTCTACTCAAGCGAAGAAAGCCTCGCTTGAGTGTAAAAATCAAGCTCCTAGAAGTTTTGTAGAGATTTGTACTGTAGCTCAAGCGACAAAGTGTGCGCTCCAGCAAACCCTATTTTGCAAGGCTCTTCGCTCGAGCGTTAGAAGCCTCGCTCGAGCGGTAAATGCGTGCAACCAGTACTTTTAGAGAGTTTTACAAGCCACTTGAGCGACCAAAGGTGCGCTTGAGCGGAGGGCCCTGTTTCAGAAATTTTGAAAGTTGTTTTATGTTTCGTTTTTCGTTCTCTTTCATTTCTAAGGACTCTTAGGCATGCATTGAACATTGTAAATGAACTAAAAGGATAAGAAAGAGGCCTAAGAGAAATAAACAATTAGGAATGAAGTGAATCGCTTGTCACCCAATATGTTATAAAATGTGTAGGGTCAAGCGCAAGGGCAAATCCATTGACAGAACACTGTCAGTAATATCTTAGTAAGGATATTTCCAAGTATGCTACTTTCCAAATGCTTACTTTTATATAAGTTTCATGGGTTTGTCAATCTGAATTGTGAACGAGTATTCATTATGCTAATAAATGAATTGAGCCCGAGGCCATTTGACATGAATGAATTGGGCTCAAGGCTGTCTGACATGAAATTGAGCCCAAGGCCGTCTGACATGAAAGAATTGGGCCCGAGGCTGTTTGATAAGAATGAATTGGGCCCGAGGCCATTTGATGTGATGGGCTAGAGGCCGTTTGATATGTTTAGACCTGAGGTCGTTTGATATATTGGATAGAAATATGAATGGGCCTAAAGCCATTTGATATGTTTGTTAAGAATTTCATTCATGTAACTTCTTAATTTTGATATTATTCACTAGGCTTTCGCTCACTCTCATTTATACGTATATAGGTGCGCAAAGAGATGTCCAAACCCAGACTCAGTGAACCTCAGTGGAGGATGTGAGAGAAATCCAAGTTTTTGAGAAGTCAGCCTAAACATCTCACGCACGAGACTTTGTTTTTGTTCTTTTGTTTACCTTTTTTGCTACCTTGGTGAATACATTGGATCACCTTTGTATATAAACTTTTGTTTGGATGACTACATGTTTGAAGTTCCTGGATGATAATTCTGTCTATATGTGTGAGTTATTATGGAATGCTTTTGAAATAATTTTTGCTATGCCATATAAGCACAACTCATTGGACAAAATTTTTATGTATGCTTCCATTTAGCCCCTTTATTTCTATTGAGACATGTTTAATAAAGAATGAAGTCGTAGGTAATCTCATGATTACTGATTGGTTATGACCTTAACCTATAGGGGCGGGTTCGGGTCATGACACCAGTTGTCTCTATATAGATATTTCCGAGATAGTAACATGTTTTTCTATAAATACTTGACCACCCCTCTTGAAATTAGGTTACAAAAAAGTCCAAAGGCTCAAATTCTTGAAAATCTCTCTCTCTCTCTCTCTCTCTCTCTCTCTCTCTCTCTATATATATATATATATATATCTTGCAACACACATACCCTACCCAAACGCTTCCTAAACCAAATTTTTAGGTTTCCTTGCTAAGGTTCTTAAGCTAAAATCTTAGCCCTTGAGAGTGAAAGCCTTGTGGTTTGTGAACAAAAGTGTTATTCCTTTTCAAGAGGTATAACCTTGGCCTTCTCTACACTACTTCTCCTTTATCTTTTCTTGTTGTTTTTTGATTATTTTTACACTATTTTTGTGAGCTAAAACTTGTGGTTTAAAGCTACCAAAGGTAGGTTAACCACCCTTCTTTGAACATTGTCTCCTAAGCTTTTGCCCTTGTGTTTCCCATCTCTTCCTCAACTTTTTTCCGACTTTTTGCCACTAATTTTCAGTGGTTTTCAGAGGTTGAAAATCTTGTTTTGAAGTCCCAAAAAAAATCTTTTTTTTTTTTTTTTGGGGGGGGGGAGGGGGTTAGGTACCCCTCCTTATGATTGTTTACTAGCTTCATTTCCTTATTATTTTAGCTAACTTTTTCCAGCTTTTCTCTTAAAATTTCAACACTATTTTCAGCTATTCTATGATTGTTTTAGGTTGTTTGTTTCATTTATGCTTTGTATAGCATGCTTGTAGTGTTGTCCTCATAAGTTTGGTGGTTTAGACCTTAGCCACCAACCTATTTGAGTTGATAGTATTTATTTCTTGCTTTTCATACTTGTGTTCACATATAATCACCTCTACAACCTCCCTCCTTTCTTGGCTTTTTATTTCTTTGAGAGTTGTTTCAATCGAGTTTTATTTAAGCTTGAGAAAGAGACATTTCCATGCTTAATTGTTTAATCTCTTCGGAGGTTCATTACCAAGGCATTACATCTCTCTCATGCCCAAAACAACTTCTTGTGTGACACTTCTCTCCATTAGTGGTCTTAATTCTTATTTTTGGACTAAAATGACTAATGAATGGAAAGGCAAATAAAATAGACAATAAAATTGGGCTAAAATGGAACAAGATAATAAAATCAAGTTTAGGGTTCAATCGGACGTTAGTCGAACCCGTTGAGTCTTAAACCGTTTCATACTCTTTAGTGATGATAATGGCTCAAGATTCAAGGTCGAACACTTCACTTGATCAATTCCATGATAGGGAGGAGGTTTGTGGGTCTTTCATTGCCATTTATTGAGATTTTGTCCCTTGATTCATAAGTCATCACGAAATGAGTTTTCTTCGATTGATGGCTTACGAATCAAGTCTACCCCTCATTTGATCTGTTTGATGACAAGGGGAGGTAAAGTGGACAAACATCCCCTGAGAATACTCTGTTTGTGCTTTATTTCGTGTATATTGTAGTAGGGCAATGGCAAAAGTGTCATCCACAGTCTTTGCAACAACTTCAAGCACTTGCTGCTTGTTCAACCCTTTGACCTTCAAAGCCTTAATAGCCTACCGAAGTTGTGCATAGGATCAATACTTGTCCCAGCTTTGTTCTTGCCACTTGCTTATGCTTGACCAAGGGATTGGGTGGCTATATCGAAGCGAGACCCATTTGTTGTTGATTTGTCATCACCCAGACTTGAGATAGATTTGGGTTAGCCCTTTTTAACTACAGCTCGCTTTAGGATTAGGGAGCTTTTTGATAGGGTCGAAACCCCAAATGTTAAATCTACCACCGTTCCTTGAAGGTCTTCAATCATTCCCAACATCTCAGCAGTGGTGGGTTCAGCCATTTAGCGCTCTTGATATGCCCAAACTGGATTGGGTGCATCCATCATGCACAAATCAATACTTTTTGGAATGAACACCTTAAGCTTGGGTAAATGGGCCTGGGTGATGCATATGCTGGGGTTGAAGGTGGGAAGTAGTGTATGGATAACGTTAAGGTGAGGAGAAGGTACTTGGTCATGCAAAGTGGGTTAGTGGTAACATTGGGGTCTTCAGGTGGAGTTATCGCCTGGTTGTCGATGAGATTCTAAACCTCATGATAAAGGTTGTAGCAACGATTGGTGCCATAATTGCGCTGCTGATGATACGCACAGTATTTGGTGGGGTTATGTCTAGCAAGGAGTAGGTCAGGAAGAGGTTAGGGATCAAGGGCTTTGAGATACCCTTTTTCCATCAAGATTTTTAGTGCGTTGGTTAGGCTCATATAGAGGGGGGTGAAAGTTCTTCCATGAGCTCGGGTTGGGCTGGTTGTTTGTGGGTTGGATTTGGCAAAAGGGTCGGCAGTGGTGACTGTATTGATTTCAGTGGGTTTGGGAATAGTGCTCCGGGAAAAACACCCTCCTTGTTGGTTCACTTGTTCTAGGAATAATCCCTTTGTTGAATGCACTCTCAATCTGAACCCCTAATTCATGCAAAGTTTCGAAAGTGAACAGTGGAATGACTATGAACTTTTGTAACATATCAGGCTCAAGGTTCTGCACCATTATCCACACTTGGTCCCTCTCAGAAGACCGATCTGTCATTTGTGCTGCCTTTGCTCTCTACATTGCAACAAATTCCACAAAAGGTTCTTCAGGATTCTAGTGGGTTGCTTTAAGCTCTTGGGTGGTCATTTTAATTTGGGTATTGTAAGAATACTAATTGACAAATGCCTCAGCCAAATCTTCTAAGTTCTGCTTCACTTTATCCTCTAACTTGGCGTACCAAGTGGCTACTATACCTAATAGGGTTCTTCCATATAGAGAGAGTTTCTGAGGCTTAGTCAGATCCATCAGTTTCAGGACATCCAAGAAAAACTAGATATGTACCATAGGATCTCCAGACCCATCGAAACGGTAAATATGTGGCATTTTGAATCTGTCTGGGAGCCTTGCAGCTACCTCGATGTGCCCATCCTCAATGTCGGGAATGGGGGTAATTCCCTGTCCCTTTTTGAATTACTTCTCAAGGTTAGCAATTTTTAACAGGGTTGGGTCGAGCTTATAGACACCCCATTTTTGACCGTCCTTGAGACTTGGACGTCACCGTTTGAACACTCGGTGATCATCCTTGTTTGTGTTCGTCTTGAGTTCCCAGAGGTCTCGGCCAGGCGCCTTGCCTCAAGACCTCTCGACTCGATTGTTTTGTGCTTGGTTTTGCACCAAACACTTGTATTTTGCTTTTAAGGGGCAGGGAATGGCTTATTGGCCATCCCCACACTTCACCGGCCATGGCTTGAGGCCACTGGCCATTATTTTGTTTCCATCGGCCAAATGTTTGGCCGGCCGGCACTCTTTGTGGTCGGCCGACCTTGGTTTTGGCCAATTTGTCATTTTTGGCTGGCCAACCACTGTGCATCTGCTTTTGGCAGATATTTTGTGCGAGCTGTGATAGCTGGCACCCACTTTGCACTCCCTCCATACACGTGTATGGAGGGATTTCACTCTTGCTTAGCTTGTTTTGTAAGCTTTGGAAGAGTTAATCTCTATAAAGGGAGGCCTTCTCCTCCCTCCTCAAGGGTTACAAAAAAGTTCCAGAGAGCTCTGAGATTAGGGTTTGCATAGTGTATCTATCTATCTCTATATCTTCCTCTCTTTTTGCCTTTGTGTGTGTTTGTTCTTAGTTTTGCACTAAGGCACCTACCATTACACCATACCTTGGTTGCTGAGGAGCCAAAGGGTTATTCTTGAAGGTTGAAGGCTACTGGAGCATTGTTCTTGAAGAGGTCTACAAGGGTAAGGACTTTCCATTTAAATACCCCCTTTTTGCATAGGCTCTTAGCCATCCTTGCACCTGTTTTTAAGCTTAGTCTATAACATATAAATGTTCTAATTTTAAGTGCTTTAAATAGTTGTTTAAGGTTGCTTTGGTGTTTGGGGTTGTTTGTCCCCTCTTAGGCCTTGTTTGGCCCCATTTTTGTGCTATTTTGGTGAGCTCTGGGACCACCTTGTTTTGCCCTCCTCACCACTGAAATCTAGAGGGATTTCAGTGGTGGGGATGGTTCTTTAAGGTCCTAAGAAGGAGAGGGTCATCCCCTCTCCTTGTTGCCTTCAATATGTGCCATTTTAGCCTCATGTGTGAGCACCATTGTTGAGATCATGTTGGCCATGTCTTAGCTAGTATTTGTGCTTATTTTTCATGATATAGCACTGTTTCTAATTGGTTTAGACACACCATGCTTGCTTTGCATACTTGTCTTGTAATGCCATGAATTTGCCTTAACATGTACTTGGCATTTAAACTACTATGCTTACTTGTTTTGGCCAAGCTTTGTGAAGCTTTTATGCATGTTTTAGTATGCTTAAGGTTTGTTTGTGGTTGCTTTGGTCATCCATGACATGCTTTGCATAGCCGCCTTGCATTTTGGCTTGTTAGCCTTGAGTGTGTGATGTCATGAGCATGCTTTACTTGAGCTATTTTAGTGGTTTGGCACCACTTACCATGTCATTTCAGTCCATTTAGCATACTTGTATGCTTACATTTGATGTTACTTTAAGGCCTTAAAGAGTTTGTGTTTCATGCTCCATAAAAGTGTCATTGCGTATGCCATCATGTTTAGGCCTCTAGGATGCCATGCCAATGTGTTTTTGGCTTTGTTTTAACATGCTAAAACTCTGATTTTGGTTTTTCAAATCATGCCATTTTTGGTGTTGCTAAGTGTAGTTCAATACCTCTTCGGTGAGCCTTAGATTTTGGACATAATTGCATGCTTTGCTTGTCTTGTTTAGTTGGTTTGGCACCACCCTTAACATGATTTTCAGAGTTTGCTATGCTTGCCATTAGTCCATGATTATCCTCTTTTAAGTGTGCTTAAAAGTCCCCTCTTTATGCTTAAGTGTTGGACCATGTGTGCATGCATGTTTGTATGTAAGTTTGACCTCATTTCCATAGCATTTGGCTACTGATTTGGACATAGTTGAGACTTGTCCATATTAGTCTAAGTCCGCCCTTTGCATGTTGCTCAAATGTTGTTACATTGCTTCATGTTTGCATGCTTTGGTTGCATAGTGTTTTGCATGCTCATTACTTGCATTGTTGACACATGCTTAACCATATTGCATTTAGTTGCATTGCTTGAGCTATATGACATGTTGTTGTATACTTAGGTTGTAATGCATTTTGCATGCATTGTACTTGACATGTTGTCCATGTTGCATCTTGCATGCTGGCATGGTTAAGTTACACTTTGCATGTTTGTTAGCTTGCATATTTGTTCACATGTTCATGTTGCATACTTAGCATGCATGCTAGGA
The DNA here is from genome assembly GCA_030407325.1 of Camellia japonica. Classification (NCBI taxonomy): domain Eukaryota; kingdom Viridiplantae; phylum Streptophyta; class Magnoliopsida; order Ericales; family Theaceae; genus Camellia; species Camellia japonica. Next base: position 142,979,909 of record JAPPVO010000036.1, read on the forward strand.
TTGCATTTGGCATACATGCCTTGCCTCTTGATCAAATGATAGAGGTTGGGCCCCTTGATTGTTTTGTGTGCATCTCATTCCACATTGAAATGGCACACTTGGTTTCTTGGGCCATCACGCATTGAAATGCGCGATTGGTGGTCCGAGAATCGAGTACCATCCCCCTTTGAGTCGTAAACATGATAAGGGGTGTAGTGGTGCCCACATTGCTTTGAAATGCATTGAATGCCATGTTTGCCCTCTGCTGCTGTCAAAACAGGATTCTGCAGGCATAGATGGCCGACCGACTACATTCAGTGCCGACCGGCCATGAATTGGTGGCCGAGAGCTCAATATATGGTCGATGACCACTTTACCCTGGCCGGTGGTGTTTTCTCATGGCCGGTGGCACCCCACAGTGTTCAGAGAGTGTTCCTTGGGACTTGTGCAATTTTCAGAGGCATAAAACAGTGCAAACAGAGGCAGCTTGTGCATGGTGGTGGATTTCCGAGCAGAGTTGAGCACGCATGCATTGGGCCCTCTTCTCGAGGCTGTTTTTACTGCTTCATTAGCTTAGTTAATTTGATTAACTAGTTAATTGGTCTATAATTATTTAATTAGCTTGTCAGTTGATTAAATTGTATTATTCTTTTGGTCCCTCCGAGCGAGGGTGAATTTGTAATAAGTGTGCGTGCGTGTGATGCATGTCTTCCAATCCCCACTTCTTTCTCCCTTTTACTTACCTGCTTTTGATGGTTAGTATTAGGACATATTTAATTTAGCATCCTTATGCTATGCATGTGTGCATCCATTCCTCAGTATTGCATGCACCGGGCTTGGCGCATCATGCTAACTGCATAGTATTTCAAATCTAACTTGAATACGTGTTATTTGTTGCATTCCACATGCCATCCTAGGATTAGCCGAGCCTATTCTAGTTGCATTTTGTATGCGATGCATGAACCACTTAACATGGACTTGGATCATACATTGATTGCTAACAAGTTCTTTGTTTTGGCTCGGAGTACTCGGTAAGCTTTTTATGCTTTAGCATCTTGCGTGAGTGTGAATGTTAACATGACAGCATGCTTGCCATGTGGCTATATGCTTACGTGATGTAAACTACCTGAATGCCTGTGGGTGAAGGTTGGGTTGTTTGAGTTGGAACGACTCATTGAAATCCGTGTTTTAACCTACTCGCGAGTAGCAAATTTCAAACCATTTTCCAAATAAATGGATATGCGATGCCTTGTTCCAAATTAGGCGATCTAGTCTATACTTTTGTGTTGTGCGCATCACATAGTAAGATTAGCTAATTAATCGGAATAAGAACACATAACGTTTTCAAAACAAGATATCATGGTTAGTAGAGACCGATCTTTGATCGGGCGAGCGGGGGTGCTCATAGCTGACCTTCCCCAATCATACCCAAGTTCCTGAGCCGAGGCAACTTTGGTGATGACGGACACGTGGCCGTAAGCAAACGAGTCAGGGTTTCCTAAATTCCCTCATAAAAAATATTTAGGTGGCGACTCTGTATCTGGCAAACCAATCCATGTATGGCACTTCTTTCAAAAAATCTGTTTTCCAAAACAATTTGCCGGATTTGGACTCTTTGGTGATTTATCGGTCTTGCATTGCACTTTGCCAGACTAGATTCAGAACCGTGACTATTTGAGTTCGAACTGTAGCATGAGGCCCGCGGGCACGTCTACTGTTTCTGGCCACTCCGCTGGGGAGTTTAGAGAGCTTTACTCGAACTCATGATATCTTGTTTTGATTACACTCATGTGTTTCTTTGCATTGCATGTGCATTGGTGCACCTAAGTCACAATGTTTGCCGGAGGCTCGCTTCGAGAAGCATGCCATAAGGCTGACCGGTTACGGACTCTGCCACGATGGGAACACAAACCCCGGTTGTCACCGGGGCACCCTTTTGACCATTCGACCTAGTGCATATTCGGAATCCATAGTGACCATTCCAAGCTAGGACAGGTTGCTACCCGATTATAGGTTGTTTGAAACCGCTGTGTGCGTAGTGAAACCATAGCTCCTAACAAAATAGGACAGGGAAACCCTACCCCAAAATAGGGGTGTTTTGGCCCTTGCTTGCTTGTTATGTGCTTTTTGAGTTGACCTCTACAGGGAATGCATATATCAGTTTGCAAGTCTGAGTATCAGGCCTGAGGGCATCAGTATCGGAATTTGAGAATCAGTTATATCTGTGGGTATCAGATTCAGTTTTCGGGGCAGTGATTTTGGGGAACAGTGATCAGTAGTAGAGTATAGTTATTCAGCTATGCTTGTGTCTATTCTGATTGGGCCGAAATACTGCGTGTTTTCTCTTTCAGTTCAGAGATCTAGTACAGAATAGCCAGTGTTCTTCTTTGCTGAGGCAAGACAGACATCTGATCCATCATCTCCATTCAATTCAAGAGGACTTATGATGACCCAAAGTTCAGAGGAAATTGTGGTCATGGCAGCTGCATTAGACCAAGGAATCATCTTACAGAATGAAACCAATGTTGATGTACCGCATCTGCCCAGGTCGCCTGCCGCACGCCCGATCTAGGAACCCCAGTTGTTTCAAGCTCATGAGCCCACCACGTTTGAATTGATGGGAATGATTGGTGATCTTCAGCGATCTGTGGCTGATCTCACCTACGGAATGTCGGCTTCGCCACCAACCACATCCTACGCCGGGAATTTTGTACCGCAGGAGCCCCGCTATTGGGGCGAATTGTGATCGAGCTCAGCCAACCTGAGGCTGCCTCAAACTATGGCCATGACATGTCAACAACAACCGAGTTTCGCTCTGATATAGCAACCCAAACCCTCGATCAAGCTGAGGCCAGAGGTAAGAACAAAGTGGGAACAGGTGCTGATCCCGTTGAACAACTGCTGTGGGCAGTCGAGGCTTTGAAAGCCGGAGGATTGAGTAAACAGCAAATATTCGCAGTGGTGGCTAAAACTGTGGATGATGCTTTCCCCACTCCAACCGAGGGGAGTTCCCGCCAAGCGAAAAATCGGGATAGGCCCCGTTATGCCAGAACAGTTCCCTCCAATCCCAACCCTGCACCGGGAAAGGATCAGAAAGTCAAGGCGGCACCTGCCGATCCTTTTGCCAGTGCGTCCGGCAAAAGTCAGCAAACTTCGAAGTATCTGCCCCGAGGGCGCAGAGTCTTCCACGCCCTCTACATGCCTTTGTCTAGGGCACTCCAGATCCTTGCCGAAAGGGGGCACCTTAAACCCCTCGAGCCTCGGCCTCTCCCGAAGAATCTCCCTCTCACACATGATGCTGTCTTGTACTACGCGTACCACCAGCAAACCGGTTATAGTACCGACAACTGTTTCCGTCTTCGTCATGAAGTACAGGATTTGATCGACAATGAGGTCATCCTCCCACCCACCTCAGCAAAGTCTGTCACCGCTGAGTTGTTGGACTTCAAGGATACCACAAGTATGTGATCAGAAATTGGACCACCTACAAGCGGCACTCGGTGTATTTCAGATGTGGCGTCTGGCACGCACTATTTTGAGCATTTGCGAATGCTGTTTTTTTTTTTTTTTTTTTTTTTGTAATTTCTGGCTTGGGTGTTGAGTCAGTTATTTGGTTTTGTTTTGAGTCTGTCTCATTGTCTTGAGTTAGTCTTTTTACTTAAGGGTCTGTATTATTGTATCGAGTCAGTTCCATTGTATAGAAATCAGGTGATTCCAGGGTTGTTGCCTCGGATATCATGTTTTTGTAATTATCTTTTTGCTTTCTTTTGAGTCTGTCTCTGCTGTGGAGCCAGTTACAACCTAGGAAATCTGAATGAAACAGCTGCGGCTATCATGTTTCCGTGCCTATTGCTACTTTGAGCCTGTTGTGCCAGCGAGTTTAGAATGAAACAGCAGCGCATTTTACCTGCTCTTTTGTGCCTATAAGTCATTGTATTGACCTAAGTTTTTCAAAACTTTTAGAACAATGTGATGAAAATGAAGAGGAAGGAATTCCTCGGGTTTTGCAAAATTTGATCAACTGAGAGAAAGAGAGGCGTGCTAAGCCCTTAATGAATAAAATCATGCTTGTTAGTGTGAGTACTGGGAAGGATCCTGGCTTGATCCAGATTAGTTTCGCACTGTCTTTAGCACGAGTGATTTGTCACTTTCTTAAAAGTTTTCAAAAAATGTTTTGCGCAGTCCTGCGAAGACCTGTGTGGAATCGCTCTTGAGATTGTGCAGCCTAGGATCGCTCTTAGCCTCGAGATTCACCCCTTTGCTCTCAAAACCGTGAACGTGAATTCAGAATGTTCGACGGCCAACTGCAATGTGAGGCTTGTATGGCCAGATCAGAGGCACCCCTCGAACAAAGGGCAAAAGGCGTCAAAGAATGTACTCGAAGAGTCCACGACGAAAATTGGCAAGAATGCCAAATCCCAGAAGGGAAGAAAGAAGAAGGTGTCGCTGAAGCACAACCGATTTCCGATCCACAACGCTAGGGGCAAATTCAACCTCCCATTGGATGGACTCCTGCATCGTCAGCAAACAGCAGCCGTTCTCTTGGATTTAGATGACTCCAGGATCTCAAAAACCATTTGGCATGGACCAAGCTACACTTTTACCCTTGAGAGGCTCGCTGGGCCGAAAACCCAGAATGGCGACCCAGGCAAAAGTTAGAGCGAGAAAAAAAAAGAAGAAAAGAAAAAAAAATGCAAAGAATGAAAAAAAAAAGAAAAAGAAATGAAAAAAGAAAAAAGAAAAAAGAAATGAAAAGAGAAAAGAAAAACAAACCTCACAAGGTTGAAAACCCAGAAAGGGCGGCCTTGGCAAAAGTTAGAGCGTGGTGAGGGTTAATACACGAGTGTACCTTAACCGAAACTACGTAAGGCTTGATTCCCATGTTTGAGATACGTAGGCAACTTCATCCCGAAGTCCAGCCACCAACACTTTCAAAGTGACTGTGTCCATATATTGGTTTTGACCATCTTCGTCTTCTCTGTATCCGAGAGTTCGGCTGCGATCATCACTAATGAGAATTGTTCACAGTATGCTGCGGCGTTATCCAGACAAGGGGCAACTTTCCGTTGCCATAAGTCGCCATTCAAACAAGGGGCAACTTTCTGTTGCCATGCAGCTCTCTCCAAGCAAGGGGCAATTTTCCTTTGGATCCAAGGTTGTGCATCTCGAGAGTAGGTTCCGTGCTCGTTGAGCATTGGCTGTTTGCCAAAACGGTTTTTGAGAATTTTTACTGAGGTTGACTAATTTCTTGAAAATTATTCCATCTTTTCCAAAAACTGGACCATTTCTTGGACCCAAAAAAGGAAAATTTTCAGTGCTCATAGCCTGACTTGCATGATTTTAAATCAAAAATGGAACAAGTATGTTAATCTAACTTTCATATTGGTCAAAACTTGTTTTAGTAGAAAACCAAAAAAATTGTCAAAATGATGAACTAGGGGCGCTGTTGAGTCAGGTGTTCTGTCTTTCCCCCGTCGTCAACATACTTGCCAGAAGGGCACTCTACCTGCCAACGAAGGGCACAACTGAGGTTAACAACAAAGGGCTGAAAGCTCTCTCACCCTCCAAGCAACGAGGTATCAAGTCATGTGTGAAGCACGAATTGGAATTGATCAAGATATTCCATTCCCTTATCCGGGACGCTGACTAGCTGTCAGCCGAAGAAGTAGCTGCGAGCTAACAGTATTGGGAATGAACCCACAACCTCTTGTTTATCCACCGACCATATCTGAGGAGGGACGAAAAATGAGAGATTAAAGAATAGAGAGGCGTAAGTTAAGAGAAAAGTGAGCAAAAGGGTTTTGAAAAAAAAAAAAAAACGAGCCTGAGGGCCGAGTGATGTGAGAGTCACAAATCAGAAAGGGTGGGAAAAACAATACCGGAGAAACTGGCTCCTCGTGATCTGAGGTCTCTCGTCTCGGTAACACGTCTGTGTGTCGTGTCTTTTGCTTTGTGTGTCTCGATTCTTGTTTGGAGTCGTATCCGAGCGTGTCTCGTTGTGCTTAGGTTGTTTACCTTTCGTTTTTCCGTTGTTGAGTCGTTTTCACTGTGTTCAGTCGTAGGCTCAATACCTAGTTGAAAACCCTTTTCTAAAATCATTTTGTGCGCTCAGAGTGCTGTGCCATTCTCCACATTTGTGCAAAGCATGATTTGGTTCTTTTGTAAAACCACAGGGGTTCAACCCCGGGTCACTTGGAAACAGTGAACGTATGGGTTTCGAATTGCGTCCGAGTGTGTTTCAGCTTCAGCAGATTCCACCTTTGTATCCTATCTTTTCAAGATTGAATTGTTTGTTCATAATGCGCTGTGTGCAAATGAACAGAATACTGTGTTACGGGCTTTGAGTTCAGAATGAGCAGTGTTCAGAATGAGCTGTGTATATAAGCTGTGTGCCGGGTAAACCAAGCACTGTGTTATGGGCTGTGTGTTCAGAAAATGAGCAGTGGGTTGTTTATGAGTTGTTTTGATGTTGGCCGGTTCATTATCTGGTTATTACAATACAAGTGTTTGATTTTCAGACAAAAGGTCAATCTCATTTACATTGTTGTGTAATGTGATGCAATGTGATATGATGCGATGCGATGTGATGTATGAAATGTACAAATGTAACACTTTTTCAAACAAAAAGTTCGTTTCATTTCATCATCTTTTCAAGTACATAGTTTTAAAGAAAATAAAACCTGCCAGCGGCAATACAAAGTACTCAAACTACTAGCTAAAAAGGAAAATGTCTGAACAAAGCAAAACAAAAGAAGAAAAGCAGTAAAAGTCTGGATCAATGCTAACTGGTCTCAGGCCCGTGAGTCTGTCCTCGTCCTCTTCCTGGATGAAGGTCCAGGAGCATCGTCATCAGCACCATCATCTGAGCCCGAGCCCGAGTCATCTCCGGTCTCCTCCTCGGACGACTCTACCTCCGACTCCGCCTCTGTCTCCGCCTCGAACTCATCATCATCGGGAACTGGTGCCCGAGAGCTACTCCCAACATGAGTACGCCCCGCTTTGGTACGGGGATATACTGTGCCTCCTCGCCCTCCTCCTCGAGCAGGAATAGAAGGCCTAGCTGGAGCACCTCCTGCAGCAGGAATCTAGAATGGAGGCTGAAAAGCGCAGATGGCAAACGCATCAGTATGTTACGCAAAACAAAGTATGAATGCTATAAGCAGTGTATGAATACAGAATGCAGTGTATGAGTACAGAGTATGAATACTGTGAGCAGTATGTCGGTACAAAATGCGGTGACTGAGTGCAGTGTATGAACGATGTGTGTAATGCTGTGAACAGTCTGTGGGATGCAGTATATCAGATGCCGTGAGGGTAGTGTATCGAGTGTTGTGTTGACAGTACGATACATCAGATTATGTGAAACAGTTTATGTATGGTGTGAGACCGTGGTCAGAAGAACATACTAGAATACTGTACATGGCCAGAAGGTCGAGGCTCCGCTGGAACATCCCCATCACAGAGGCGGTCAACTCTAGGGACTGGCAAGTGTACTCGGAGGAAGCCTCCAAAAAAGTGATAGAAACATCAATATTCTGCGAAATATCAAATGAAATGAAATGAAATGACAGTGCAAAATACAAAATGCAATAATACATACCGGAGGCAAGTCATAGAACCCGACTAGCTCGTGATCAGCCGGAGTGGGAGCAATGGGGATCTGGTAAGTCTTCCCACCCTGCCCTCGACATGTCATCGTCGTGGGCAGTACTGGCCAACTAGCCCCCCATCCTCTCCGGGTCCCACTCCTGCCACGAACCCGAGCCGTCCTCGATGCTCCTGCTCCCGCTCCTGCCCTAGCCACCGGTGCCGTGGGTCTCTCTCGCTCAACTCGATGGCCACTGCTCAAAGGCCGCATGATGTAGGTCCGGACGTACTCTGCGTAGTCACCCTCGCCCCTGAAGCCCTCGGAGTCCCAACCGATCGTGTAGTCTGCCATCTCTTCGAGAGTGTACCTCTCGATATGCCTCATATGAGTAGGAGGTGGCCGCAGGACTGTCTGCTCTGGCACACCTAAGGTCTGCCGCAAGAAGTGCTCCCCCAAGTACCAAGCGCGGCAGACGGGGCCCTCTAGTAAAACTCTGAATCGGGCCGTCTCTCGGGCACCAGCATACCGATCCCGTACTGCGATGGGCAATGAGGCCCATGGCTGCCAGGTGACCTGCAAAAAAATATATACAGTTTGTTATCTACTGCTATTGAAAATGCAATACAAAGCGAAGCTTAAATGAATTGTAATGTTTGAAATACCTCTGTAGCGGTGATGGTATCGAAATAGCGGCGGAAGAATATGAAAGACTCCCGAGGCCTCCGCTCGCACCTCACGTCGAAGCGGTGAGAGAATGGGATCATGGGAGGCATCTCCTCCTCTGGCACTGGGGCAAGCCTCGGGAAGTAGGCGTATACCCACAACTACAGTATGACAGAACAGATATCAGTATACTTATCAGATAAAGCAGTATGCAGATAAAGCAGAAAGCGGTATGTGCAGTGTATTGTGCAGTGTGTGCAGTGTACAGAATACAGAGAATGTAAAGCAGAAATGCAAAACAGAAGAAGAAGACATACCTCCCAAGCCCGCCAGTAGCCTCCGAGCAGCTGTCCGCTGAGGCGAGAGGATGAGCTCATGTAGCCATAGAGTGTGGCCAAGCCTGCGCCACCCCAGTCGTAGCCATGGATCCTGGTCACGTCAACCAGTGCACTCAGTAGGTAAAGGGGCACGGTGTTCGCCCGGTCGATGAAAAGGGTCGTCCCCAGCAAGAACATAAGGAAGTCGCGAGCATACTATTCCTCCTCCTTCTGAGTGGTCGTCGCCTGAATCTTGAAATGAGCCTCAAACCAAGAATATCGTACGAATCCCGAATGAGCAAGAGGTGGTAGGGCGCCAAGCAAGTATATCTGGGCAGCCTCCCACTCATCCATGTCTGTGTCGAAGGGGATCAGATCACCCCCTACCCCGATGCCGGTGAGCATCGAGAAGTTGAAGGGAGTCATCGTCATCTCCCCAGCGGCAGAAAGGTGGAAGGAGTTGGTGGTGTCCCACCACCTCTCCGCCAATGCAGCAACGAGCGGCTTGCTCGCAGTAAGGCGCGAGAGCCCCATGCAGAAAGTCCCAAAACCAGCTCGGTCGATGATGCGACGAACCGCGTCAGGTAACTCCATGTACCAACCTCGTGCGGCGACGTTCCCATACCCCCGGAGGGCTTGAGAATCTCCCTATGGTCAAAATAAACAGTGTTGAAAATACAGTGTTGAAAATGCTCAGAGTCAGTGAAATGCAGCGTGTGCGCACGTGTTCAGATTCAAACAGACATCGGGTGCAGGTGTGCCCGCAGTAAACTACAGCATATGATGTATCAGTATGATTGAGTGGTTCAGTGAAAAGGTACAGCGTGTGCGCACGTGTTCATATTCGAACGGACATCGGGTGCTGGTGTGCTCGCAGTGAACTATGACATATGATGTGTCAGTGTTTTTGAGTGGTTCAGTGAAAAGGTACAGCGTGTGCACACGTGTTCAGATTCAAACAGATATCGGGTGCTGGTGTGCTCACAGTGAACTACAGCATATGATGTGTCAGTGTGTTTGGGTGGTTCAGTGAAAATACCGCATCAGTGCACATGTTTAGATTCAAACAGATATCAGGTGCAAGCATGTTCACAGTCAACCACAGCATGCGGTATATCGGTTTATCCGAGTTAAACAGGTAAAAGGCAGAATCGACTATTGCAGTTATACATTCTACTTTGCAGAAAATGAAACGAAGAAGAGTGTACCTCGGAGGCGCCGAATGACAGATGTGACTCTGGCTCGCGCAGTAGGAGCTCCGGTGCCACACCCCTCACAAAGTTGCTGAAGTGGCGAATGCCGTCGGGAGGTAATACGTGAATCGCCGGCCTGTAGGTCGCTGGGTCAAACGGCCGGATGTGAAGCGGCAAGAGCTCGGCCTCTGGGTCCATATCTATCTCCGGGGGAGCCCCACCGCCTGGAATGTCGTCCGCCATCTCGAGAATGGTGCAAAAATGGCCGGGAATGTGAAGACCGGGCGAGAATACGAAAAGTCAACTAAAAAAGTCAACCCCGGGAGGGTAAAAAATGGCCGGAAAGGTCGGGGTGCGGAAAAGGCACAGAGATCGAGATGAACTCGGGGGAAACAAACCCCAAGTGGTGGAAATCGAGAAAAGTACACCGAAACGAAGATTCGTTCAGTTCAAAACGTGCGAAACGCGAAGGAGTTTGCGAATCGAACGATGAAACGGGCCCGAAAACCAAGGAAAAACGAGGATCGAAGATGGGAAAAACACCTAGAGAGAAGGGGGAACGGTTTTCGAGTTTGTGGGAAGTGATAGAATAGGGTTTCAAGCCCTATATTTAAAGACCCATGCCGAATTGACAAAACTGCCCCAAACAGGCAATTTTGGCCGGTCGGCCATATTGTTGGCCGGTCGGCCAAATAGATGGCCAGTGGCCTTATTTTGTGGCCGGTGGATGGCCGGTGACCTCCCCCGATGGCCGGTGAACCTCCTACACCATTGTTTGGGTCTCTGATGTGGTTTGGGGCCTTCATTGCTCAAGACAGTGCAAGAAAAGTGCATTTTCGAAGCTTAACCAGTCTCTGAGCTGTGCCTTCTGTGCGATTCTTGAATACGTACAAGGTGTATCCTTTTCGTATCCTTTTGTATCTTGCGAAGTCCGGAAATTGCTTTAGATACGTTGCATTGTTATGCATATCATTGTATGCGTTGCAGCGCGCATCATACTCGCATTGTCATGCACATATGTTATGCGTTGTCACGCACGCCATACCTACATTAGTAGGCACATTCTTTAGGTCGCATCATCATGCGTACCTCACATGAATTGTCATGCATCTCAAAAGGCACGCGTTGTCGCGCATTTCGAGTCCATTCGCATTGTCATTTGCATTTCAAAAAACAAAAAAAAACAAACATGCATATGTCATGCATTTCATTGTAAATAGTGTAAATAATGCATATGTCATGCATGCATTGTCATGCATTCATTGTATATATTGCATTGTCATGTATACACTGTAAATATTACATTTACATACATTGCATATTGTATATATTGTATTGTAACTTGCATGCATTCACTGCATCACCCCCGCCTACGGCTTGCGCCTTTCCGAGTTGAGCTTGGTCTGGTATGTGCCCATACCTTTCACGTTGAAGCACAGTAATGATATTATGTGTACGCACCTAGTGTTGTGAGTGATGGCACCGTTTCTGTGTTAAACGCGGTTTGTATGTGTCCATGCCTTTCATAAGCAAGATTTGGCTTGGCCGCGTGCCTCATCCATTATAAATATTACATTCCATTGCATAGTGTATATATTGCATTGTAGCTTGCATGCATTCATTACATCACCTCCATTTACGGCTTGCGCCTTTCCTTGTTGAGCTTGGTCTGGTATGTGCCCATACCTTTCACGTTGAAGCACAGTAATGATATTATGTGTACGCACCTAGTGTTGTGGGTGACGGCACCGTTTCTGTGTTAAACGCGGTTTGTATGTGTCCATGTCTTTCCTAGGCAAGATTTGGCTTGGCCGCGTGCCTCATCCATTGTATATGTTGCATTGTAGCTTGCATGCATTCATTGCATCACCTCCATTTACGGCTTGCGCCTTTCCTTGTTGAGCTTGGTCTGGTATGTGCCCGTACTTTTCACGTTGAAGCACGGTTATGATATTATGTGTACGCACCTAGTGTTGTGGGTGATGGCACCGTTTCCGTGTTAAACATGGTTTGTATGTGCCCATGCCTTTCCTAGGCAAGATACAGTTTGGCTGCATGCCTTATCCATTGTATATATTACACGATAGTGTAACTTGTTGCATCCAGCATTTAAGATCATGGTCTTTCCTAAGCAGAGCATGCCTCACTTATATCATCCCACCCAATTACTTGTATCTTGTGTTCCGTCTACACACTCATAGTTCTGCATGTGTACGCGCCTATTCCACTGCTGGTATTGTGGTTTGAGGGTGTCGGCACCTTTTCTAGGGTAGACGGACTTTGCATCTCCATCTCTTTATGATATTTGTGTGGTTTTGAACTGCTTATGTTTTGATCATGTTTTAAATGCATTGCATATCATTTGCATTGTTTATACATAGTTTTGTAAATATTGCATTATCATTTTGCATCCATTTCGCATTGTTATGCGTTGTCATACATAGGTCATTGTCATGCACTCCTTCACTTGCGTTGTTACGCACTTAACTTGCATATTGCATGTTGCTAACAATATTGTACCTGTTAAGTTTCTTTCTCTTTACAGGCACGATATTGTATGTACGGTTCATTTGAAGCTGGCACGACCAGACGAACCGCACAGGTATTGTATTCTCCGCGTGAAACGTAGCGAGAATTACATAATTCTCTTACATCCTTTATGCATTGTAATGTAGTTGGATTTGTATTTGATTGCTTAAAACTGTCGTTATGCTTCGTTGCAGCTTTCTTTGCATGATCATAAGTTATGCTCGGCTTTGTGCATTATCTTGCATTTTGCCCCTGCCTTCGGGTGCATATCTTATCTGTAGCTTGTATGCTTTGTCTAAGTCTTCGGCCTTGTCAAAAATGGGTCGTCTCTGGGCTTTGACACTCACTCCCGTCATTGTTATGACTTTCGAGTTCTGTCAAAGAGGGGCAACTGTAGACACCCCATTTTTGACCGTCCTTGAGACTTGGACGTCACCGTTTGAACACTCGGTGATCATCCTTGTTTGTGTTCGTCTTGAGTTCCCGGAGGTCTCGGCCACGCGCCTTGCCTCAAGACCTCTCGACTCGACTGTTTTGTGTTTGGTTTTGCACCAAACACTTGTGTTTTGCTTTTGAGGGGCAGGGAATGGCTTGTTGGCCATCCCCACACTTCACCGGCCATGGCTTGAGGCCACCGGCCATTGTTTTGTTGCCATCGGCCAAATGTTTGGCCGGCCGGCACTCTTTGTGGTCGGCCGACCTTGGTTTTGGCCAATTTGTCATTTTTGGCTGGCCGACCACTGTGCATCTGCTTTTGGCAGATATTTTGTGCCAGCTGTGATAGCTGGCACCCACTTTGCACCCCCTCCATACACGTGTATGGAGGGATTTCACTCTTGCTTAGCTTGTTTTGTAAGCTTTGCAAGAGTGAATCTCTATAAAGGGAGGCCTTCTCCTCCCTCCTCAAGGGTTACAAAAAAGTTCCAGAGAGCTCTGAGATTAGGGTTTGCATAGTGTATCTATCTATCTCTATATCTCTCTCTCTTTTTGCCTTTGTGTGTGTTTGTTCTTAGTTTTGCACTAAGGCACCTACCATTACACCATACCTTGGTTGCTGAGGAGCCAAAGGGTTATTCTTGAAGGTTTTGAGTTGGTTTAGACCTAAGGAAGGCTACTGGAGCATTGTTCTTGAAGAGGTCTACAAGGGTAAGAACTTTCCCTTTAAATACCCCTTTTTGCATAGGCTTTTAGCCATCCTTGCACCTGTTTTTAAGCTTAGTCTATAACATATAAAAGTTCTGATTTTAAGTGCTTAAAATAGTTGTTTAAGGTTGCTTTGGTGTTTGGGGTTGTTTGACCCCTCTTAGGCCTTGTTTGGCCCCATTTTTGTGCTATTTTGGTGAGCTCCGGGACCACCTTGTTTTGGCCTCCTCACCACTGAAATCCAGAGGGATTTCAGTGGTGGGGATGGTGCTTTAAGGTCCTAAGAAGGAGAGGGCCATCCCCTCTCCTTGTTGCCTTCAATATGTGCCATTTTAGCCTCATGTGTGAGCACCATTGTTGAGATCATGTTGGCCATGTCTTAGCTAGTATTTGTGCTTATTTTGTCATGATATAGCACTATTTCTAATTGGTTTAGACACACCATGCTTGCTTTGCATATTTGTCTTGTAATGCCATGAATTTGCCTTAACATGTACTTAGCATTTAGACTACTATGCTTACTTGTTTTGGCCAAGCTTTGTGAAGCTTTTATGCATGTTTTAGTATGCTTAAGGTCTGTTTGTGGTTGCTTTGGTCATCCATGACATGCTTTGCATAGCCGCCTTGCATTTTGGCTTGTTAGCCTTGAGTGTGTGATGTCATGAGCATGCTTTACTTGAGCTATTTCAATGGTTTGGCACCACTTACCATGTCATTTCAGTCCATTTAGCATGCTTGTATGCTTACATTTGATGTTACTTTAAGGCCTTAAAGAGTTTGTGTTTCATGCTCCATAAAAGTGTCATGGCATATGCCGTCATGTTTAGGCCTCTAGGATGCCATGTCAATGTGTTTTTGGCTTTGTTTTAACATGCTAAAACTCTGATTTTGGTTTTTCAAATCATGCCATGTTTGGTGTTGCTAAGTGTAGTTCAATACCTCTTTGGTGAGCCTAAAGATTGGTTTGGGATATTCTAAAAAAGTGTACTTTTTGACTTATTAGCTTATATGGGTTGGGTTTGGGTTGGGTTTGATGTGATGTGTTAGAGAGGTGATGTGATTTAAATAAGATGACGTAACTTAAATAGGATAGTGACTTTTTGACTTTTTGTATTATTTAGTTTATGCCAAACATGGCCTTAGATTTTCGACATAATTGCATGCTTTGCTTGTCTTGTTTAGTTGGTTTGGCACCATCCTTAACATGATTTTCAGAGTTTTCTATGCTTGCCATTAGTCCATGATTATCCTCTTTTAAGTGTGCTTAAAAATCCCCTCTTTATGCTTAAGTGTTGGACCATGTGTGCATGCATGTTTGTATGTAAATTTGACCTCATTTCCATAGCATTTGGCTACTGATTTGGACATAGTTGAGACTTGTCCATATTAGTCTAAGTCTGCCCTTTGCATGTTGCTCAAATGTTGTTACATTGCTTCATGTTTGCATGCTTTGGTTGCATAGTGTTTTGCATGCTCATTACTTGCATTGTTGACACATGCTTAACCATATTGCATGTAGTTGCATTGCTTGAGCTATATGACATGTTGTTGTATACTTAGGTTGTAATGCATTTTGCATGCATTGTACTTAACATGTTGTCCATGTTGCATCTTGCATGCTGGCATGGTTAAGTTACACTTTGCATGTTTGTTAGCTTGCATATTTGTTCACATGTTCATGTTGCATACTTAGCCTGCATGCTAGGATTGCATTTGGCATACATGCCTTGCCTCTTGATCAAATGATAGAGGTTGGGCCCCTTGATTGTTTTGTGTGCATCTCATTCCACATTGAAATGGCACACTTGGTTTCTTGGGCCATCACGCATTAAAATGCGCGATTGGTGGTCCGAGAATCGAGTACCATCCCCCTTTGAGTCGTAAACATGATAAGGGGTGTAGTGGTGCCCACATTGCTTTGAAATACATTGACATGCCATGTTTGCCCTCTGCTGCTGTCAAAACAGGATTCTGCAGGCATAGATGGCCGACCGACTACATTCAGTGCCGACCGGCCATGAATTGGTGGCCGAGAGCTCAATATATGGTCGACGACCACTTTACCCTGGCCGGTGGTGTTTTCTCATGGCCGGTGGCACCCCACAGTGTTCAGAGAGTGTTCCTTGGGACTTGTGCAATTTTCAGAGGCATAAAACAGTGCAAACAGAGGCAGCTTGTGCATAGTGGTGGATTTCCAAGCGGAGTCGAGCACGCATGCATTGGTCCCTCTTCCCGAGGCTATTTTTACCGCTTCATTAGCGTAGTTAATTTTCTTAACTAGTTAATTTGTCTATAATTATTTAATTAGCTTGTTAGTTGATTAAATTGTATTATTCTTTTGGTCTCTCCGAGCGAGGGCTAATTTGTAATAAGTGTGTGTGCGTGTGATGCATGTCTTCCAATCCCCACTTCTTTCTCCCTTTTACTTACCTGCTTTTGATGGTTAGTATTAGGGCATATTTAATTTAGCATCCTTATGCTATGCATGCGTGCATCCATTCATCAATATTGCATGCACCGGGCTCGGCGCATCATGCTAACTGCATAGTATTTCAAATTTAACTTGAATACGTGTTATTTGTTGCATTCCACATGCCATCGTAGGATTAGCCGAGGCTATTCTAGTTGCATTTTGTATGCGATGCATTAGCCACTTAACATGGACTTGGATCATACATTGATTGCTAACAAGTTCTTTGTTTTGGCTCGGAGTACTCGGTAAGCTTTTTATGCTTTAGCATCTTGCATAAGTGTGAATGTTAACATGACAGCATGCTTACCATGTGGCTATATGCTTACGTGATGTAAACTGCCTGAATGCCTGTGGGTGAAGGTTGGGTTGTTTGAGTTGGAACGACTCATTGAAATCCGTGTTTTAACCTACTCGCGAGTAGCAAATTTCAAACCATTTTCCAAATAAACGGATATGCGATGCCTTGTTCCAAATTAGGCGATCTAGTCTATACTTTTGTGTTGTGCGCATCACATAGTAAGATTAGCTAATTAATCGGAATAAGAACACATAACGTTTTCAAAACTAGATATCATGGTTAGTAGAGGCCGATCTTTGATCGGGCGAGCGGGGGTGCTCATAGCTGACCTTCCCCAATCGTACCCAAGTTCTCGAGCCGAGGCAACTTTGGTGATGACGGACACATGGCCTTAGGCAAACGAGTCAGGGTTTCCTAAATTCCCCCATAAAAAATATTTAGGTGGCGACTCTGTATCTGGCAAAGCAGTCCATGTTTGGCACTTCTTTCAAAAAATCTGTTTTCCAAAACAATTTGCCGGATTTGGACTCTTTGATGATTTATCGGTCTTGCATTGCACTTTGCCAGACTAGATTCAGAACCGTGACTATTTGAGTCCGAACTGTAGCATGAGGCCCGCAGGCACGTCTACAGAGCTCATTAATATCAAGGTGATAAAGCCCCTCAGTGGGCTGCATCAGGGGTCTGAAAACTTGAGCTTGAGCCAACCCTTCTCGAGGATCTGGACCTTGCATATCTTTAGCTGGCTGAGATGGGTCAACGTTCGGCTGGGGACCCGGGACTGGAAGTGTAGTAGATGCCCCATATGGGTGTTGCATTTCAGCATTGGTCTCATCCTGCATGGCAATTCCCTAGTTTAACGCCGCTATCATGGCCACAACTTCTTCCGGACTCTAAGTAATCACGAGTCTGCTGGGTTGACAATCGGAGAAATGGATGGGTGGAAGGTGAGAGCTGACTGACAAGGATTTTGACCCGGTTATACTTGATGTATCTGAATTGGATTAGCCTAAACAGGTTTGACTGGATTGGTTTTTTTAGAATGGGTCTTTCAGTATGGGATGGATCTTTTCTGAGTTGGCCTTTGGGGATCAGATGGACTAGACCTTTGCTGAGTGGGTTTTTTCTGGAATTAGATGGACTGTGATGGGTTAAGGCTGGTACTGCTCCTTCTCTAGCTCAAACAAACCTGGCATTAAGAAACAAATGCCTATCATCAGATCAAGATATCGGGTATGCCAATCAAAACAAAGCAAGATACAATATTGGACCCTGGTTCTGGTTTTGCTAAAAATTCACCCATATCAAACACAAACCCCTAGATTTCGACCCAGATCTGATTATGATATGATCCTCAAGTTTGAAAGGAATCGCCTCAAGATTAAGACTCTTCTAAGATCGCATCAAACATTTCCAAAGATTTCACATTTTGCACAAAAGCCCTCAAAACAGCCCTATGAGAGGTTAGGTTTTCCCTGTCCTAGCTTTGGAGTGATCTACAGCTTTACTACTCAAACAAACAGTATCACATCATCCTGCATATGGGAGAGTATCCTATCATAAATTGGAACAGTCACTATAGCTTTACTATATGCAGTTTAGGTCGAATGGTCAAAAGGGGTACCTCAACAGGACTACCTAATATACCTCTCATACCTAACACCGAGAAGTGAAAGGAGGATCAAGCGGTACAGTGGTAGTCCAGATCCAAGGGTTGTGTTTCCAACATGGCACAGCCCACGACCGGTCAGCCTTTTGGCAAGCTTTTGGGCAGGCCTCCAGCAAACCGTCTAGGAATAGTAGATGGCAAACATAGTGACTCAAGCGCACCAATGCAAATGCAATGCAAAGAATATATAAGTGTAGATAAAATTTCACATCATGAAGTTCGAGTCAAGTTCTCTAAATTCCCCAGCAGAGTCGCTAGAAACTATAGCTCAACTTTTCGTGCTCCTTTCGAATACAAATAGCCTTACAGTTCGGACTCCTGTGGTTCTAAATCTGATTCCACAAGTGCAATGTGAAATAGATAAACACCAAAGAGTCCAAATCCAGCAAATCTATTGGAAAATCAATTTTGAATCAAAACGCCAAAAATGGACTGCTTTGCCAGATAAAGAGTCGCCACCTAAATATTTTTGGGAAATTTAGGAAACCCATGACTCGTGCCAAAGGCCACGTGTCCATTATCACCAAGATTTTCTCAGCTTGAGAACTTAGGTACAAGAGAGGAAGGTCATGAATTGAGCACCCACTCGCCCGATCAAAGATCAGCCTCTACTAATCATAATGTGAATCTTATTTACATTATATGCTCTTGTTCCAGTTATTAGGCTAACATTACTGTGTGATGCGCACATAAGTATAGACTAATTTGCAAAAATTGGAATACTTGATCTCATGTTTGTTTTGAAAATTGTTTCAAATATGTACCACTCAAAAAAGTGATTGCATATGAACATTACTCTAATTATTCCAATTCAAGCAATTAGCCTTCATCCACAGGCATTTAAGCAATTTATCAATTAAGCAATTAGCCTCATGGCAAGCATGCTAGACATGGCAATAACCACACTCATGCAATATGCTAAAACAATAAAATGCTCACCTCGTACTCCAACCTAAGCCAAAAGAAACAAAAGAGTTAGAAAATATGCATACTGCTAACTAATGCAACATGACTAATGTAACACATGCGATATATAACTAATAGGCTCGGCTACTAATAATTACATGTGCGTCAATTTGATAGCATGCGGTTTAAGCACCTTTTCAAAGAAGTATTTAAACGACAATGCATTATTGGAATGATGAACCGAGCCTCAGTGCATGCAAGACAAGTGGATGCAAACATGGACTGTGCTAAAAGAAACATGATGTTCTAAACTAACCATCATAACCAAGTAAATAAAAGGGAGAAAGATGTGGGGTTGGAAGACATACACATTATCACATCACTTGCCCTCAAGTAAGGGGGTCTGAACGAATGAACTAGCTAAGCTAATTACCCAATTAACTAACTATTACAAACCAAATTAAACAAACTAACCATGCTAGCTAATTATTACAACACCACAATTAATTAACTATTTTAACTAATTATTACAAATTGAAACTAACTTATTAATTACACTAATTAATTAATTACAAATTAACAACACGAATACAACCAAAGAAATAACTAAGCTAAGTAATTAACCTCTCTAACTAATCAGCCCCGGGAAGTGAGGAATGCTCATCCATGCACGCGGATTTCTACCCGAAAAAGCCCACTGTTTTCCTACTAGAATGCCTCTGTTGCACAGTTAGAAAATCGCACTTGTTTTCACCTCAGCCTCTGCTCTACTCTGCTTTTGCTGGAAAAAGGACACTGCCTAGCAGAAAAAATGGCTGGCAACCCAGAAGTAGTGGCCGACATGCCACTAATAATGTGTTGTCGTCCAGTAAAAGTGGCCTATTGGCCACTGATTTTGGTTCTCTCCTGCAACAACAGAGGACAAACAAAGCTCAAACCAGAGTATTATTAGGAGATGTTTGTCCATCCTACCTCTCCTTATCAGCAAGCAGGTCAAAGGAGGGGTAGGTTTGGTTCGCAAGCCACCAATCGACGCAATTTCATTGCGTGACGACTTATGAACCAAGGGACACAATTCAATAAATGCATAACAAAAGACCAACAAAAACCTCCTCCCTATCTTGGATTGATCAAGGGAAGTGGTTCACATTGACTCTTGAACTGTTTACATCACAAACGAGTATGAAACGACTCAAGACTCAATGGGTTCAATTAACGTCCGATTGAACCCAAGTTGATTTTATCTTGCATCACTTTTTGACCCAATTTTATTACTTCATTTTAATTACCATCTATTCCTTAGTTCATTAAGTCCAAAAGTGAGCTTTAAGTCTTCTAATGGAAAGGAGCATCAAACAAAGAATTGTTCTAGGCATGAGAGAGATGTCATGCCGTTAGTAATGAACCCCCAAAGGGATTAAACCATTAAGCACAACAACCTCAATCTCAAGCTTAAATAAGCAATTAGTTTGAAACAACTTTCAAAACAAAGAAAAATCCAAGAAATGAGGGAGGTGGCAGAGGTGATTAGATATGAATACAAGTATGGAAAGTAAGAAATAAGCACTATCAACCCAAATAAGTTGGTGGCTAAGGCCTAAACCACCAAGCCTATGAGGACCATTACACTACAAGCATGCTATACAAAGCTCAAATGCAATGAACAACTAAAAGTAGTCCTAAAATAGTCCAAAAAAGTGCTAGAATGAAGACAAAAATAGCTAAAACAATAAACTAAAATATTAAGGAATTAATACTAGCACACAAGCACAAGGAGGGAGGCCAACCCCTCCACTTTTGGGACTTCAAAACATGATTTTTTGCCTCTGAGAAACCTCTGAAAATCAGTGGTAAAAGGCTCGAAAAAATGTGATGAGAAGGTGGGAAACACAAGGGCAAAGGCCTTAGAACCAAGGTTCAAACAAGGGCTATCAACCCCTCTACCTTAAATGGCCTTAAACCACAAGTTTTAGCCCAAAAATACAAGTAATAAACAGCTTAAAAACAGCAAGAAAAGATGGAAAACAAGTGGTGTAGAGATGGTACAAAAGGACTAGAAGGTATACTGCTTGAAGAGGAATGCTTCTTTGAGTTACAAGCCACAAATTTCACTCTCAAGTGGCTAAAGAGCTCAAATTCAAGCTTTAATCACCTTAGCAAGAAGCTCTCTAGGTTTGGTTTAGAGTGTTTAGGCAAAGGCTATGTAAGTTGTAACAGAGAGAGAGAGAGAGAATTGTAGAGAGAGAAATTTTCCAAAATTTGCTCTTGAAAAATATTTTCTCACTCGTAAATTTTTCTAACCTTGAAAGCAAGAGGGGAGGTCTTCTATATATAGAAAACCATGTGTCTATCTCAGAAATATCTATATAGGAACAGCTGGTGCAGTATGGGAACAACTAGCAAAAAATATTTGCAAAAATCAGACATTTTACATAAGTGGCCGGCAGGCCACTAAAAGTGGGTTGCCGGCCACTATTAGTGGGTAGCAGGCCATTAGTGGCCGGCAGGCAAAAATCTGCTTCCAAACCCGACTTCAAATGGGCATATCTCCCTTATCTGGACTTGGTTTTAGATTATTCTTAACTCTAAATTGAAGCCTCGGAAGCATACTTTCCAATGGTGGTGGCCTCACATCTAAATTCTAAGTGTGCAAAGATATATGCCTATTTTAGTGAAGCCTGCTCATTTCTATCCTAACAGATTGATGCCCAACTTCTTCCCCAACTAGTTTTCTTCCCTCTTCTTCAATGTTCTTCAACTCCGAACCTCTAAATAAAATTTTTTTAAAGATTTTTCAAAGAGTTCACCTCTTCCATTTATGTCCACTTTGTCCTTGCTCGATTTACCGAAAAGTGCAATATTTAACAAAATGCGAGCCTTGGCACATCGTAGAAACATTTGAAAAAAATATTTTGGAAAAGAGGGTTTTAAGGTCTAAAATAGTTTTGATCTAAAATGGTTTTGGTCCAAAAATGGGGTGTAAGGTTGGGATTTAGAAGGTATTCTTACTCAAGAAATTGAGCGATTGTACAACATAACTTTCATCATTGAGTGATCAACCTGAGGTGCCCAAGTCTTAAGGGCATTCAAAAATGGGGTGTCTACATATGCCTACAGTAATTCATGTGTTTCCTTTTTGAAAAATAGAAAAGCTTCGAATTTGTTTTATGAATGAGATTTCGTTAATAAACTTGAGTGTTGAGAAGGATCCCCCAAATGGTTTGAGTGGATTCTGACTCATCAGAGCAAAGTCCTTCATGATTTCAAAATTTTAAACTGTTTCTTTTGCAAACTTGCGAAGATAGATTCAGAATTGTGCATGGTATTCTACACTGTCCTAGGGGTTCTCTTCACCTTTGGGCGATCATTTTGGCAAGTACAAGATGGCTTTCAGACCTCACAATCATAGAATTTCTCCCCTAGGTGTTTTCATGCTTTAAAGTTAAACGGATAAAAGAAACCAAAAAGAGAAAGAAAGAAACCAAAAATAAATAAATAAATAAGAAAAGGAAAAAAGAAAAAAGAAAAGAAAAAAGAAAAACAAAAAGAAAAGGGAAAAGAAGTCAACCATCAAGCAAGGGGTATCCATTGGAATGAAATCTAATCAACTGTGAGGAAGGGAACTTTTGTCTGAATCCGGGGAAGTCAATGCGAGGAAGTACCACATTGCAAGAAGAACCAACTTTGAAAATGAAGCAGAAGAAAAGGACAAAAACATGCATAAGATAATGGAGAACCAAACTCAAATCAAGGTGAAGCCAGTTCCAATGTTAGGGTAAGGATGACTATTGATCAAATTCACCGTAAATGTTGTAACACTATCCTTGAGAGACTGTAGACCGCCTGAAACTCGCTCCGCGCGCAAAGGCGCGAATTGTAGTTCTAGCTACTACAGTTCGGACTCCTGTCATGGTTCTGAATCTAATCTCACAAAGTGCAATGTAAGACTGATAAATCACCAAAGAGTCCAAATCGGGCAATTGGTTTTGAAAAATCAATTTTGAATCAAAAAGCGCCAAATATGGACTACTTTGCCAGATTTCAAAGTCGCCGCCTAAATATTTGATTTTGGGAAATTTAGGAAACCCTGACTCATGCCTAAGGCCACGTGTTCATCATCACCAAAGTTGCCTCGGCTCGGGAACTTGGGTACGAGAGGGGAAGGTCCTGAAATGAGCACCCCCGCTCGCCCGATCAAAGATCGACCTCTACTAAGCATGATATGTTGTTTTTGAAAACACATGTGTTCTTATTCCGGTTATTAATCTAGAATTACTATGTGATGCGCACAGCATACAAGTATAGACTCAATCACTCAAGTTGGAACAAAACATCTCATGCTTGTTTTTCAAAAATGGTTCGAAAGATGCTACCCTCAAGTAGGCTAAGACGCGGATTTGCCACCCTCAAGTGGGCTTAGAAAACAACATGATTTTGCCACTCCGCAAAGCGGGCTTAAAACGCACATTTTGATGAATTGTTCCAATTCAAGCAATGAAGCCTTCATCCACAGGCATTCATGCAATTTAACACTTAAGCAAATAGCCTCATGGTAAGCATGCTATGATGGCAGTCACTTACACACGTGCAAGGATGCTAAAGCGTAAACACTCACAGTGTACTCCGAGCCAAAACAGAAGCTAGTTAGAAATCATGCATGATCCTAGCTATGTTAAGATGCCTAATGCAACACATGCAAAAATGCAACTAAAATAGGCTCGGCTATTCTAAGATAGCATATGAATGCAACACTCGATAACATGCTTTGAAACACGTATTCAAGAAAGTGTATTGAAATGCAATGCAGTTTGAATGATGTGCCGAGCCCGGTGCATGCAAAACAAAATGAATGATGCACGCATGCAAACATAAGTATGCTAATTGAAACATGTCCTAAACTAACCATCAAAAGCTGATAAGTAAAAGGGAGAAAGACGTGGGGTTGGAAGACATGCATCACACACACGCACACTTATTACAACATTTTCCCTCTCGACGGAGAGTCCGAAAGAATAAGCTAAGCTAGCTATGCAAAGCTAAGCTACTTAACTAATCTAATAATCTAATTAGACTAATTATTACACAACACAAATTAAAAACTAGCTATGCTAAGCTAATTAAGAAATTACAATAATGAATTAAATTAGCTAACACATTAACTAATTAATTACAAAACCGACAATTAGCTAACTAAGATAACAACTTATTCTAAGTTAACAAAAGCGCTGAAATGGCCTCAGGACGAGGGATGCAAGCATGCTCGACTTCACTCGAAAATCCATTGCCATGCCACCTATTGCCTCTGTTTGCATTTGATTTGCTTTTTAAGAGTTGCACAAACTTCCAAAATGCTTCTGCTCCAACAAGGGGACCTCCTGGTGGGCTGCCGACCAGAAAAAGGGGTTGTAGACCACTTGTAGACCAGAAAAACTTGTTGTAGACCAGAAAAAGTGGTCGGCCAACTACTTTTACTGGTCTGCCGACCAAAAAATCTGCCAAGCTCCAGTTTTGCTGCAACAAAGAACAACAAGGGGCATAGCAGTGTATTTACAAGATATGTGTGCACAACCACCCTCCCTATCATTTCTCAAGCTCAAGGGAGTGCGGTGCTCGACTCTCAGGCCACCAACCATGCATCGCAATGCATGATGGCCGAGAAGCCAAGTTTGCACAATTCAATGTCAATGAATGCACAAATGACACATGACGGCCTTCACCTCTATCATGCTTGATCAAGAGGGTCGGCGACCAAGAAATGAGGCGCGTTTCATCACTTCAAGTATGAAACGGCCCTCATTTCTCGTGTTTGGATTAACATCCGATCCAAACACAATGCAATGCAACAGCATTCCAAACACAATGCAATGCAACAACATGCAAACAACATGAGCATGGCAAGTTAGAGTCCTGAAGTATTGAAACTAGTGAAAGACACAACACAAGAGCTATGTAATGCAATACTCAATGGACCAAATCAGCCCCAAATTGACTTCATGCATGCCAAAACAGTGGCCAAAATGCTCCAAAATGCTAGCATTAAAAGCAAGAAAATGCATGCTCATGCATTGGCTCATGAATAAGGCATAAAACACAACTTTCAAACACAATCAAAGGGTGATATGCATGAGAATACAGCAATGCTATATGCTCTGAAATCAAGTGTTAAATGATGCCAAATCACATAAACACCACAAATAAGGCATGCTAGAAGACCTAAGACACAAGGCTACTAAAAGGAACTACACAAGAGGCATGCAATACATGGCACAAACGATTGAACCAACCATAGATAGAGCTCAAATAGGTCAAAACAAAGACCAAAACATACTGGGATGGGAGCTCAAAAGCCTAGACAAGCATGCATACACATTGGCTCACAAACAAAGCATGAAGACACAACTCTCAAACACATTGAAGGAGAGGAAAATGTGAGAGTATGACCACACTTCATACACTAAAATCATGGTAGAAATTAGGCCAAAGCATGCAAACAACTCAAATAACGCATGCTAGAGACTATGAAACTCAAAGCTAGTGAGCTAGATTGCACTATGGCTATACAAAGCAAGGCATGCATGACCCAAAACACTTAAAACAAAGCTTAAGCATGGAAAAACATGAGTAAAAGCTTGCTGGAGTGGAGCCAAAAACATGCTAAAATGGTGGTCCAAAGCACGATGTATGTCAACGCTATTGGGAGGATTGCACTACAAGGGTATGATGCATGCAAGAGACAATCAAACCGACCCAAAAAAAGCTATATCATGCAAATATAACTCCAAAAACATGCTGAGATAGAACCAAAATAGGCTAGCATGATGGATCAAAGCATTGAGCACACAAGGCTAAATGGCAAGATTACACTACAAGTGTAAAAAGCATGCATGAGGTGATCAAACCAAGCCAAAATAGTGTTATGCCGTGCTAAAATAAGGCCTAAGACATGCTAAGATGGTGCCTCAAGGAGGTAGAAAAGCATGCTAACTTGGTGAGCCATCAACACAAGCACACAAGAGAAGAGGAGGAGGGACAACCCCCACCCATTTAGGGCCTCAAAACACACTTTCCACCACTAAAATTCCTCTGGAATTCAATGGTTAAAAGGCCAAGAGAAGGTGATCTCAAAGGCCTAAAGAGATGGCACAAAACAAAGCCAAACAAGGCACAAAAGGGGGTAGACCACCCCCAACACCAAAGAGGCCTCAAACAAACACTTTAAGCACTTGAAAATGAAGCTTTTTGTAGTTTAAAGTTAAGCCTAAAACATCATGCAAATAGGGCCAAATAATCAATGAAAATAAAGCCTAAAATGGGGTATAGACTCACCCCTGAAGAACAACTTCAAAGCAGCAACTTCAAAGGCAAAAACCAAGCTTTTGAGCTTCAAACAAACCTCTAAGAACCTCAGCCCAAGAGTGAAGGTGTTTCACTAGGTGTTTGTGTGTAAAAGTGTGAAGAAATGGCACTTTTGAGCACAAAATGGAACAAATGTAGAGAGAGAGGGAGCTATATAGAGATAGAAGGATATGTATAGCCCTAAGCCAATTTTTCTGAACCTAAACCAAGAGGGAGGAGGCTCCCTTATATAGAATTCATGCCTCAAGCTTGTTTGACAAGCTAGAGGCTTGAAGCAATCCGATGCCTTCTGTGCCCAACAGCTAGCACAGTTGGCAAGAAAAATATCTGCAGAAAAAGCAGGGAAGCTGTCGACCAGTTGAAGTGGTCGACCGACCACTCCCACTAGTTGACCGACCACAAAAAGTGGTCTACAAGGACAAAAACTGGTTGGCATGGGGGAAAAATTGGTCTACACAAAGAGAAGAAGGTGGTGGCAAGCTGCCGACCACCTTAGGTGGTCCACAGACCACCCACCCTAGCTGGCCGACCAGAAAAACTGGCTGGCAATGAAGAAAAGTGGTCTACAGGGAGAGAAACTGGTCTACACCCTTGTTCCACCCTCCAAGCAAAGGGTAACAAGGTTTGGTTCAGAAAAAAACCAAAAAGGAAGTAAGACAAGAGTCCGGAAGGCGAGGCACTCAGCCGGAAGCCCTGAAAACTAGTCTACGGGTACAAAAAGTGGCCTACGAGAGGAAAAGGTAGTCTACGGCTACAAAAAGTGGCCTACAGGCCTCTGTTTTCCTCTAGGCAAAGGCAACAAGGCATGGTCCAAAAACCAGGCCAAGAGGAGAAAGTTAAGAGGTCCCGAGACAAGGCGCTCGGCCGAAGGCTCCGGAAACTCAAAATGAGCACAAACATGCACAATCATCAAGCGCCCAATCGATGGCATCTGAGTCTTAAAGTCGGTCAAAAATGGGGTGTCTACAGTTGCCCCTCTTTGACAGAACTCGGAAGTCATGAAATGACGAAAGTGAATGTCAAAGCTCAAAGACGACCCATTTTTGACAACGCCGAAGACTTAGACAAACAGGCAAGATAACAAAGAGATGCGCCCGCAGGCAGGGGCAAGATGCAAATGACATGCACAATGCAAAACATAACTTATGATTATGCAAAGAGGACTGTAATGAAGCATTTATGTAATATAAATACAACATTTTAAGTAAACGAATAAGATACAACAGTCTCACATATTCCAACAGAAAGGATGCAAGGAAATTATACAATTCTCACTGCGTCTCGTGCGGAGAAGGCTAAAAGCGACTGTCGGGAACACCCAAAGTCTCAAACGAAACACCTTCTAGCATATCAAACGCAAAAGGAGAAGGACTATGTAAGAAAGCACAGTCATCCAAACGCGTGTCAAATGCGATGGGAGAAGGGCATCCAAACGCGTGTCAAACGCGAAAGGAGAAAGGTACGTCCAAACGCATGTCAAACACGTGTGGAGAAGGGTAACCAAGAGAGTTCGAGGGAACAAGAATGATCTCACTCAGAGTTCCTCTAACTAAAACATATACAACATCGTCTGGTTGTGCCAGCTTCAAATGAACCGTACATACAATATCGTGCCTGCACAAAAGAGAGATTTTGACAAGTACAATGTAATTCAAACACATGATTACGCTATATCAAGATAAAATTTCAATACAAGATAAACGCGTGCACATATGATGCCAATGAAAAGGTGCATAACAATGCATGGGAGATGTGTATAACAATGCAACTGGAACAAGCATAACAATGCAAGTGAAAAGGTGCATAACAATGCAAGTGAAGCGGTACATAACAATGCAAGGGGGAACGGTGCATAACAATGCAAGTGAAAAGGTGCATAACAATGCAACCGGAACGCGCGTGACAACGCAAGTGAAGAGGTGCATAACAATGCAACCGAAGCGTGCATAACAATGAAACTGGAATGTGCGTGACAACGCAAGTGAAGAGGTGCATAACAATGCAACCGAAGCGTGCATAACAATACAACTGGAACGTGCGTGACAACACAAGTGAAGAGGTGTGTAGACACCCCATTTTTGACCGACCTTCAAACTTGGGCCCTACTGATGGTTTACTTAGTGGTGAAAGATGTGCAGAGCAAAAGTTTCATTTCTTCGGCAAGAGGAGAGTCAAATCCCAACCTCACAACCAATTTTGGACCAAATCTATTTTGAATGGTTTTTAGACCTTAAAACCCTCTTTTTCAAAATATTTTTGAAATAAAGTTCCTACGATGTTCCAAGGCTCGCATTTCATTAAATGTTGCGCTTTTCCGTAAACCGAGCAAGGACAAAGTAGAAATGAATGAAAGAGAGATGAAATCTTTGAAAAATCTTTCAAAACACCTTGTTCAGGGGTTTGGAGTTGAAGAAAAGAGGAGAAGAGGGAAGAAACCTAGTTGGGGAAGAAGTTTGGCATGAATCGTTAAGAGAGAGACGAGCAGTCCTCGCCAAATCGGGTCTATCCTTTTGTATACTTGGATTTAAGCTATGAGGCCACCACCGTTGGAAAGAAGACTTTGGAAGCTTCATTTTTCATTCAAGAATCTCCTCAAACCGAGTCCGGATGGGAGAGATATGGTTGGTTGAAGTTGGGCATCATTCCGATTGGACCGAAACTGAGCAGCTTCACCAAAACATGCATAACTTTTTTCACAGTTGAAATTTTGATGCAAGTCTGCCACCATTGGAAATATTACTTCCGGGGCTTCAATTTGGACACAAGAATGACCTGAAAAGGAGTTCATATGAAGGAGTTATGCCTGTTTGAAGCTGGGCCTGAAAAGCAGATTTTGTTGGCCGATCAGCCAAAAAAGTAGCAGATAAGTGGCCGATCGGCACCAAAGATGGCCGATCGGCCAAGAGTGACCCAAACTCAAATTTTTTGAAGATATTTCATCTCCAGCTATTCCACATAACCTCCAGTTGTCCCATGCTTAGATATTTTCGACCAAACTCTTGCCTTTTGCTATATATGGAGCCAAATATCTCATTTCTAAAGGGGGAGAACTTCTTGAAAAAGTTTGAGAGCTTCTCTCACTAAAAACTCCTCTCTCTCTATAATTTTCAAACAAAAATCTCTGCCTCTCTCTCTAGTTGGCTCCCTTTCTTGCCCTCTTGTGCATAGAAGTAGAGAAACATGCCTAGTTTGCCTATGCATCCTTGATCAAAGTTGCCTATCTTTGGGAGGAGGTTGCTTGAAGCTTACCTGGGACTTTGTTGGAGCTCCAAAAGGTGTTTTGTGTCAGATTTTGGGCTGGTTTTGCAGTTGTGCATCAAGGGTAAGATCTCTCTCCCTTTAAGCTTGTTTTACACACTTGCTTAGCCATCTTTTCACACTACTTTGGGGCTATTTTTTGGGGTGGTGTTGAACCACAAAAACCTCTATTTTTCCTCTATTTTTCAGTCCTAAAAGTCTTGGTTTGTGCCTTGGTTGGCTAGGGGGTTGTCCTCCCTTTTGCTCCTTGGCTTATAAGGCCTTGTGAGCTAACTTTCAAACTTTTTAGACAACTTCTTTTTGGCCTTAGAACCACTGAAATCCAGAGAATTTTCAGTGGTAAAAACCCTATTTTGAGGGCCTAAATAGGAGAAGGTGGTCCCCTCTCCTCTTGTCTTGCTTGCTAGTGTTGATGGCCAACCAAATGAGCATGTGTTTTTACTTCTTTATGGCTTTGTTTAGGCTCATTTTTGTGACTTATCAGACCTGCCATAACTCTGTTTTTGGCTGTCTTGATCACCTCTTGCATGCTTATTGCACTTGTAGTGTAAATCCTCTTTGCTAGCCTTGTTAGCCTTACAAAGTAGCATGCTTTTGTGGTTTGAATTAGCTTAGTTTGAGCATGTTTTTGGTGTTATTTTGACATGTTATAACTCTAATTTTGATTGGTGGACTCACTCCTTGCATGGTTTATACACTTGTAGTGTATTTCTCACAAACTAGTCTTGTATGCTTCATGTGGTAGCATGCCTTTCTAGCATGATTTGATTCTATTTCAGCATGTTTTTTGTGATGTTTTGCCATGTCATACCTCTGTTAAGGTTTGGTTTGGTTGGCCCTTGCATGCTCCATGCACTTATAGTGCAATTCCATGAATTAGCCTAATGTGTATCATGCTTTAACATGTCATTCTAGCATGATTTTGGCTTAACTCTAAGAATATTTTGGTCATGTTTTAGCATGCTTAAGCTCTGGTTTTTGTTGGTTTGGCCATGCATGCCATGATTTGTATAGCTATGGTTCATCCTAGCTTGTTAGCTTTGTGCATCAAGTCCACTAGCATGCATTGCTTGACCTATTTGAATGATTTGGAATCATTTGTTATGTGATTTCAAAGCATGTTTCATTGCCATGCACTCACATCTTTCACTCCTTCAATGCTTCGAAGGGTTCATGCTTTATGCCTTAAAAAAGAGCCCATGCGTATGCCATCTTGCCTAGGCTTTTGGACCACCATTTCAGTGTGTTTTGGGTCTTATTTTTCCATGATATAACTCTGTTTTTGGTTGGTTAGGGTATCCCTCATTTGCTTCTTACACTTGTAGTGTAAGTCCTCTTTACTAGTCTTGCATGCCTAATGAGTGAGCTTGTTATTCTAGCATGTGTTGACTTGGTATTAGCCCATTTTTTGTGTTAGTTTGACATGCCATAACTCTGATTTTTGTTGGTTAAGTCATCACATGCTTGGCTTTGGTAGGTGTAGCGTAAACCTCTTTATTGGCCTTGCATACTCCATGTTTTGACCCTTCATGCTAGCTTGTTTTGGCTTTGCTCCATGCATGTTTTGTCATTGTTTTGGCATGCTCTAGGACTATTTTGGGTTGTATTGGCCATATGCTTCATGCATTGCATAGCTTTAGTGTAAGTGCCTATGCTAGTTTCAAGCTTTGAGCCTCCTAGCATGCTTCGTTTGTATGATGTACATGATTTGGCATCATTCCACATGACATTTCAGAGCATGTAGCATTGTCATGTTCCCACTTCATTCACCCTTTGAGTGCCTCTAAGGGTTGTGCATTTGTCACCTTGTTCGTGGCTTAGTGTGTATGCATGCATGCCTAGGCATTTGTGCCTCAATCTTAGCATATTTTGGTCTTTGTTTAGACCTATTTGAACTCTGTCCATGATTGGTTCATGCCTTTGTACCATGTATTGCATGCCTCCTTTGTAGTCCTCTTTGGTAGCTTTATGCTTTAAGGATCGTAGCATGCCATGCTTGTATTGATTGAATGATTTGGCATCATTTCATACCTTATTTTAGTGCTTATAGTGTTGCTACACTCTTACATTTGTCACTCCTTGAGCACTTTTGAGAGTTATGCTTTTATGCTTAGTTGGTGGGCTAGAGCATGTGCATGCATTGTCTTGCATTTCATTCCATCATTTCAACATTTTGGCCACTGATTTAGGCATGATTGAGGTCTGCCCATTTTAGTTTAAGTCCATTTTTGCATGTTGTTGCATGCTTGTCCATCTTTGCATGTTGTTGCATGCTTGTTCCATTTTGTTGTCTTTGCATGCTTGGTACATTGCATGTTTGCATGTTTAGGTTGCATGACATTGTTGCATATTTGTTATATTGCATTGGCATGCTTTTGTTGCATTGCATAGCATCTCCATGTTGCAGACATTGCATTGTGTTTGGTTTGGATGTTAAGCCAAACACGAGGAACGAGCGGCGTTTCATACTTGAAGTGATGAAACGCGCCTCAATTCTCGGTCGCCGACACTCTTGATCAAACATGATAGAGTTTAAGGCACTTAGGTGTTTTTTGTGCATTTCATTCACATTGATTTGTGCAACTCGGCCTCTTTGGCCATCATGCATCGAAATGCGTGATTGATGGCTTAAGAGTCGAGCACTACACTCCTTTGAGCTTCAAACATGATAAGGGGTGTAGTCGTACAACATTTTCTTGCAAATGTATTGCCATGCCTCTATTTGTACTCTGCTACAGCAAAAGGAGCGGTCTGCAGGAAGATATGGCCGATCAGCTATCTGGTGTGCCAATCGGCTAACAATGTTTGGCCGATAGCCTCATAAGTGGTCGATGACCCTCATATCTTGGCCGATGGCCATACCATTTGGCCGATGACCTCTCAGAATGTCTATGGGGAAGTCCAGAGGCATCACAAAAGTTTGTACAGTTTTCAAAGGTGCAGAACAGTGCAAACAAATGCAACATGAGGCATGGCAATGGATTTCTGAGCGAAGCCGATCGAGCATGCATATGTCCCCCTTCTCGAGGCCACTTTAACTGTTTTGTAACTTAATTAATTTGCTTAATTAGTTAAGAGTTTTGCAATAATTAATTAGCTAGGGTAGTTAATTAATTAGTTGGTTTGTATTATTTATTCGGACCCTCTGTCGAGAGGGCCAACTTTTGTAATAAGTGTGCGTGTGTGTGTGAATGTCTTCCAACCCCACGTCTTTCTCCATTTTACTTAACCGCTTACAATGGTTAGCTTTAGGTCATGTTTTGATTAGCATCCTTATGATAGCGTGTTTGCATCCATTCATTCATCTTGCATGCACCGGGCTCAACGCATCATACTAACTGCATTGTGTTTCAATTCCTACTTGAATACATGATTATCAAGTTGCATCTCATATGCCATCTTAGAATAGCCAAGCCTATTTCTAGTTGCATTTTGTGTGTGTTGCATTAGCCATCTTAACATAGCTAGGATCATGCATTGATTACTGACTAGCTATTCTTTTGGCTCGGAGTACTAGGTAAGCTTTTACGCTTTAGCATCTTGCATGTGTGTAAGTGTTTCCATGATAGCATGATTGCCATGAAGCTAACTGCTTATATGATATAACTGCCTGAATGCCTGTGGGTGAAGGTTGGATTACTTGAATTGGAACAATTCATCAAAATGCGAGTTTTTAAGCCCACTTGAGGTGGCAAAATCATGTTTTCTAAGCCCACTTGAGGGTGGCAAATCCACATCTTAGCCTACTTGCGAGTAGCACCTTCAAACCATTTTCAAACAAACAAACATGAGATGTTTTGTTCCAATTTAGGCGATATAGTCTATACTTGTATACTGTGCACATCACGTAGTAATGATATATCAATAACCGAAATAAGAACACATGTGTTTTCAAAAATAAAATATCATGTTAGTAAAGGCTGATCCTTTGATCGGGCAAGGGGGGGTGCTCATTGCATGACCTTCCCCCCTCGTACCTAAGTTCCCGAGCCGAGGCAACTTTGATGATGACGGACACATGGCCTTAGGCACGAGTCAGGGTTTCCTAAATTTCCCCCAAAACAAAATATTTAGGTGGCGACTCTGTATCTGGCAAAGTAGTCCATGTTTGGCACTTCTTTATAAAAATCAGTTTTCCAAAACGATTTGCCGGATTTGGACCCTTTAGTGATTTATCAATCTTGCATTGCACTTTGCGAGATTAGATTCAAAACCGTGACATTGAGTCCGAATTGTAGTATGCTAATGAACAAAACGGATTTCGTTCCAATTCACGCGCGGGGCCGGGACAATCGGGCACGTCTACAGTTTCTGGCGACTCTGCTGGGGATTTAGAGAGCTTGACTCGAACTCATGATATCTCATTTTGTTTACACTTATGTGCTTCTTTGCATTGCATTTGCATTGGTGCGCCCAGGACACCGTGTTTACCGTATGCTATTCCTGAACAGTTTGTCAGATGCTTGCTTTGCAAAGCGTGCCATAAGGCTGACCGGTTGCAGGCTCTGCCACGACGGGAACACAAGCCCTGGTTTTTACCGGGGCACCCTTTTTGACCATTCGACCTAGTGCATATCGGAAACTATAGTGACCATTCCAAGCTAGGACAGGTTACTTACCCGATTATAGGTTGTTTGAAACCGCTGTGTGCGTAGTGAAACCCTAGCTCCTGACAAAATAGGACAGAGAAACCCTACCCCTCCATAGGGTTGTTTTGGCTCTCACTTGCTTGCTATGTGCTTTTAGAGTGCGTCTCTACAAGAATGCATGTATCAATTTGCAAGTCTGGGTATCAAACCTACGGGCATCAGTTTTTTAGGGGAATCAGTTTTACCTGAGGGTATCAGCTTATAGGCAGAATTTGGGGCATAATTCAGTAAAGAGTACAGTCATTCAGCTACGCTCATATCTGTTCTGGTGAAATCAGGCTGAGATGTTGTCTGTTTTCTTCTCTTACAAGGTAGTCTTGGAACTATAGCTTCAGAAGGTTCCAATATCCCCTGAGTACATTGGACTCGTGTTAATAGACTTTGTCAGGTCAGATATTCAGTTCAAGGGCAACCAGTGTTCTTTCGCTGAGGCAAGGCAAAGAAAGGCTAGTCAGGGCTCACCAGTTCATCTGATCTGACAGTCACCAGTCACATCACCTTTGTTCAAACTCAGCAGACCGTGATGGCACAAGGTTCGGAAGAAGTTGTGGCCGTGATAACGGCATTAAACCAGGGAATCGCCAGGCAAGATGAGACCAATGCTGAAATACATCGCCCATCTGGGGCACCTACCCCACATCCAGTCTCGGAACCCCAATCATCTCAAACCTGTGAACCCACTACTTCCGAGCTGATAAGAATGATTGAAGACCTTCAGAGAACAGTGGCGGATTTAGCTTTTGGAGTTTTGGCTCCATCATCAACCACATCGCCTACCAGGGGTTTCACACCAAAAGGCTCCCCAATCTTGGGACTAGCTACATTAGAAGAAGGCCAATTTCCCAGCAAAGTGGAGGCCAGTGGTAAGAACAAGGTTGGGGCGGGCTTTGGTCCCCATGAACACCTTCAGTGGGCTGTTGAGGCTTTGAAAGCCGAAGGGCTGAACAAACAGCAAGTGATTGCAGTTATTGTGAAGACTGTGGATGATACTTTCACCACTCAAGTTGGGGGCAGTTTGAATCAAGGGGCAAGACGGGAGAAGGGTCGTCGTACCAGAAACGTTCCTTTTAGCTCTAATTCTACACTCAGAAGAGATCAGCAAACCCAGTCAACGCCTACCAATCCCTTTGCCGGTGTATCCAGCAAAACTCCACAAACCTCTAAGTACCCACCCCTAGGTCAGAGGGTCTTCCATGCCCTCTACATGCCTTTGTCCAAAGCTCTCCAAATCCTCGTTGGACAAGGCCATCTCAAACCCCTTGAGCCTCGGCCTCTCCCAAATAAACTTCCTCCCTCCCACAACCCGGCTAAGTTCTGTGCCTTCTATCAACAAGCCGGCCATGACACTGACATGTGTTTTCGTCTTAGCTACGAAATACAAGATCTGATTGATAACAAGGTCATCGTCGCGCCGGGTCCTTCAAAGTCTATCGGCACTGGATTAGTGAACTTGGGGGATAATGTGATTATGTGATCGGGGGATGAACCACCTGCGGATGGCACTCAGTTCACTTCAACTGTGGGGATGGCACGCACTATTTTGAGCATTTGCGAATGCTGTTTACTTTACTTTCTGACTTGGGTATTGGGTCAGTCATGTTGTGTTGTATAGAGTTAGTCTTTTTGTACTGAGTCAATCGGGTCTATCTTCTTGTACTGAGTCAGTCCTGTTTTGTTAGAGTTGGGTGATTTCGGGGGTGTTACCTCGGACATCACTTTCTTATTTTGTGTTTGTCTTTTTCACTCTTTTGAGTCTGTTTCTGCCATGGAGCCAGTTACGCCAGAAGATCTGAATGAAACAGCTGTGATTTTCACACTTTTGTGGTTGTTTCTGTCTTGAGCTAGTTTGTGCCAGAAGATTTGAATGAAACGGCAGTGCATTTTCACCTACTTCTTCTGTGCCTTTAAGTCATTGCATTGACCTAAGTTTTTCAAAACTTTTTGAACAATGTATTGAAAACAAAGAGGGAGGAATTCCTCGAGATTTGCAAAAATTTGATCAATTGAGAGAAAGAGAGACATGCTAAGCCCTTAATGAATGAGATCATGTTTGTCAATGTGAGTACTGAGAAGGATCCTGGTTTGATCCAGATTGGTTCTACACGGTCTTCAACGCGAGCGATTTGTCACTTTCTTAAAAGATTTCAAAAAATGTTTTGCGTGGTCCTGCGAAGACCTATGTGGAATCGCTCTTGAGATTATGCAGTCTAGGATCGCTCTCAACCTCGAGACTCGGCCCCTTTTGCTTTCAAACCTTGAACTTGGATTCAGAATGTTCAACGGTCAACCACAAAGTAAGGCTTGTATGGCCAAGTTTGAAGCAGCCCATAAACTAGGGGCAATAAGGTCGTTTGACATCAAAGGAGGCCCGCCAGGCCAGATTCGAAACAGCCCTCGAACTAAGGGCAAGAAGATCAAATATGATCAAAAGAAAGCTTGCAAAGCTAGATGAGAAGCAGCCCTTGAACTAGGGGCAAAAATGTCAAATGTGCTCGAAGAGTCAAAAATTGGGACATTTCTGCAAACCAACGAAGGCTGGCAAAAATGACAAATCCCGGAAAGGAGGAAAAAAGAAAGTTTTTGTTGAAGCACAATCGAGTTCCTATCCGCAACACTAGGGGCAAATTCAGCCCCCCATTGGATGGATTTCTACATCATCAACAAACAGCAGCCATTCTCTTAGATTCAGATGGCTTCGAGATCCTACGACCAGTCAACATGGACAAAGCTACACTTTTACCCTTGAGAGGCTCGCTGGGCCGAATACCCAGAAGGGCGACCCAGGCAAAAGTTAGAGCAAGAAAATGAAAATGAAAAGATTAGAAAATGAAGAAAATAAAAAAATGAAAAGAAAAGAAAAGAAGAAAAGAAATAGAAAGAAAAGAAAAACAAAGCTCGCAAGGTTGAAAACCCAGAAGGGCGGCCTTGGCAAAAGTTAGAGCGCAAAAGGAGAAGTTAATACCCGAGTGTACCTTCACCTGGAACTACGTCAGGCTTGATTCCCATGTTTGGGATACGTAGGCAACTTCATTCTGAAGTCCAGCCATAAACACTTCCAAATCGACTGTGTCCATGTAATGGTTCTGATCATCTTTGTCTTCTCTGTATCCGAGAGTTCGGTATGTGATTGTCACTTTGAGGACTGATTACAGTGTGCTGTGGTGCCATTCAAACAAGGGGCAACTTTCCGTTGCCGTGCGGTGTCATTTAGGCAAGGGGCAATTTTCCATTACTTTGGGATCTGAGGTTGTGCATCTGAAAAGTAAATTCCGCATTGGTCGAACAATGGCCGTTTGTAGAAACAAGTTTTGAAAATTTTTAATGAAGTTGTCTAACTTTCTCGAAAATTTGCTCCATTTTTTCCAAAAACTGGACCATATCTTGGACCCAAAAAAGGAAAAAGCCTGACTTGCATGATCTCAAATCAAAAAGTTGAACAAGTATGTTAATCTAACTCTCATTTTGGTCAAAATTGTTTTAGTAGAAAGCCAAAACAAAAAAATGGTCAAAATGATGTACTAAGGGCAAAGTTGAGTCAGGTGTTCTGTCTTTTCCCCATTGTCACCATACTTGCCAGAAAGGGCACTGCATTTGCCAGAAAAGGCACCATTCTTGCCAAAAAGGGCACAACTAAAGCTAACAGCAAAGGGCCAAAAGCTCTCACATCCTCCAAGCAGTGAGGTATCAAGCCAAGTGCGAAGCACAAACTGGAATAGATCAGGATATTCCACTCCCTCATCTAGACAAGTCTGATCACATCCATACTGGCCAAGGGCGTCGTCAACCGCTGTCAGTTGCGGATCTGCTGCACATCTAGCCGCGTCACAACCCCTCTGTGGGAAAGTTCACTGTTGTGAGCGAAAGAAGGGAATCTAGTTGAATACTAGGGGCAAGAGCCCATTCCTGCTTATCCATCAACCACCCTGGGGAGGGATAAAAAAGAAGAGTGATTGAAGAATAGAGAGATGTGCGCTGAGAGAAAAGTGATGGAAAGGGGTTTTCAGAGAAAAAGAGATTGAGTGCCAAGTGAAGTGAGAATCACAAGTGAAAACGGGTGGGAAACAATACCCGGAGAAATAGGCTCCCTGTGTGCATTTGAGTCTTGTGTTTTGTTGTGTTTCTTTTTTTGTTTGTCTCGATTCTTGTTTTGAGTCGTTTCGAGTGTCAATAGATGTGTTTAGGTTGTTTACCTTTGTTTTCCTTTGTTGAGTCGTGGTGTGCTGTGTTCAGTCGTAGGCTCAATACCTAGTTGAAAACTTATTCTCACTCTCAATTTCAAAAAAACATCTTGTGCTTAGAGTGCCGTGCCGTTCTCTACATTTGTACAAAACAAGATTCTGTCTTTCATAAACCACGGGGTTCAACCCAGGTCATGTGGGAACAGTAGAACCAGGACCTATCTGAAGCTATCTAGGTTCCAGATTGCAAAGGAAAAGAAAATAAGGAAAATTTTGAGCATCTGAGTGTGTTTCACTTTCAGAAAATTCCGTGATTATACTCCGGATGTACCTCTTCAAGCCTTTTCAATGCTCCGAAGAATGAGTGTGTCTCTACCTCAAGCTCGAGTTCAAGCCTGCTTCAAAGCCAGAATGGTGATCAGAAGTCCTCTCCCTGAGTATCATTCCCTGCCAGGGGCATCGCGGCCGTGTTTGCAATGAGTTCCTAGGAGACCAGCTACGACGGTGGAAACTAGAGTTCGAATGGCTTATGCCTAGAACGCAAAGGTTCGGGATTTCCGAGACTAAAGTCTGGTTTAAATACCCAGGGATGTATCCCCGGCTTGAAATCTATATAGAAGCCCCATAGGTTGAGATAGCATGTGTATGCACCTCAATTCTGGATACTAAACCAACCTAGTCTGTCACCCCGTTGGAGAATAGGGAAAGTTGCGAATATGGTCAGGAAGAAAGATGGCGTCCAAAGTGTTCTACATGAAGAATCCTTGTCAGCATATTAGAACCTTTATACTGTGAGTTGAAGAAAAGAGTTCGAAGAACGCAAGGTAAGAGTTCGAGGAACATAAGGGGAGATCCCCATCAAAGTAGAGCGGTTCATCACCATTCACCCCATGAGGTGCTTTCTAAAGCGCCGCTTTGTTTGCTTATTGCATTCCCTAAACATCATGCTCTACATTGCTTGTAACGTGTATCATATCATCACACATATTGCATAAATGCATCTTGTACTATACTTATTCTTGTTGTCACGTTACATTGGATGTACGTTGTTGATCCTTTTGCATAGAGTATGTACATTGCATGGAGCACGTTTTAACCTTGCTTGCATAGAATGTGCACTTCTCACCTTGGCATGAAATGCGCATCTTAATGTTGCATGGAGCATACATTTCTTGCACTTCCCTTGCTATGCATGTCTCACGTGCATTGTTATGCAAACTCCACCTGCATTGTTATGCTCCATTCCACTTGCATTGTTATGCACACTTTACTTGCGTTGTTACGTACGCTCTAGTTGCATTGTTATGCACCCTCTTCACTTACATTGTTATGCACACTTTATTTGCGTTGTCACGCACCTTACTTGCATTGTTATGGACACTTTACTTGCGTTGTCACGCACCTTCATTTGCATTGTTATGCACGTTACACTTGCATTGTTATGCACGTTTTAGTTGCATTGTTATGCACACTTCACCTGCACTAGTTAGTGCATTGCATTGCGCTATTTTGCGCACTTTACCTGCACTTGTTAGTGCATTGTATTGCACTGACTTATGCATACCCCTGCATAACACTGTCTTGTGCACCTGTTTAGCACTGTCTTGTGCATTTCATCCTCTTTAGCACTGTCTTGTGCACTCTCTGGTCTAGGAGACCTTAAATCCTCTGAAGGTGCAATTCCTTCGGTGTTTGTCGTGCCCGAACGACTTCCGGTGGTCAGGTATAGCCACCTGCCTGTGTTTGCAGTGAGTTCCTAAGAGATCAACTGAGACGGTGGAAACTAGAGTTCGAATGGCTTATGCCTAAAACGCAAAGGTTTGGGATTTCCGAGACTAAAGTCTGGTTTAAATACCCAGGGGTGTATCCCCGGCTTGAAATCTGTATGGCAGCCCCATAGATTGAGATAGCATGTATGCACCTCAATTTTGGATACTGAGCCAACCTAGTCTGTCACCCTGTTGGAGAATAGGGAAAGTTGCGCCACAGCCGGGGAGAAAAGTAGTTGTAGACACCCCATTTTTGACCGACCTTAAGACTCAGACGTCACCGATTGAGCGCTCGGTGATGTTGCATACTGTGCTCATTCAGAAGTCTCAGAGTCGCGGCCGTGCGCCCTGCCTCCGGACTTCCGAATCCTCTTCTGTGCCTTGTCTCGGTTTGCGAACCAGACTCGGTTTTCTCTGTTTTCTTTCCTGAGGGAAGGGAGTAGTCCTGTAGACTATCTCTCGGTGGCCGTGCGCTACTTTTCGTGGCCGTAGGCCATTTTGCCCATTTCGGAGCCCGGTTCCCGATTTTCGGAGCCGTTAGGCCGTGTGCCTCGGTTCGGGACCGCCCAACCGTCTCCGATTCCTCCGGTTCTTGCCACATACCTCTGTTTTATCATACTGAGGAACACCGGGGCCTCAGATGCCCACTTCGTGGCTGAATGCCACTTTCGGTGCTTATAGCCGTTTTTTCGGGCCCCGAACCTCGCGGTTTGGCCCCCGAGCATTCATTTCGCATCGATTTTCTCTGGTTCTTGGCAGGTACCTCTGTTTTATCATTATGAAGCACACTGGGGCCCCTGATACCCACTTCGTGGCCGTACACCACTTCCGGTGCCTACAGCCCATTTTCGGGACCCCGAACTGCGCGGTTTGGGCCCCGAGCGTTCATTTCTCATTAGTTTTTGTTCAATTTTGGCAGGTACCTCTGTTTCAGCATTAGGAAGATCACTGGAGGGTAGGAGGCCAGCAATTATCCCAGATAACCAGTTTCGCTCCTCCGGCGCCCGTTTTGCTCACTTCCGGGCTAATGTTGAACACCCTAGGCCCATTTTCTTCCAACCAAAGCTACATATCTGTGATCAGGGGACATGGGAGGACCCTAAAAACTACTGGTCGGCCAACAATGGTGGATTTCATTTTTGAGCCTCTCCTTCAAGCTCTATGTTGTGGCTCCTGCTTCAGTGTTGCCAATTTCCGACCTTGGAACCTTGTTCTACACATCTGGGAGGACCCTAAAAGTTGGTGGTCGGCCAGCAATTGTGGATTTCATTTTTGAGCCTCTCCTTCAAGCTCTATGTTGTGGCTCCTGCTTCAGTGTTGCCAATTTCCGACCTTGGAACCTTGTTCTACACACCTGGGAGGACACCAACACATGGTGGTCGGCCAGAAATTTTGCACTTCATTTTGGGCCATGGCCGGCCGGCCAGGGTGAGTGGCTGGCCGACCAGGTGGGGTGGCCGGCCGGCCACCTCCCAGAAATTTACCTGGCCGGCCAGCTTTCTGCTTTCCAGCCCTTTCCAGCTGTCCGGATATTTTTTCAAAATATCCCGGGCATCCGGGGGATATTTTGGGAGGGAAATCTTGCCTCCATTTCCCTCCCTTTTTACACCCTTTCTTGCCTATTTGAAGGGTAGACCTCCTTCTTTGTTGGGGTTGGACAATTTCATCTCAAGGCTTCATCTCCCATAGCTTCCATCTCCATCTCCAAAACCCTAAAAAAACATTCAAGTCCCTAGGCCAATCCTTCATCAACCCTAAGCACCACCAACACCACCTTCATTCCAGCAGCAAGGACGGGTTCCTCAGAGGCTAAGAAGCAACTTTCATCAAGGCAAGAGGCAGCAAAAGTGTAGTCTTCAAGGGTAAATCACCATTTCCCTTTTTCTTGCATAATTTTCCATCAAATCTTTACCCTACTTGTGATCTGTTTTGGGCTCTGACCCCTTCTGGTTTTGTGCTTATTTTGAGCCCCTCTACAACATTGTAGAAGGGCTCAACCCTGTTTGGTGTCTCCTTCATACACTTGCTTCAATATCACTCTTTAGGCCATTAATTTGCATGCTTTGTTTGGCTTTTGAGTGATCTGATTTCGAGTATACTATATACTGTGAGTGGGCTTATTTTGAGCCCCTCTTCAACATTGAAGAAGGGCTCAACCAGGTTTGGCTTCTCTGTCATGCACTTCCTTTGAAATGCTTCCATTTTACCGTAAAATTGCATGATTGTTTTGGCCTATTTATGATCTGAGTTGGAACATGCAACATACTGTGATTGTGCTTATTTTGAGCCCCTCTTCAACATTGAAGAAGGGCTCAACCTGGTTTTCTTGCTCTACATATCCCTTGCTTTGAATTCTTGTCACAATTCCATTTTGCATGCTTTTTTAAGCTCACCATGCTTCGGATTTAAGCCTTCATCAGGCCTAGAAAGAGCCTTATTGTTTCCTATTCTTCATGTTTTGTTAAGGGTCCAAAGTGGTTTGATGATTTTGTTTGGTACTTCATGTTATATCCTTCATATTTCCCGTAAAATTGCATGTTTGTTTAGGCTTTCTTAGCTACTGATTTGAGCCTTCATCAGGCTTAGAAAGTGTCTTATTTTGGCTTATTCTTCATACTTTGTCAAGGGTCCAAAGTTGTTTGATCATTGCTTATGGTACCTCATGTTGTAGCCCCTTATTGGCTCATTTTTGCATGCCATTTTGAGCATATCTACA
This sequence comes from Camellia japonica, assembly GCA_030407325.1. NCBI lineage: Eukaryota > Viridiplantae > Streptophyta > Magnoliopsida > Ericales > Theaceae > Camellia > Camellia japonica. The sequence continues at coordinate 143,022,593 of JAPPVO010000036.1, forward strand.
CACTGAATTAGAGGATCTCATCTACTGTAAATATGCATGTTTTTGGCCCCTCTTCAATTTTGTAGAACTGATTTTTCTGGTTTGAGCATTGTATATACTACTTGCTTTGTAATTCCCCTCTTTTTCCCCGTTTTTGCATGCTAAATTTGCCATGCTTGTGGTTCTTGTTTAGCCTTGATTTATACTGAAAAAATGCCATATTTGGGGCTGCCTTGCTACTGGTTTGCATGACATGATCATGTTGTGCATGTTTCGCATGGCTATAGGCCATTTCGGGTACTTAAAATCACATTTCGGGATGATTTTATGCATTGATTGTCATTTCGTATCATTTCGGGGCTGTTTTCCCCTTTATTTAGCTGCTGAAATTTGGTTTGCATGCTTGCATATCATTTTCATGTCATTTCGTGCTTTAGTGCATTACCTCAGTTTGCGCGCCCGTGGGTACGCACTTCGAGGCACCTCTGTTTTATCCGACGGCATCTGATGTGAGTGTGGCTGAGGTCCGCTCATGTTAGTATAAGCCCAATTTGCATTTCCGTCTCATCATATCATCGCCTCGGTGTGCGTGCCTGTGGGCACACATTTCGAGGCACTTCAGTTTTATCCGATTTCTATTTTATCATCGCCTCGGTGTGCGTGCCTGTGGGCACACATTTCGAGGCATTTCGGTTTTATCCGATTTCTATTTTATCATCGCCTCGGTGTGCGTGCCTGTGGGCACACATTTCGAGGCACTTCGGTTTTATCCGATTTCCACTTCATATCATCGCCTCGATGTGCGTGCCTGTGGGCACACATTTCGAGGCACTTCGGTTTTATCCGATTTCCATTTTATCATCGCCTCGGTGTGCGTGCCCGTGTGCACACATTTCGAGGCACTTCGGTTTTATCTGTTTTGCATTTCACATCATCGCCTTGGTTTGCGTGCCCGCGTGCACGCTTTTCGAGGCATCTCATTTTCATCTCATTTTCATCTCATTTTCATAGCAATGTGTATACTAGGCTGTATCTTAGTTGCATTTCATGCATATCATGCATCGTGTTCGGGATAGGAGTTAGCCCGGGCACGGGAAACGAGGCACGTTTCGTACTCCGAGTGACGAAACGGGTCTCAATTCCCAGTCACCGACACTCCGGATAACCCATGATGGAGTTAGGTTTTGTTGTCGCATTCATATGCATTCATCCTATATTGAGTTGTGCAATCCGATTCCTCGGCCATCATGCATCGATATGCGTGATTGGTGGCACGAGGATCGAGGCATGCATATATCTGTGAAATACACTGCTATGCCCTTTTCCTGCTCTCTGTTGCAGCAAGATAAGGAATCAGCAACTTTTCGGAGTTTAGCGCGCATTTCGAGGAACATTGCAAACAGAGGCTAAATTGGGCATCCCAGTGGATTTCTGCGAAAAGGCGTTCCAGCATACATCATTTATCAGAAGCGAGGCAGCCCCTGGCTTGCATGCCAGTTCATAGCTTTCTTAGCTTAATTTGTAAATTAATTAGGAATCTGTAATTTCGGACTGTATTATTCTGTAATTTCGGACTGTATTATTATTTATTCGGACCCTCTGCGCGAGGGCATAACTGTAATAAGTGTGGGTGAGTGTGATGTATGTCTTCCAACCCCCATTTCTTTCTCCCTTTTATTTACCCGCTTACGATGGTTAGATATAGGGCATATTTTGATTAGCATACAGTATGACAGCATGTTTGCATCATTCATCTGTTTTGCACGCACCGGGCTCGGCGCATCATACAAACTGCATTTGTATTTCAATTCCAAATTGAATGCGTGTTAGTTGTAGCATTTCATATACCATGTTTAGAATAGCCGAGCCTGCTATAGTTGCATTATTGCATGCGTTGCATTAGGCATCCCTGTATATTTAGGATCATGCATTGATTTCTAATCGGTTTCCTGTTTTGGCTTGGAGTACTAGGTGAGTTTTATGCTTTAGCATCCTTACATGCGTGTGAGTGATTGCCATGATAGCATGCTTACCATGAGGCTATGTGCTTATATGATACAACTGCCTTGAATGCCTGTGGGTGGAGGTTGAGTTGCTTGGATTGGATAATTCATCAAATGTTTGTTTTAAGCCCACTAGATAGTAGCAAAATCATGTTTTCTAAGCCCACCTGAGGATGGCAAATCCGCGTCTTAGCCTACCTGCGGGTAGCACCATCAAACCATTTTCAAACAAACAAACATGAAATGTTTTGTTCCAATTCAGGCGGCCCAGTCTATACTTATTTGCTGCGAGCATCATATAGTAACCTAGGCTAATAACCGGTATGAGAACTCACATCGTTTTCAAAACTAGATATCATGGTTAGTAGAGGCCGGTCTTTGACCGGGCGAGCGGGGGTGCTCACGATGTGACCTTCCCCAATCGTACCCAAGTTCCCGAGCCAACTTTGGTGATGACGGACACGTGGCCTTTGGCACCGAGTCAGGGTTTCCTAAATTTCCCATTAAAAAATATTTAGGTGGCGACTCTGTTATCTGGCAAAGCAGTCCATGTTTGGCACTTCTTTCAAAAAAATCTGTTTTCAAAACAATTTGCCGGATTTGGACTCTTTGGTTCAAGATTAAGAACCGTGACATTTGAGTCCTTGAACTGTAGTGACCCCAATATGAACAGAACGGGACCTAACCCTCCCGGGGCGTTCGGGGGACGTCTACAGTAGTACCTGTGGTTCAACCGAGAAAAAAAGGAAGATCCCCAGCAACATGAGGTAAGTCATTGCGAATTGCCCCTGTAAGGTACCTTCGCTTCCTAGCTATTACATTGCATTTTAGCCATTACATTGCATTGCATAAATCCTAAATTTTCAAACCGGCTTCGTGTAGCGTATAAGTCTAATTTTCAAACCAACTTCGCGCAGCGTATAAGTCCAATTATCAAACCAGCTTCGCGTAGCGTATGAGTCCAATTTTCAAACCGACTTCGCGTAGCGTATAAGTCCAATTATCAAACTGGCTTCTCGCAGCGTATAAGTCCAATTTTCAAACCGGCTTCATGCAGCGTATAAGTCCAATTATCAAACCAGCTTCGCGCAGCGTATAAGTCCAATTATCAAACCGGCTTCGCGCAACGTATAAGTCCAATTTTCAAACCGGCTTCGCGCAGCGTATAAGTCCAATTATCAAACCGGCTTCACGCATCGTATAAGTCCAATTATCAAACCGGTTTCGCGTAGCGTATAAGTCCTGTGGGGGCCGAGTATTGGGAGTCATAGAGATTCCGGATAGTCGAACCTAGGAGGGTCAAAATACGTGGTACTCGGCGTATGCTCACATGCTCGAACGCAACTCTACTCGACCAAATAGCCGATTAAGTAAGGGGCCGAGTAGAGAGCGGACTACTACGAAATATGTCGAATATAGAATTGGAAATGGACCTAATCCCGAGGCCCAAGAAAGAAGAGATATAAATAGAAGAACATCAGCCAGAAAGAGGTATGTGAGAACTATTACACTTTACTTAAAATATAAGCAATTCAGAGATTAGAGACTGACTTGCCCGTCGGAGTGCTAATTTCGGCACCCCCGACCGGAGTGTTTATTTCTTTTCAGGTGACTAGAAGAGGATCACAGCGTCCCCCGGGATCAGAAGAGTATTTTCAAACTCACTTCTCCACAATTGGCGCCGTCTGTGGGAATACTCAAACACATCCATGGCAGGCGTAATGGAAGACCCTTTGATAGTCACTGATGAAACCATGCAGAGAGACGACCTCACTCCATCAACCATGCTTGGACCGGAGACCATCCCCGTAAGACGCGCTCTGAACTTTGCCTCACCCTCGACTCCAGAGCATGAAGCAATGCAAGCGATCGTGGAACAAGCAAAGCAAAACGAACAAAGGCTGGAGAACATGATCGCAGAGAACGAACGTCTCCGTCAGGATTTGGCCTTGGAGGTGGCGAAGTCCACACAAGCTGCACACCAAGGCCCGGAACGACCTGTGAGGGCAGGTGGTCGATAATCTTGAGCCCAACAACAAAATACTGATAGCAACTCCGACTCATTATCCCCGAAGCCCAAGAAGAAGGGACGATCTAAAACTTCCAGTTCTTCTGAAGAGAGTCCCCGTATAAGGCATAAGCGAAGAAGAAACAGTTCGGATGAAGGTCAACACGATCCTTTTGTACGACGGATTGTAAAGGCAATGCTACCCAAGAAATTCAAAGCACCGTCATTCACTTTGTGTGACGGTAAATCAGACCCCACCGACCATTGTGATACTGATAGTTGTTGTGCACTAAAGGACCTCCTGGAGGAATTGGCACAAGATGTCCAGCTACAATAGTACGTCCGAAAAGGAAACCCAACCAAAACAATAGTCTTGAGACAGGATTCACCCCCGTTCGGCATGGTCCATATGATATACAGCCTGCCAATGTCATCGGCGGTGCATGCGATTTAGTCGAAATCTAACCCTCAAGACCAACTCACTCCAGCTAAACGGCCCCATGAAGCCGAGGTTATTACTTTTGATGACACGGATTTGGCCGGAGTAACACTAGCCCACATTGATCCCTTGATAATTGAGTTACACATAAACCGATTCACAGTTGAGCGCGTACTCATTGATCCGGGGAGCACATCGGAGATTATGTACTATAAGACATTTACCAAACTCGGCTTGTTCGAATCGGATCTCTCTCCGACCCCTTTTCTACTATTCGGCTTCAATGCCAATCCAGAGCACCCGTTGGGGAAACTCATACTACCCGTTCGAGCAGGTTCCCGAACAGTGGATGTGAAATTCTTGGTCGTCAAGCTGCCGTCGCCGTATAATCTCATCATGGGCGATCCTGGTTGCATACTATGCGGGCCGTGCCAAGCACCTATCATCAGCTGCTACGCTTCCCAATAGAACGCGGTATTAAGCAAATCCGTGGCTCCCAAAAATCAGCACAAGCATGTTACCTCCTTGCTGAAAAGATGCCAAAGGAACTACAAGTGAATTCCATTGAGGTGCCGGATCGAGAGAACCTCGACGATGTTGGGCGGCTCCCAAATGAAAAGGCCACGGAAGGCTTAGACCAAGTTGACATCGATGGAAGCCCAGACAAGTTCTTCATGATCGGCGCCTCCCTAAATCAGGCCGACAGATAACAGCTAATCTCTTTCCTGCTCAGCAACCTCGATGTCTTTGCATGGACTCCGTATGAGATGCCGAGTATAGATCCGTCAGTTTCACAGCACCATTTGAATGTCAATCCCAAGTGCAAGCCGATCATTCAGAAAAGCCGGCGGTCAGCCGCAGAGCACACTACCGCCGTTGTTGAGGAGGTTGACAGGCTGCTTGACGCCGGGGCAATTAGGAAAGTGGCCTACCCTACATGGCTCTCTAATACAGTGGTGGTGAAGAAGAAAAATGGGACTTGGCGAGTGTGCGTCGATTTCACAGACCTAAACAAAGCCTGCCCCAAGGATTGTTTTCCCCTACCCAGAATCGACCAACTTGTAGATGCGACGGCACGCCATCAACGTATGAGCTTCCTCAATGCTTACAGAGACTACCATCAAATCGCCATGCATCCAGAGGATCAGGACAAAACTACATTCCTCACCCCAAGAGGAATCTACTGTTACAAAGTTATGCCTTTTGGGCTGAAGAATGCGAGGGCAACCTACCAAAGACTGGTCACCGCCATGTTCAAGGAGCAACTCGGCCACACTATGGAAGTATACATTGACGATATGGTGGTCAAGTCCAAGGAAGAACAGAATCATATAGTCGATCTAGAAAAGACATTCAGCATTCTACGCAAATCTAGAATGAAGCTGAATACTTCCAAATGTGCGTTTGGGATCGGCTCTGGCAAGTTCTTGGGTTACATTGTCAACCACCGAGGAATCGAGGCCAACCCGAGGCAAATCACAGCAATCTTGGAACTCGGCTCCCCTCGTTCAGTAAAAAAGGTTCAAAAGTTGATGGGGATGGTCGCCGCACTCAACAGGTTCATCAGTCGGTCTACAGATCGCTGCCGACAATTCTTTCATACACTACGGCAGGGCAAGGCTTTTGAATGGTCCGCCGAATGCGAAACCGCTTTCAATGGACTCAAGACCTACCTCCGCTCAGTACCACTCTTGACAACACCTGCTACTGGTGACCCGCTCATTTTGTATCTGGCAGTTTCTGACAGGGCCGTCAGCGCCGTACTGCTAAAGGAAGAGCTTGGGGAGCAATGGCCAGTGTATTACGTGAGCAAGGCAATGGTTGACGCCGAAACACGCTACCTTCTGCTGGAAAAACTCATCCTAGCCCTAGTCATGGCGGCAAGGAAACTGATGCATTACTTCCAGGGACACAACATTGGGGTGCTAACAGATTATCCCCTCCAATCAGTACTACGAAGTGCAGAAGCGTCAGGACGTGTTTCAAAGTGGGCTCTTGAACTCGGCCAGTACGACATCCAATTCCTACCCAGAACCTCAATCAAGGGACAAGTACTTGCCGACTTCGTTGTCGAATTCACTGGGGATCTTGCCGATTTTAAGTCCGATGAGATTCGACTAGAGCCGAACTAGAGAATTTATGTTGGGGACATTTGGCAGTTGTACTGTGATAGATCATCCAATCAGCGGGGCAGCGGAGTCGGAGTTGTGATCATGGCTCCCGACGGCGTAATAATTGAGCAGGTCATTAAGCTTGGCTTCGAAGCGTCAAATAACGAAGCCGAATACGAAGCCCTTCTAGCCGGTTTGCAGAATGCACATCTTCTGAGTGCTCGGCGTATGCTTGTATTTTGCGATTCAAAACTGGTGATCAATCAGCTAAAAGGGGAGTACGCGGCAAGAAATGACCGAATGGCAACCTACATGAAAACGGCCAACTCCTTGCTGGCCAAATTTGACCATCATGAATTGAACCAGATAACATGTGATCAGAACACACACGCAGATGTCCTTGCCTGCCTAGCCTCCGCCATTAACTCAGAGATTAAATGGACCATCGAAGTAGGTTTCATCCCGGAGCCGAGCATTGGCCCTTCAGAGGAAGTCCAGGTCAGTGTTATAGAAGCTGGACCGAGTTGGATGGATCCCATTGCGGCATTCCTATCTTCCGAACAGCTCCCAACGGACAAAAAAGAAGCGCACAAGCTGCGAAACAAAGCTCTGCAGTACTACTTGGATCCGCAAGGAAAGCTTTATAAGAAATCCCTTTCTGGTCCATACCTGGAATGTGTACACCCGGACAAAGTCGAAGAGCTTCTGACTAAAATACATGAGGGCAGTTGTGGCGCCCATTCTGGCGGGCGTTCTTTGGCCCATCGAGCAATAACACAAGGATATTACTGGCCGACAATGAGAGCTGATGCCGAATGCTATGTGAAAAAGTGCGAACAGTCCAGAAGTTCTCTCCTTTAACCCACCTGCCTGCAGAAGAACTAAGCTCCATAACCAGTCCTTGGTCGTTCGCCCAATAAGGGCTTGACATCGTTGGACCATTGCCTCCTGCCCCAGGCAACAAGCGATTTTTGATTGTCGCGACAGATTATTTTACAAAATGGGTAGAAGCGGAGGCACTAACCCACATCCGAGATGCCGACGTGAAGTGTTTTGTTTGGAGAAACATCATAACACGGTTCGGCATTCCAAGAGCACTTATCTCAGACAACGGGACCCAATTCGATAGTGGCGTCTACCGAGAGCTGTGCAGCAAGTATGGTATACGGCCTTACTTTTCCACGCCAACTTATCCATAAAGCAATGGTCAGGCCAAAGCCTCTAACAAATCCATCTTGGACGGCATCAAAAAGAGGCTAGAGAAAGCTAAAGGCAAATGGGTCGAAGAATTGCCAAGTGTGCTGTGGGCTCATCGAACTACACCGAGGCGGTCTACTAGGGAAACGCTGTTTGCTCTATGCTTTGGAACCCAGGCAATTATACCCCTGGAGATCGGCCTCCCAACCTTGAAATCGACAGTTTTTTATATGGGCCAAAACGACACAATGCTGGCCTTGGATTTGGTTATGATTGAAGAACGAAGAGACCGCGCCCTCGCGCCCATAGCGCAATATCAACAGCAGCTGGCTAAGTCGTACAATCAACGTGTTCAGCTGCGCCGCTACACACCAAGATAGTTGGTCCTGAAGAAGGTACAGCCAGCTGCGAAGAAACTGGCTGATGGAAAATTGGGTCCTAACTGGGACGGCCCGTATCAGATTGATTCGATCGCAAGAATAGGGGCATATCGACTGAAAGACATGTCAGGAAGGAGTCTACCACGGCCTTGGAATTCCATGCATTTACGCAAATTTTATCATTGACCCGACTTGTAGGACATGATGCTTGTTTTTAATGGTTCGCCATGTACATTTCATTTTCTGTAATGAAAAGATCCCTATTTACAAATTCTAGTTTAACGGTGTTCCGAAAAAGCCTCCGGATTCGGAACGCCCTTCGTGGATATCACGATTGGCCAAATAGTCTCCGGATTCGAAGCCCCATCGGCGCATGACGTCTTTGGGCCGATAAAGCCTCCGGATTCGGAGCGCCCTTTGTGGATATCACAATTGGCCAAATAAAGCCTCCGGATTCGGAGCGCCCTTCGTGGATATCACGATTGGCCAAATAAAGCCTCCGGATTCGGAGCCCCATCGGCGCATGTCGTCCTTGGGCTGATAAGGCCTCCGGATTCAAAGTGCCCTTCGTGGATATCACGATTGGCCAAATAGTCTCCGGATTTGGAGCCCCATCGACGTATGTCGTCCTTGGGCCGATAAAGCCTCCAGATTCGGAGCGCCCTTCGTGGATATTACGATTGGCCAAATAAAGCCTTTGGATTCGGAGCCCCATCGGCGCATGTCGTCCTTGGGCCGATAAAGCCTCCGGATTCGAAGTGCCCTTCGTGGATATCACGATTGGCCAAATAAAGCCTCTGGATTCGGAGCCCCATTGGCGCATGTCGTCCTTGGGCCAATAAAGCCTCTGGATTCGGAGCGCCCTTCGTGGATATCACGATTGGCCAAATAGTCTCTGGATTCAGAGCCCCATCGATGCATGTCGTCCTTGGGCCGATAAAGCCTCTGGATTCGGAGCGCCCTTCATGGATATCACGATTGGACAAATAGTCTCCGGATTCGGAGCCCCATCGATGCATGACGTCTTTGGGCCGATAAAGCCTCTAGATTCGGAGCGCCCTTTGTGGATATCACGATTGGCCAAATAAAGCCTCCAGATTCGGAGCCCCATCGGCTCATGTCGTCCTTGGGCTCGGATTCGGAGCGCCCTTCGTGGATATCACGATTGGCCAAATAAAGCCTCCGGATTCGGAGCGCCCATCGGCGCATGATGTCCTAGGGCCGATAAAGCCTCCGGATTTGGGGCGCCCTGCGGGGATATCATGATTGGCCAAATAGTCTCTGGATTCGGAGCCCCATCAGCGCGTGACGTCTTAGGCCGATAAGGCCTCCAAATTCGGAACCCCATCGGCGCATATTCGAGTCGTGTGTAACATAATTATGCCGATGAATACTTAATGTAGAAAGCTCTCATAGCGAGCCGGCAAAACCCGTTTATACGTTAAAGCATAAAAACATTCGAGATGAAATGCTTGATTGTGATTAACTCAAACCGATCAATGTCTATTCAATCATCTGAAATACGTTCATTTCAACATTTTAAAGAAACATGCAAACATATGCATGCCGAACAAAGATTATAAAGAAAACACAAACATGAAAAATAAAACATTTTTATTCAATCAGTCAATGATTACATAATTTTTAAACGCAAGCTGTATTTACATAGTTTTTATGCGGCATCTCCTTCATCGTCGCTCTTTTCGATTTCAAAAGCGGAAAAGGGCAAATGATCACGCTGGTACAGCGGCAACGCCAAATCAACACCCTTTGCTCGGAGAGTCTCCGCGGCCTGAAGTTTCTCGATCCAACCGTACCTAAACCCCCGGTTCTCGCATCGGCAGACCTCCTCCACAAGATTCTCTTTGGTTTTGTCAATCCCAACCTTCCGACCCGTATGGAAGCCTTGTTCGTATCCCACGTTCCTCGCATTCTCTACGGCGAACATGCTTGCCGTATCTCGATCAGCGATGGCGTGACTCAACAACCGTTGAGTCACCCTTTCATCCACGATCAGGTTGGATTGACCCATCGCACGCGGCTCAGTGGTTTGAGCCTTCCTGAGCTCCCTGAGCTCACACTCGGCCTTCTCCGCACGAGCCTCCAAACTGCAGATTCTTTCCTCCTTCTTCTCTATCTCACATCGAGCGGCGCGCAGGCGCATGCCTACTTCATAGGTGGTATACAACCCTTTAACCGCCCCGTGGATGCCCTCTCGAAATACGTCAAAATCCTGTCAACCCATCATCGACTTCTGGACCTCCGGTGGAAAAATCTGTCGAGCAAACTCGACCGCCACACCTGGGTCCTTGATAATGGAGTCCGCCTCCGTCATCGGTTTATTCCCCACAAAAATTGCGAAACTCAATGGTCGCGGCGCCATGTCGGCCTCATTTCTCGGTCGTGGTCGCGGAGAACTTCCCCGTTGCTGTTTCTCCTTGCAGGGTGATCTGCTTCTACGACTTGGAGGCTGACGTTTTTCTCGTTCTTTGGACGCCCTACCTCCCGCACGGGTGGGTTCGCTGCCGCGATTCATTGCAGTATCAAGCTCAGCCAAAGTTCACGCTTCTCCTCTGCTGTTAAAGAAAACTCTATTTGACATTCGCACTTACATACGCCACAAATGGTTTTAAATTGATTCTGAACACAGTAAGGGGAGTTACTGGCGCGAAGAGTCCATCCCATTTATTTCTAATGCTTGCAGCGACCCCGAGGCGACTTCATTAACGATAAACTCCAAAAGACGGAGGCCAATCTAAACAGCAATAATGGATGAATGCCTTGGAGCTCATGCATTGGCTGGGGCAAGGGCAGATTTATTAATCTAACCGACGAAGCATCTAGCCCCATGCCGATCGATATGTGCCACAGCCACTCCATGTCCTAATTTTTGATTTTTGGAGTTAAAATGGCCTAATTATGTAAATGGCAATAATGGATGAATGCCTTGGAGCTCATGCACTGGCTGGGGCAAGGGCAGATTTATTAATTTAACCGACAAAGCATCTAGCCCCATGCTGATCGATATGTGCCACAGCCACTCCATGTGCTAATTTTTGGTTTTTTGGAGTTAAAATGGCCTAATTGTCTAAACGACAATAATGGATGAATGCCTTGGAGTTCATACACTGGCTGGGGCATGGGCAGATTTATTAATCTAACCGGCGAAGCATTTAGCCCCATGCCAATCGATATGTGCCACAGCCACTCCATGTGCTAATTTTTGGCTTTTTGGAGTTAAAATGGCCTAATTATCTAAACGGCAATAATGGATGAATGCCTTGGAGCTCATGCATTGGCCGGGACATGGGCAATTTATTAATCTAACCAGCGAAGCATCTAGCCCCATGTCGATCGATATGTGCCACAGCCACTCCATGTGCTAATTTTCGGCTTTTTGGAGTTAAAATGGCCTAATTATCTAAACGGCAACAATGGATGAATGCCTTGGAGCTCATGCACTAGCTGGGGCAAGGGCAGATTTATTAATCTAATCGGCAAAGCATCTAGCCCCATGCCAATCGATATGTGCCACAGCCACTCCATGTGCTAATTTTCAACTTTTTGGAGTTAAAATTGCCTAATTGTCTAGTCGGCAAGTGTACATGAATGAATGATCCAATAACACAATTTAGCACAAACAATAACAGAGTGCAAAAGGAATTTTCATTAAGTAAATTGGGCACAAATTGTAGCCATTTTACATATGAAAACTACTAAATAAAAAGCTGTAAAAAGTTGAAAATTCCTAAAACAAAAACAAGAGCCGCCCAAATTAGTCCTCGGAGTCAGACTCCAGTGGCTCAATATCTACTTGCTCATATGGAATTGGCGTAGCCAATGTCACATCAGCAATAGCAAGGGCTTTGAGCCAGTAATCCTAAGATTACCTACGGCCTCAAACCAAAACAGACGTAACTCGTCAGAGTATAGGGGCCAACAGAAGCCAAAAAAAAAAAAAATTAAACTTTGTCCATAGAGCTGTGCTTATATGCACATCAAAACAAACCATACATATGTACGTTAATAACTCACAACAAAACATAGTACCAAAAAGTTCTGCACAACAGGATCATTCGAGTCTAAGTCAACCCATCTCAACTATATACAGATATACACAAAGTCCTCGCCCACATAACAAAATATAATGCATAACAAAATGGCAAAGACGGGTCTCGTGCGTGAGACACAATGGCTGACTCTCCAAAATCTTTGTTGTTTCTGACAGACTTCATCGGGGCTGGGTTTGGACTTCTCTTGGCTCACCTACAAACACATGAATGAGCGTGAGCGATAGCCCAGTGAATAATATCAAATACAGAAGTTATACAAACGATATGTAGAACAACATGCTCCAAATGGCCTTGGGCCCAATTCATATTTCTATTTAACATATATATATATAATTTAGGTCAAGTGACTATGGTTCCAAACATACTGGCCTTTGGCCCATTTATCTTTCCATAACAAACTGGCCCTTGGCCCATTCAGACTTTCGTTCATGTCAAAACGGCCTCTGGACCATTCATTCATGTCAAAACGGCCTCTGGCCCATTCATTCTATTATTCAGATCGAACTGTTATTCTTGTCAAACTATTACTTATATCAAACTATCATTCGTGTCAAACTGGCCTTTGGCCCACTCAAGTGACAAACTGGCCTTTGGCCCATTTAAATGACAAACTGGCCTTTGGCCCATTCAGACTTTCATTCATGACAGAACGGCCTGCCCATTCATTCATGTCAAAACGGCCTTTGGCCCATTCATTTGTGTCAAAACGGCCTTCGGCCCACTCCTTCATTTATGTCAAAACGACCTGTGGTCTATTCATTTATGTCAAAACGACTTGCGGTCTATTCATTTATGTCAAAACGACCTTCGGTCCATTCATTTATATCAAAACGACTTACGGTCTATTCATTTATGCCAAAACGACCTTCGGTCCATTCATTTATGCCAAAACGACCTTCGGTCCATTCATTTATGTCAAAACAACCTGCGGTCTATTCATTTATGTCAAAACGACCTTCGGTCCATTCATTTATGCCAAAACAACCTTCGGTCCATTCATTTATGTCAAAACGTTGTCCACCAATTGAATCGGCGAACTTATAAAACTTACATAGAAGTGAGCAATTGGACAATAGTATATTTTAAATATCTTGATAAGATATTACTCACAGTGATCGGTTGGTTAGTTCGCCCTAGAGCTCGACCCTACACATTTCACGAATACAAAAGGGTCATTAACAATTCAATCTGTTCCTTATTTCACATATTCCTCTTTAGGCCTTGTTCTTATCTCTTTAACTCATTTACAATGCTTAACACATGCCTAAGAGTGCTTGCAAGTGAAAGAGAACGGAAAACGAAACACTGAATGTGAAAACAAAATTTTAGAAAACAGGGTCCCCGCTCGAGCATGGACTCCACCGCTCGAGCGGACCCTTAAGGCCTACAAAAGTACTGGTTGCATGAAAAATACGCTCGAGCGTGAAATAGGGAGCTCGAGCGAAAGGCCTGTCTACGTAGCTCCCCCGCTCGAGCGTGAACTCACCCGCTCGAGCGAACACCAAGTCTGCAAAAAGTACTGGGAGCACGTTTTTCCTGCTCGAGCGGACATCAAAATTCTGGGTTTCCCAGATTGTGTTCTTGAGCTTAAATTCGACCTTCAAGCTAACATTTCTTGCTTGCAATGGCTCAAATCTCAAATATAATTATACTAACATGGTATAAACCCCAAATTACAACCCAATGAAGCTCAATTTCACAAATAAATCACATGCATGCCCCAATCTCCCATCAAAACTCATTCTAACATAACAAATTCATGCATTCAAGCTCATATTCTCATGAATTGTACATGCATGTGCTATATAACCCTTACTCTCAACTTAGATGATGAAAAGGTAATCAAAACATGAGCTTCAACTACAAATTTACAAGGATCATACCCTTTGAGCTCAAACATGCAATATTCAAAGCAATTACACACATGCATGTACATATGGGTCTTCATTACAACAAATTCAACTCAATTTCCTTATGATCCAACTAATCCATGTTCTTGACCCTTTTTCAAACTTAAATTCACAAGATGATAACTAAAATACATGAATTACTCACCAAGGAGCTTAATCTTCCAAACTCTAGTCAATTCTTGGACTTAATCTTCAAGATTTCCAAGCCTTGAGCCAAAACTACACAATTCTCTCCCTCTCTCTCTCTAAGGCCGACCCTCTCCTTTCTCTCTTGAGTTAGCATCAGCCAAAATGATATAAGGGAGAGGAATTCATTATAATAAGGCCCCTTTTTAGCCCCACTAAACACATTATTTCATTATAAAATATTTGGGCACTTAATTCATCAATTTAGTCAATTTAATCTGACCCGAATCAATTTTCAATTAAATTTCATCGTAGGCTCTAAAAATTACGCCAATCACAATGGCGCAATTAATTTCGGGTTCTGTGGCCGGTAAGGCCTTCAATTTAATTTCCAAAGCAGATAATCAAATAGATATTCCTACGGTGAATAGATAGAAATTCAAAACCACATATATCTATACAAATGGCACTCAAAATCACATCAAAACACATAATCACATTCGTATTAAGGACCAATTAGCATACTACAGAACAGGGGTATCACAATTTTGGCTTAACTCTAAGAAGCTTTTGGTCATGTTTTAGCATGCTTAAGCTCTGGTTTTTTGTTTTTTTGGCCATGAATGCCATGATTTGTATAGCTATGGTTCATCCTAGCTTGTTAGCTTTGTGCATCAAGTCCACTAGCATGCATTGCTTGACCTATTTGAATGATTTGGCATCATTTTCTATGTGATTTCAGAGCATGTTTCATTTCCATGCACTCACATCTTTCACTCCTTCAATGCTTTGAAGGGTTCATGCTTTATGCCTTAAAAAAGAGCCCATGCGTATGCCGTCTTGCCTAGGCTTTTGGACCACCATTTCAGTGTGTTTTGGGTCTTATTTTTCCATGATATAACTCTATTTTTGGTTGGTTAGGGCATCCCTCATTTGCTTCTTACACTTGTAGTGTAAGTCCTTTTTACTAGTCTTGCATGCCTAATGAGTGAGCTTGTTATTCTAGCATGTGTTGACTTGGTATTAGCCCATTTTTTGTGTTAGTTTGACATGCCATAACTCTGATTTTTGTTGGTTAAGTCATCACATGCTTGGCTTTGGTAGGTGTAGTGTAAACCTCTTTATTGGCCTTGCATACTCCAGGTTTTGACCCTTCATGCTAGCTTGTTTTGGCTTTGCTCCATGCATGTTTTGTCATTGTTTTGGCATGCTCTAGGACTATTTTGGGTTGTATTGGCCATATGCTTCATGCATTGCATAGCGTTAGTGTAAGTGCCTATGCTAGTTTCAAGCTTTGAGCCTCCTAGCATGCTTCGTTTGTATGATGTACATGATTTGGCATCATTCCACATGACATTTCAAAGCATGTAGCATTGTCATGTTCCCACTTCATTCACCCTTTGAGTGCCTCTAAGGGTTGTGCATTTGTTACCTTATTTGTGGCTTAGTGTGTATGCATGCATGCCTAGGCATTTGTACCTCAATCTTAGCATATTTTGGTCTTTGTTTAGACCTATTTGAACTCTGTCCATGATTGGTTCATGCCTTTGTACCATGTATTGCATGTCTCCTTTGTAGTCCTCTTTGGTAGCTTTATGCTTTAAGGACCGTAGCACACCATGCTTGTATTGATTGAATGATTTGGCATCATTTCATACCTTATTTCAGTGCTTATAGTGTTGCTACACTCTTACATTTGTCACTCCTTAATCACTTTTGAGAGTTATGCTTTTATGCTTAGTTGGTAGGCTAGAGCATGTGCATGCATTGTCTTGAATTTCATGCCATCATTTCAACATTTTGGCCACTGATTTAGGCATGATTGAGGTCTGCCCATTTTAGTTGAAGTCCATTTTTGCATGTTGTTGCATGCTTGTCTTTGCATGTTGTTGCATGCTTGTCCATCTTTGCATGTTGTTGCATGCTTGTTCCATTTTGTTGTCTTTGCATGCTTGGTACATTGCATGTTTGCATGTCTAGGTTGCATTGCATTTTGCATGCTTGGTACATTGCATGTTTGCATGTTTAGGTTGCATGACATTGTTGCATATTTGTTATATTGCATTTGGCATGCTTTTGTTGCATTGCATAGCATCTCCATGTTGCAGACATTGCATTGTGTTTGGTTTGGGTGTTAAGCCAAACACGAGGAACGAGCGGCGTTTCATACTTGAAGTGATGAAACGCGTCTCAATTCTCGGTCGCCGACACTCTTGATCAAACATGATAGAGTTTAAGGCACTTAGGTGTTTTTTGTGCATTTCATTCACATTGATTTGTGCAACTCAGCCTCTTTGGCCATCATGCATCGAAATACGTGATTGATGGCTTGAGAGTCGAGCACCACACTCCTTTGAGCTTCAAACATGATAAAGGGTGTAGTCGCACAACATTTTCTTGCAAATGTATTGCCATGCCTCTGTTTGTACTCTGCTATAGCAAAAGGAGCAGTCTGTAGGAAGATATGGCCGATCGGCTATCTGGTGTGCTAATCTGCTAACAATGTTTGGCCGATAGCCTCATAAGTGGTCGATGACCCTCATATCTTGGCCGATGGCCATACCATTTGGCCGATGATCTCTCAGAATGTCTATGGGGAAGTCCAGAGGCATCACAGAAGTTTGTACAGTTTTCAAAGGTGCAGAACAGTGCAAACAGATGCAACATGAGGCATGGCAATGGATTTCTGAGCGAAGCCGATCGAGCATGCATATGTCCCCCTTCTCGAGGCCACTTTAACTGTTTTGTAACTTAATTAATTTGCTTAATTAGTTAAGAGTTTTGTAATAATTAATTAGCTAGGGTAGTTAATTAATTAGTTGGTTTGTATTATTTATTCGGACCCTCCGTCGAGAGGGACAACTTTTGTAATAAGTGTGCGTGTGTGTGTGAATGTCTTCCAACCCCACATCTTTCTCCTTTTTACTTAACCGCTTACGATGGTTAGTTTTAGGTCATGTTTTGATTAGCATCCTTATGATAGCATGTTTGCATCCATTCATTCGTCTTGCATGCACAGGCTCAGCGCATCATACTAACTGCATTGTGTTTCAATTCCTACTTGAATACATGATTATCAAGTTGCATCTCATATACCATCTTAGAATAGCCGAGCCTATTTCTAGTTGCATTTTGTGTGTGTTGCATTAGCCATCTTAACATAGCTAGGATCATGCATTGATTACTCACTAGCTATTCTTTTGGCTCGGAGTACTAGGTAAGCTTTTACGCTTTAGCGTCTTGCATGTGTGTAAGTGTTGCCATAATAGCATGATTGCCATGAGGCTAACTGCTTATATGATATAACTGCCTGAATGTCAGTGGGTGAAGATTGGATTACTTGAATTAGAACAATTCATCAAAATGCGAGTTTTTAAGCCCACTTGAGGTGGCAAAATCATGTTTTCTAAGCCCACTTAAGGGTGGCAAATCCACGTCTTAGCCTACTTGCGAATAGCACCTTCAAACCATTTTCAAACAAACAAACATGAGATGTTTTGTTCCAATTTAGGCGATCTAGTCTATACTTGTATGCTGTGCGCATCACGTAATAATGATACATTAATAACCGGAATAAGAACACATGTGTTTTCAAAAACAAAATATCATGTTAGTAAAGGCCGATCCTTTGATCGGGGAGCGGGGGTGCTCATTGCATGACCTTCCCCCCTCGTACCCAAGTTCCCGAGCCGAGGCAACTTTGGTGATGATGGACACGTGGCCTTAGGCACGAGTCAGGGTTTCCTAAATTTCCAAAACAAAATATTTAGATGGCGACTCTGTATCTGGCAAAGCGGTCCATGTTTGGCACTTCTTTATAAAAATCAGTTTTCCAAAACGATTTGCCGGATTTGGACTCTTTGGTGATTTATCGGTCTTGTATTGCACTTTGTGAGATTAGATTCAGAACCGTGACATTGAGTCCGAATTGTAGTATGCTAATGAACAAAACGGATTTCGCGCCAATTCGCGCGCAGAGTCGGGACGTTCGGGCACGTTTACAAGGTGCATAACAATACAAGTGAAAAGGTACATAACAATGCAACTGGAAGGTACGTGACAACGCAAGTGAAGAGGTGCATAACAATGCAAGTGAAAATGTGCATAACAATGCAACTGGAATGTGCGTGACAACGCAAGTGAAGAGGTGCATAACAATGCAAGTGAAAAGGTGCATAACAATGCAAAGGAAAAGTGCATAGCAATGCCAGTGGAGTGTACACATTCTGTGCACAATGACAATGCATTTTCAGTGCAACATCAACAACATGTTTAAAGTAAAATGTCGAATAAGGAAATACACGCCTTAACGAGACTAATTCAAATGCAACCTCCGATTTACCTCTCGGAGGGGTCACAATGTACTTAAAAATGATACAACTTGCTCTTGACGAGTGACGATGAGCCGTGCATCGAAGACTTGAATCGAAGTTCCTGGGGGACATTTCGAGCGGAAAATAGTGAACTTTTCTTGCACTTTCTCGAGAGCCAAAGACTCCAAACAGCATAAAAACACACAGGGAGGACAATGGGACCCTGAAGACCACCCTGGAGGGCTGCCGACCACCTAAACCACCTATAGACCACCTATAGACCACCTAGGTGGTCGGTCGACCTGAAAAACTAGTCGGTTGACCAGTTTAGTGAAATTGGGGCAGTTTGGTCTTTTGAGGTTCAGCCCTTTAAGTACACAACTCCAAAACACATTTCATCACACCTTCAAGGCCGAAAACTCTTACTCACCCTCCCTAGACCCTTTTTCCTCTTAGATCCGGGCTTTGCACGCGTTTTCCAACACCCCACACGAAGTTGATTCACTAAAATCTTCTGATTTCCTTCACTTTAAACCGATCAGAATTTGTTTTCGGAGCTTCTTTCTCCATTTTCACCAGTTGAGGTATGTTTCTCTCGAAGTTTAGCATCTTTTCCCGGGCTTTGACCTTTTTTGACTTTTTCTCTTCCCGAGAGTTGACTTTTGTTGACTTTTGGCAATTTTAGCTCATTTCGCTCATTTTGCTCATTTTGCACCTTCTTTTCAGATGGCTAACGATGTTCCATATGACAAGGGTCTTCCGGGGATGGAGAGGGAGCCTGACACCATTCCGCTGCTGCCTAGGATCTGGCCCTTTAACCCTATGATGTACCGTCCCGAGGAGCACATCCTACCACCCAACACTTTTCATCATTTTACAGACTTTGCGCGACGAGCACCCACAGACTTACTACTACGGGAGCCGGAGTTTCACCTGTCTCACTATGCGCGCGAGGTGCGTACTGCACTTTTACATTTTCTACGATGTATTTTGCATTTCTTGCACACTTCATGCTTTCGCTCTGTATTTTATCTGCTCGTTCTGAACACATTTACATACACAGCACTTCTCCTCATCCTGAACATAACTCACGTACTGCATTTCTGCTTATTCTGAACACAGCTCACACACTGCATCTCTGCTCATTCTGAACACAGTTCACACACTGTATTTTTACTCATTCTGAACACAACTCACACATCCTGAACACAGCTCACACACTGTATTTCTGCTTATCCTGAACACAGCTCACACACTGCATTTATGCTCATTTTGAACACAACTCACTCACTGTATTTCTGCTCATCCTGAACACAGCTCACACACTGTATTTCTGCTCATTCTGAACACAACTCACACACTGTATTTCTGCTCATTCTGAACATAGCTCACACACTGTATTTCTACTGATTCTGAACACAATTCACACTGTATTTCTGCTCATTCTGAACATAGGTAGCTTCCCGTTTTACCCAGGGATATGGGTCGATTATAGCGAGGGAGTGGTACACGGAGCTCCTAGACGGTGTTCGACAGATTGTTGATGAGGCAAGGTTTGGCCCATTTTGCATGAGGTTATCGCGTCTTGCGGCAAGTAGGACCCTCTTAGGTGCGATGGTAGAGAGATGGTGGGACACCACCAACTCCTTCCATTTCTCAGCTACCGGGACCCCATACGACTTTGCTATGTTGACGGGCCTCAACGTGGGAGGTCGGCCGATCCCATATGACTCTGATATGGGTGAGTGGGAGGCAGCCTGGACTTATCTACTCGGAGCCCATCCGCCGATCTACTGATCATCAGACATGGTCAGATACATCTGGTTCACAAAGCAGTACAGAGGGACTGTGCCCGAGACTGTTGAGGCCACGGAGCAGTATGCCCGGGGATTCCTGATGTTCCTTCTTGGGACCACATTGTTCTCCGATAGGGGGAACACGGCCGGGCTACATCTTTTGAGTGCTCTAGTAGACCTATCTTAGGTTCGGCACTTCGATTGGGGCGGCGCTGACCTTGCTACCCTTTATTGCTATATGAGCGCGACCTCCCGCGGGCGCGAGAACATAGTAGGCGGCTATTGGAGAGCCTGGGAGGTATATTCTGCCCTTTTGATTTACATTTCTACTTTTCATTACCTGTATACTGCACACTCCACACATTGCACACATTACATTCTGTACTCCGCATTCTGCACCTCGCATTCTGCATTTTCTGTGTGTTTTGTATTCTCATTACCACACTTGCTTTTCACAGCTGTGGGTATGCGCCTATTTCCCGACGCTTGCTCCTGATTCGGAGGTTGAGGCACCACTTGAGGTGCCGTACTCGCGTAGATTTGAGGGTCGATGCCAGCCCAGACCTAGAGAGACCTTGCCATATCTCAGGCATTATTTTGACACAGTATGGACGACTGAGGTAATCCAGAAATCTCTGTTCTTCATGCTTTCAGCTTCAGTTCATCTTGCATATCTATGATAACTAATCAATTCATGCACTTGCTATCCGCAGATCATCTAGCAACCGTGGATAGCGATGCCGGGGTTTTCTCGGTTCCAGTTTGCTGGGGTATGGGGGGCCTCCCGATACCGGATTCTGTTTGAGGGACCAGTTGGCAGAGCCTGGTTTCTTGAGGAGCGCTTCATGCGCCAGACACTGGGCTATCCCATTCAGGAGATCCCTTCATCGCCTCCATTAGACATGCGAACCACAGAGAGTCTCACTCCCCGAGAGGTTAGCGACCTTATGCAAGGTGCTGACGCAATCCTTTTCCACGAGGAGGGGGAGTACACGACATAGCTCCACACATACTGATGCTCCCACTGACAGGTGTTCGTGCCCCCATGTGGAGAGCTACTGGCATTCCTTCATCGAGCCGCGTCCGAGCTACAGACATCCCTTCGACTAGCAGAGCCATCATATCGAGAGGTAGGACTAGGGGGATGCCTCCCACTAGGCAGTGTGCTTGATGGCCAGATCCTCCGATAGAGCTGACATGTTGGCGGTACGGGACGCCTTATCAAATTCCCCTTGAGTCTCCATTGCCAGATCATCGATATGTCAGGGCCCCTGACTCAGCATCGGTATGCTTCACAGCTTTCATCTATCATTCAGATATTTAGACATTCATTCATTCACTGATGACTTGAAATTGTATCTGCAGCCTTCCACAGGATATGTTGAGGGGTTGCTCGAGGCGATGACCTCACTGGAGTTTATGGTTTTGAGGAGAGAGGTGATGCTGCACTCCCACGGCATCCCGGTACTTTCTAGTTTCCTTGCATTTATCATACTTTTACTGATATATCGAAACTGAACATTTCACTGCACTGATTCACTGCATGTGTAGATTACATCCGACACATCACATTCACATGTTATATCTGCATGCACTCACTCCATGCACCATACTTACATCTGATATACATACCCTAGCTGATGTATTCAAACTACCTTTTCAGGTCACACCTCTACAACCCGGGCACTCGGGCCTTCTTCAGTAGCAGGGAGAGGGATCCCGACACTCGGTCGAGGGAGACGCCGAGCGCCTGCCAGACGTGATGACGAGTCTAGTGAGGAGGAGGAGGAGGAGCCAGCCAATCCTTAGTCAAAGACATCCGACGGCAGAGGTGGTGACACCGGTTCAGGTTCTGAGGGTGGAGACGACGCCAAGGAGGATTCCGAGGACGGCGGCTCTGGTTTAAAAGGGGGTGCCGATGGTGGTGGTGTAGAGGCTGCTCAGCCGAAGAGGGTGAAGAGGGGCTCTCGATCCTGAGCTAGATAGCACCGACTCAGATGTTTTTGCTTTGTTTTCTTTTTGCTAGTAGTTATAACACATTGTACAGCGTTAGGCAGTTTTATTTTCCTTAAAACTTGTACCCTATTGAAAAAAAAGAAACCATGATGAAATGAAAACAGCTTTTTGTTCAAAAAGTGTTACATTTTATATTCTGAGATTCGCATCGCATCACACAGCATGAAAATGAGATTGATGGAAATTGAACATTCGTGTATTGCCAAGTCAGGTAGTGAACCAACGTAACAAACAAAACAACTTAAAGAACAATTCGATAAACGAATTATAACAACTCGATAAGCAATGATCAACAACTCGATAAACAAATCGCAACAACTCGATAATCAAAGAGCAACAACTCGATAATCAAATGCATATTGGACAAACAAAACAACAGGACGCATCTGAAGCAGAAATAAACACAGACTTTCAACATTCTCAGCACATAGGAAGGCTAGGGACTCTCTTCTGGAGACAAGAGGTAGCTGCATACCACTTTTTTGCTCATTGCCGACCAGTTTAGAGGATTGTCGACCACTTTTGTGGTCTGCAGACCAGCAAAAGTGGTCGATCAACCAGGAAAACTGGTTGGTCGACCAGTTATGTAGGGGATCTTCAGATTTTTTCCACTTGTCCTCTAAACAGTGCCTTATCCTCTATAAAGGTTCCAGCTTTGTGGTTCCCTCATTCTAACTCAGTTTCTCCTCGAAATGGAAGCATTTCTTATCCAAAACCTCACAAATTGGATTGCTAACTTGGATGGCTCGGAAAAGCTGAATTTCCGGGGCTTCAGAATAAATGCACTATTCATGCTGAGTCGCACCCCGCTATGTTTTCCGTTCCTCCATGCCGCGGCAAGGTGTTGGAATCTGGTAACTCATGTTTTTAGCTTCGGCAGACAAGAGATATGTCCCACTTTCGAAGACTTCCAAGCTTTGATGGAATCTCAGCGCGATGAAGAGATCTTGCCCCAATTCCGCTTCGGCCATATCCAAGCCTTAGGACGAATGTGCGAGCTCACTTTGCATGACGCTCGGTCTTTGATTCGCGACGGAGAACTGGACATTCTGAGCCTAATTCGTCAGTTTTCTGATGCTGGTGACTGCGGCGATCATCACTAGCAGGGTTTTCGGCGACATACGTTTTGCTTGTGCATGTTGTCTCATTTCTTGCTTGCCCCAGGCTCCGGTGGGTCTAGCGTCCGTTTGATTGAGGTTGCCCAAGGTTTAAAAGAGGGCAAGAGCTGTATTGCCATAACACTAGCTGAGACATTGATGGGTTTGGATGCCTTCCATCGCCGGGAGACGACTAGATTCGTGGAGAGTCCACTACTACTGCAAGTAATGTTTCCCATCCTATCTCACACATATTTCTCACATCACTCGGCCCTCAGGCTTGGTTTTTCTCTCAAAACCCTTTTCTCACTTTTCTCTCCACATACACCTCTCTATTCTTTAATCTCTCATTTTTCATCCCTCTCCAGATATGGTTGATGGATAAGTTGAGGGTTGTGGACTCATGCCCAGCATATTCAGCTCGCGGCTATTTCTTTCGACGACGTCTAGTTGATGCCCCTGATGAGGGATGGTGGTGCGAATGGATGTGCAGTTTGTCCACTGTCAACATTGTTTGGCGTTACCCTTAGCTCAATCTGCCGGCGATGAGTTACAGCATGTCTCGCCAGCCCAGGATTTAGTTGATCAGCCTGACACATCGTGTCTTTTACTTCCCATTTCGATTCCGGCACCAATTTGGCCATGATCAGACCCGTCCAGAAGAAGGTATAGAGTACCCTGCTGCATTTCCAGTTCGAGGCGCACAGCTAGCTCGGTATGCCACAGCATGGAGGACGAGAGAGCTTCTGGCCCCCACTTCCACTTTCAGTTGCACCCTCTCTGATGAGTGCATAGCTTGGCTCGATGAAGAGGCGTAGGTTGGGCCTACTTTGGCATCAGAGGCTTCCACAAGCTCTGGGAGGGGGCGCAGGAACACCTGACTATGCCCCGAGTTTATTTGCTTTAATCAGTGCTTTCAAGTTTTCTTTATAAATATAATAAAAAGCAACTTCAATTTGTATTCAAGAGTAGGAGAACTCTATACTGAAAGCAATGTAATTGAAGGTTGTGGGTACTGAAAATTTTCCGTTTCGTCCAAAAACGATCTAAGTCGTAAAAAGATTAATTTGAGCAAAATCAATTTTTATTAAAACTTTTCAAAACCATTTTCGATATGGATCACAACTGGACACGCCCGAGATCTATCACTGAGATATACAACCCCGGATCCCAGCAACTGGAAAGTTGCCCCTAGTCTGAATAGCACTACACTGGAGATCACAACCGAGCTCTTGAATGCAGAATAGACAGAGATGACCAACATGACCACATGGACAAAGTTGATTGGGGGAAAGTTTATGGCTGGACTTTAGAATGAAGTTGCCTACGTATCCCAAAGATGGGAATCAAGCCTTACGTAGTTCGGTTCAGGTTCACTCGTGTATTAACACTCTCTTTTTGCGCTCTAACTTTTGCCAAGGCCGCCTTTCTGGGTTTTCAACCTTGCGAGCTCAGTTTTTATTATTTCAAATTTTCTGTGCTCTAACTTTTGCCGAGGTCGCCCTTTCGAGTTTTCGGCCTAGCGAGCCACTCAGGGATAGTATTTCTTCAACTTGTCCATGTTGATCGGCTAGGAGAACTCAAGGCCATCTAAATCCATCAGAACGACAGCTCCACTCGACCAGATAGACTTGATGATGTAAGGGCCAGTCCAATTGAGTCTGAACTTGCCCCTAGGGTCGTGGATGGGAGCTCGGTTGTCTTTGAGCACTAGATCCCCCTCTTTCAAATTCCTGGACTTAACCTTCTTGTTGAAAACCCTAGCAATTCTTCGTTGATAACCCTGGACGTGATATAATGTTTTCAGTCTTCTTTCATCAAAGAGCATGAGTTCTTCGAACCTGCTTTGCTACCAATCTACCTCAGCTATCTGACACTCAGCCAATACCCGTAATGACGGAACCTCAACTTCGATAGGCAGAACAGCCTCCATCCCATAAACCAAGGAATACGGAGTTGCCCCAGTAGAAGTTCGATTTGAAGTCTGGTAGCCCCAAAGAGCAAATGGCAGCTTATCTGGCTAGTTCCTGTAGGTTTCCACCATCTTCTGCAGAATGTGCTTGATGTTCTTGTTGGCAGCCTCAACTACTCCGTTGGTTTGCGGCCGATATGTAGATGACTTATGAGAAGCCATGTTGTATTTCTCCAACAAGTCGATCACCTCCTTCTTGAAGTGGGAACCATTATCCGAAATAATCTCATTTGGGACCCCGTAGCGACAAATAATGTTGTTTCTGATGAACTTAGCGACATGCAATGCCTTCAATACTGCGTAAGATTGGGCCTCAACCCACTTCGTGAAGTAGTCTATCGCTACCAGAATGTACTCATGCCCGTTGGACCCCTTCGGAGTGATAGCCCCAATCACATCAATCCCCCAGACTGAAAATGGTCATGGCGAAGTCATGTTGTACAGCTTCGACGACGGAATGTTCATGCGGTTTGCATGGATCTGACATTTGTGGCATCGCCAGACAAAGCCAATACAATCCTCCTCCATGGTTGACCAGTAATAACCCTGTCTAAGGATCTTCCGGGGCTAGCATCACCCCGCTCATGTGCGCTCCGCACTCTCCTCATGGATGGCCTCCATCAGGCGCTTGACTCTTCGCATCAACACACAGCTTATGCATCCCGAGATGACCTCTCTTGTACAGTTTACCCCCGCAGAATGAACTGAGCAGCCATTCTTCGTTGCCCTCTTATCTTTGGCATTTGCCCCTGGTGGATACCGCTCATTTTCCAAGAAGTTCCAGATGTGTAATACCAGGGGTTTGATCTTGTACTCAATCTATGGCAGCAATCAGCTCGTAGGCGGACCGAATTTTTTCAATGATGATCGGACGCATCCGGACTCCGAAAGGATGTCTATCATAGAAATAGAGTTGCTAATGAATCAGCGAACCTGTTGTTCTCTCTTAACAAATGAGTGAAGTTCAGCTTCTCAAACCGAGGAATCAGAATGTCCAAGGTCTGGTGATAGATTCTCATCTTTTCTTCTTTAACTTTCCAATCTCCTTTAGCTTGAGATACAACAAGGTTCGAGAGCCCGATGACATCCAACCATTTTGCCCCTAGTTCCAGGGCGGCTTCTAGTCCAGCAATACATGCCTCATATTCTGCCTCATTTTCGACACTTTGAATCGAAGTTTGAATGCTAGAGGTATAACGGGAATTGTCGGTGCTATCAAGCAACGCCCTATCCTATCCCGTATTGGTTTGACGCTCCGTCAAAGTACATCGTCCAAGTCTCTTCTTCGACATGCAGAATGGCCTCATCTGGGAACAGATATTCAACTGCTTCATCCCCTTCAACTGGGTTGTCGGCTAGGAACTCCGCTAACCGTCTCCCTTTCACTGACTTGCGCGTCATGTACTTCAGATCAAATTCGAAAAGCAGAAGCAACCAACGAGCTAGCCTACCCGTAAGTGCCGGTTTCTCGAAGAGATATTTCATGGGATCTAATCTCGAAACCAGTATTACAGAGTGAGCTAACAGGTAGTGCCTCAACTTCCTGGTAGCCCATACTAAGGCCAGACAAGCTTTCTCCAGCGGAGTGTAGCAGGTCTCGTAATCCAGCATTTTCTTGCTCAGGTAGTAGATAGCCTTTCCACTTTGTCCTCAGATTCCTGTGCAAGCATGTAGCCCATTGTCATTTTGGTCACTGATAGGTACAAATCAACGGTTTCCCTGGGTCAAGGCGGTGACAACACAGGTGGGTTCTGTAAATATTGCTTGATCTACTCGAAAGCTACTTGGCATCGGTCGTCCCATTGGAACTTCTTTCGTTTCTTTCAGGAGACCAAACAGTGGTTCACAAGTCAAGGTTAATTTTGCAATAAACCGTCTTATGAATTGCACTTTGCCCAAAAAGCCTCGCACCTCCTTTTCAATCCTCGGTGGTGACATTTCTAAGATCGACCTCGATACCCCTTTGTGTGATCAAGAACCCCAGTATTTTCCTTGCTGTAACACCGAAAGTACATTTGAGGATTCAGCCGCAACCGATACTCTCTAATCCGTTGGAAGAATTTCTGCAAGGCGGTGTAGTGACCCTCTCTTTCCTTGGACTTGACAATCATGTCGTCCACGTACACCTCAACCTCTTTATGGATCATATCGTGCAAAATCGTGGTCGCATCTCGTTGATACGTAGCCCCAGCGTTCTTCAAGAAGAACGGCATCACCCTATAACAATAAGTTCCCCACGGGATGGTGAAAGCAGTCTTCTCCCTGTCTTCGGGTGCCATCAAAATCTGATTGTAGCCTGAAACCCATCCATGAACGAGAGCAGCGCATGCCCAGCAGTGAAGTCCACTAATTCGTCGATATGCGGCAGAGGAAAGTCGTCCTTCGGACTGCCTTTGTTCAAATCCCTGAAGTCCACACATACTCGAATTCTGCCTCCTTCTTCGGCACCGGAACTATATAAGCCAACCAAGTAGGGTATTCAAATACCAACAGGAACCCTACGTCAATCTGCTTGGTGACCTCTTCTTTGATTTTCAGAGCCCAGTCTAGGCGGATCCTTCGGAGTTTCTGCTTAACAGGTCGGGCCTCTGGGTCAAGAGGGATCCGGTGCTGTACAATCTCAGGATCGATTCCAGGCATGTCTTCGTAGGACCACGTGAAAACATCTTTGAAATATTTTAATAAAGCGACTAAGCGCTCGCGCTCCTCCGAAGACAACGTGGACCCGATCTGGACCAGCCGCGGGTCCTTCTCAGTACCAACATTAATTGTGGTGATTTCATCAATCAAGGTTTTACAAACTTCTCTTGCTCTTGATCAATCAAATGTTGTAAAACCGGAGGAATTTCTTCCCCGTCGTTTTCATCAAAATTTTAAAGTCCTGATTAATGCAATAAATTAAAGGCACAGAAAAGTGCTCGAAGCCACAGCCGTACCATTCTCATTAATAACATCCAGTCTGCCTGATTCCTTTGTTACAACAGACTCAAAGGAAAAAGAAAAAGACAACCTGGACAGGATAGTGGCATCCGGGTTATCACCCCCAAGAATACCAGACTCAGACTCAAACGAGCTAGAATATGATTCCGACTCCACAGACTCAGTGGAATCAGATTCCGGCTCACTACCTGACCCGAAACTGCTCGATAAAAAGCCCTCCTCGTATTGCCAGACGAGGGAGGGTGCGATGGATGCATCGAGAATACCTGAAGATGGGCCCATAGCCACTTCATCCCCGATCATGGAAACTGAGAAGTTATCCCTCAAGCACTCTAGTACGATCTAAGGATCTGCGAGGAGACAAGCCAGCGCTACCCCCCATCTCAATTTATGTGCTCTCGGAATCCTCCTCTTTGCACTGCTCAGCCTCAGCTGGTGGGTTTGTTCTGCTCTTCGGCAACTTCATCCACGGACAACTGAAGATCAAAAAAGATTTCGAAGCTGGACAAGCACCGCTTCTCTGAATTCATCCAGGGCTCTGGAAAGCCACAGAATGGGAAGTCTTCCCCTCCCAGACAAAGCGTCCATTCAGGGTCCCCTGGATAGGTCGGTGCACCAACTCATAATGCTTCCCGACTTGTTTTGCCCTGGCTCTTCCTGCTATCTCTCTTCCTTTCCTCGCCCAATCCTCTTTGGTAAGCAGATAACCTAGGCCAAAGGTATATAGGTTATGCGGCACTTCGCCGATGCTGCAATGCCCTTCCGGCCACTTCGCCCTAATCCCATTCCGGGCATGTGTTGAAGCTTGTTCATAAGGTAGACAGACTATACACTGACGTATAGCCCCTCATTAACAGCTAGAATATTTTGTACAACCCGGGCCTCAGCTAGGGTGAATCCTGACAAAAACACATCCTCCGCGCCATGCTCAATCTCCAGAACTAGTGTAGAAACCTACTAGCGGCGGATGTATTGAAGAATTCCAAAAACGATTGCCACCCCCTTCCCGTGAGGGTACTTCAGCGTTTGGTATAGGGTGGAAGAGACGGCTTTCACTTGGTGCAGCCAAGACCGCCCAAGGAGTAGATTGAAGGTTGCGGGAACATCCAAGACATGAAACTCAATGTCCTATCGTCCTGGACCAACCTGAGTCTGAATCTGTATAGTCCCCATCACCTCTCGGCTGGTATTATCGTAGACCCGTATCACCTGGGCAGTAGGCACGAAATTCGCGGGCTTCAACCCGATAGCATATGCCATTCTTGACGGACACACATTGATAGCAGATCCTATGTCAACAAGGACCACCGGTATCCATTTCTCTCTACACTTGACAGAATATAAAGCGGTTTGTTATGATTTGAGCCCTCAGGTCAGTAGTTCCTTGTCGGTGAAGGTCAAGGTCGGGGAAGCTCCTCCCGAGAAAACCAGCTCCTACCAACTGCTTAGGAGTTGTATCGATTGAAAGTTTAGCCCTGTCCATTGCAGAAAGGACAGCTTGTCTGCGAACTCTTGAGGCCATAAGCAATCCCTAGATGGAGATGTCTGCTTGAATTTTCTTAAGCTGTTTCAGTACAGCCTCCTCCTCGAGCAGTTTTTCTTTCTGCCTCTCTGCTTCTTTGTCCTTCCCAGGATGCCTCCAGTTGGTCCAAGTGTGGGGGCTTGAAATACGCCCACTCCTAGTCATATGGTCAACCTCCTCAACATACCAGGTGTCATCTAGTTGGTTCTGTCCCAATCTTCGTCAGTGTGGGCAAGACGTAAGTCGTCGTCTTCCCACCACATCCCTTGGCAACCGACAGACAGCTGTCCAGTTCCGTTGTAACTGTTTCTGTGCTCACAGCACATTCCGTCCCTGCAGGGGCTTTGGCCTTCCTAGCCCTCTCAAGATCCTTGATCTTTTCTTGCTCAAGACGCTTCAATGCAGCTCTCCTGTTCAGTATCTACTGTACTCAAACTGCCTAGATCCTGAGCAGAATTCTTCGTACCGGTGCTCTACGGCGATTCTTCCTGATTCTCAGCCATTCAGCCATTGTTGATATCCAGCTTTTGATTGCCCCTGTTCTGGCTGAGGCTGCTCAACAACATCTGGCTCATCACTGAGCCACCCTGTATTCTCTGTTGATCCATCCAAGTCGAACCAGTTGATGTCCACATCCCTGAATCCTGCTCGTTAAGGAACTGCAAATTGGCAATATCCTCTTTCAGCTCTGCTAGGTCATCTACCCCTGACTTGGTCCATCTTCCCGACCACACTGATTTTTGCCCCAGCTGGCAACTCTACCATCGGCTTAACCTGATCTGTTTATGTGATATAACCACTCGGGTTGTACGCAAAGCTCCAGACCCCTCAGAGCTCTAATCAACATTCTCATCTAGCCTCCAAAGTCACCCCAGTTCTGTCTTCGACGGTCACCACCACTAGCTCAGGTTGGGTTAAGGAGGTGCTCAATATGCACAAGTCTGTGCTGTCTGGGATGAACACCTCAGGCTTGGATAGATGAGAGGGTGTGATATATATATATATGCTTGGGTCATATGGAATGGCTGCGATTTGGATCAGGTTGATGTGTTTGGGTGGTGGAGCTTGGTTATGTGGTGGGAGTGGATTGGTGGTGACATTCGGCTTTTGTGTTAGTGCAATTACCTCGTTGTCAATAAGATCCTGGATCTCATGATGCAGTCTATAGCACTGGTCGGTGTCATGACCATGCTGTTGGTGAAAGGCACAGTATTTAGCCGAGTTATGGGAGGAATGAAGTTTGTCTGGTAATGGTCGCGGCTCTCAGGGGCTTCAAATGCCCTTTCCTGATTAGAACCCCAGAGCTTTGGACAAAGGCATATACAGTGGGGTATAAGTCCTCTGGCCCCGGGATGGGTATTTGGCTATTTGTGAGCTGGTCCCAGACGCACCGGTGAAGGGTGTAGCTGTAGGTGTTTTTGGGGCGGTGGTGGTGACCATGCCCACATCAGAAGTTCTGGCAGCTGCAGCACTACTCGTGCCTGCATTCGAAACTGCGGGTAAATGCCCTCTTGGGCTACTCTCTCTCGTGGTCAATCAGACCCTCCTTCATAGCATCCTCAATTTGTACCCCAATCTCGTGTAAATCAGCAAAGGTGGAAAGGGGTAAGACGATATCTTTCGCATCAGCTTGGGTTGGAGGTTGCGCACAACCATCCGTATCTGATCTTTCTCGACCGGCCTGGCGGTCATCATAGAAGCTTTGGCTCTCCAACGGGTTACAAAGTCGGAGAAGCCCTCTTTTAGCTCTTGCCTCGTTGTCTCGAGATCACAAGTTGTGATCTCGATCTGTGTGTTGTATGAGTACTGGGCAGTGAAGGCCTCGGCCATTTCTTCCCAACATCTCTTGATAGAATCTTCCAACTTCGCATACCAGATGGCCGCGACACCCGACAGGGTCCGCCGAAAAGAGAAAGCTTTTGCAGTCTGGAGAGGCCCATTGGCCTTAGGATATCTGAGAATAACCGCAGGTGTACCATAGGATCCCCAGAACCGTCAAAATGGTCTATATGCGGCATCTTGAACCGGTCCGACAAAGTCACTGTCCGAATCGGTGTATCCATCCTCTATGTTCGGAATGGAATTAACGCCTTGAGCTTTTTTGAATAGCTTTTCTAACTTGCTCACTTTCAGCGCTGTTGGATCCACCTCAAATTCAAATGGCGTATCCACTAGATTAGCCGGTGCTTTGACAGCTGAGGTAGGATTGGGGGTGGAACTGGCCCCGTTAGGACGTCCGTCTTCTCCTGGACATTTACAGTTTCCCCGAGTGTTGGAACTCTAGGTGGGGTGGGGGTAGGGATGTATGCGAAGCAGAAGCTCCAGCTTGTTGTGGTTGCTGCTGTTGCTGAAGTATGGCAATCAGCTCTGTCTGTTGAGCCACCACCCCTGCCTGACGTACGGCAAACTCTGCTTGGCGGGCAGCATCCTACTGCATGGCTTGCATGGTCTCTTGGAGCTGACACATCATGTCCTCCATACTTGCCATAAGGTGTTGATCTAACTGAACAACAGGCGTGTCTCTCTCTGCGGTAGAAACGGAGACCTTAGCCCGACTACTCACTGGTGGAGTGGATAAGGACCGCTGATCTGATAGCCGCTGTACTGATGAACTGTGCCTAACTGACCTCCGTCTAGTAACCGGGGGTAATGAACAGAACACTACTTGTCCGTCAACTAGATCCTCAGATCGATGAAGTCTTTGACCTCTGGTCCAGAGTGCTCGGGGGGTATCTGCCTTTTTGGAAGCAATTGTGCTATACTACCTTGCAAAAAGATAAATAAAGCAAAATAAGAAAACAAGCAGCAGAAAAACGAACAGCATTTCGACTTAAATAAAGACAACACACAGTTGATATTTGTAAGCTAAACACACTGTTCTCAACACTGATCACTGCCCCCAAATCACTGCCTTAAATCTGATATCCCCAAATACTGACGTCCGCAGACTGATACCCACAACTCGCAACTGATACATACAACCTGTAGAGACACACTCTAACAGCACATATCAAGCAAGTAAGAGCCAAAACACCCCTATGAAGGGGTAGGGTTTCCCTGTCCTATCTTGTTAGGAGCTAGGGTTTCACTACGCA
Organism: Camellia japonica; assembly: GCA_030407325.1. Classification (NCBI taxonomy): domain Eukaryota; kingdom Viridiplantae; phylum Streptophyta; class Magnoliopsida; order Ericales; family Theaceae; genus Camellia; species Camellia japonica. Next base: position 143,055,570 of record JAPPVO010000036.1, read on the forward strand.
CGCAGCGGTTTCAAACAACCTACAATCAAGTAAGCAACCTGTCCTAGTTTGGAATGGTCACTATAGTTTCCGATATGCAACTAGGTCAAATGGTCAAAAAGGGTGCCTTGGTAACAACCGAGGTTTGTGTTCCCATCGTGGCAGAGCCCGTACCGGTCAGCCTTATGGCACGCTTCTCAAAATAAGCCTCTGGCAAACCGTTCAGGAATAGCAGACGGCAAACACTGTGACTTAAGCGCACTAATCCAAATGCAATGCAAAGAAACACATAAGTGTAGATAAAACAACATAATCATGATGTTCGAGTCAAGTTCTCTAAATCCCCAATGGAGTCTCCAAAAACTGTAGATCGCCCGAAACTCGCTCCGTGCGCGAAGGCGTGAATTGTAGTTCTAGCTACTACAGTTCGGACTCCTGTCACGGTTCTAAATCTAATCTCACAAAGTGTAATGTAAGACTGATAAATCACCAAAGAGTCCAAATCCGACAATTAGTTTTGAAAAATCAATTTTGAATCAAAAAGCGCCAAACATGGACTGCTTTTCCAGATTCATAGTCGCCACCTAAATATTTACTTTGGGAAATTTAGGAAACCCTAACTCGTGCCTAAGACCACGTGTCCGTCATCACCAAAGTTGCCTTGGCTCGAGAACTTAGGTACGAGAGGGAAAGGTCCTGAAATGAGCACCCCGCTCGCCCAATCAAAGATCGGCCTCTACTAAGCATGATATGTTGTTTTTTGAAAACAATATGTTCTTATTCCGGTTATTAATCTAGAATTACTATGTGATGCGCACAGCATACAAGTATAGACTCAATCACCCAAGTTGGAACAAAACATCTCATACTTGTTTTTCGAAAATGGTTTGAAAGATGCTACCCTCAAGTAGGCTAAGACGCGGATTTGCCACTCTCAAGTGGGCTTAGAAAGCAACATGATTTTGCCACTCCGCAAAGCGGGCTTAAAACGCACATTTTGATGAATTGTTCCAATTCAAGCAATGAAGCCTTCATCCACAAGCATTCATGCAATTTAACACTTAAGCAAATAGCCTCATGGCAAGCATGCTATCATGGCAGTCACTTACACACGTGCAAGGATGCTAAAGCGTAAACACTCACAGTGTACTCCGAGCCAAAACAGAAGCTAGTTAGAAATCATGCATGATCCTAGCTATGTTAAGATGCCTAATGCAACACATGCAAAAATGCAACTAAAATAGGCTCGGCTATTCTAAGATGGCATATGAATGCAACACTCGATAAAATGCTTTAAAACACGTATTCAAAAAGTGTATTGAAATGCAATGCAGTTTGAATGATGCGCCAAGCCCGGTGCATGCAAGACAAAATGAATGATGCACGTATGCAAACATAAGTATGCTAATTGAAACATGTCCTAAACTAACCATCAAAAGCTGATAAGTAAAAGGGAGAAAGACGTGGGGTTGGAAGACATGCATCACACACACAGTACACACTTATTACAATATTCACCCTCTCGACGGAGGTCCGAAAGATAAGCTAAGCTAGCTACGCTAAGCTAAGCTACTTAACTAATCTAATAATCTAATTAGACTAATTATTACACAACACAAATTGAAAACTAGCTATGCTAAGCTAATAAGAAATTACAATAATGAATTAAATTAGCAACACATTAACTAATTAATTACAAAACTCGAAATTAGCTAACTAAGATAACAACTTATTCTAAGTTAACAAAAGCGCTGAAAAGGCCTCGGGACGAGGGATGCATGCATGCTCGACTTCGCTCGGAAATCCATTGCCATGCACTATTGCCTCTGTTTGCATTTGATTTGTTCTCTAAGAGTTACACAAACTTCCAAAATGCTTCTGCTCCAACAAGGGGACCTCCTGGTGGGCTACCGACCAGAAAAGGAGGCTGTAGACCACTTGTAGACCAGAAAAACTTGCTATAGACCAGAAAAGTGGTCGGGCAACTACTTTTACTGGTCTGCCGACCAGAAAAATCTACCAAGCTCCAGTTTTACTGCAACAGAGAACAACAGGGGCATAGCAGTGTATTTGCAAGATATGTGTGCACAACCATCCTTTCTATTATTTCTCAAGCTCAAGGGAGTGCGGTGCTCGACTCTCA
>JAPPVO010000036.1:143657791-143931522 GCA_030407325.1 Camellia japonica
GAGCTCGTCTCATTTATGTAATTGAGTTGACTCGAGCCGAGCTCGAGTTTCTCAAATACTGTTGTGTTACTTTCTGTATAATGGATAATGAACTTACTTTCTGTATAAAGGAGATGGCAACAAACATGGAAATATGAGGCTGGGATTTGAGAATCTTGATGTTTAGTCAACCAAGTGATCATGTTTTGATTACCCCTTCTTGTATACGCGACAATACCCTAGATGTAGGTACAGTCGAGAAAGTCTGCACATGAATGAACATTTGAAATACTAATTCAGTAAGTTTAATTATTTGTCAAATAAATAGATACAGTATATTTTACAGCAATTTCTCTTTGCTTTCTAAGCATATGGCTATTTGAATATGTTTTGTTTCTGAAATGCAAAGTAAGAATGTATTTTTAACAGTGTTGTGGGTGTTTTACATTTGCTGCCCAGAAAACCAGAAAAAGAAGAAACATTTCCAAGCAGGCTGAGGAAGACTAGAGGAGGATGGTGATTAAAGATGGGAGACTAGGAGGGCAATAGCAGGAAAGAGTGCCAGAAATTAAGTGCACATATTTTCCCTGTATTAATTTACTCATCACATCTGTTTCTTTGTATGATCAGCAATAACTTGTGTAAATTCACATCAGTTCTTTAAATTAAAAAAAATGAACTTCTAAGCAAAAATATATATATATATATATTGCTAAGTAATCTCAATCTAGTGTTAATATATACAGTTTAGTAGCACTTTGTTGGGTTTAATTATCTGTATTTTACAAGGCTGTATTTGGAACAATTATTATCTAAATTTCATAGGGCTGTACTGAGAAGAATTGTAGCATACCAACAAAAGTCGGATCAAAAAAAGTTTCATCGCTAGAACTTCTCATCTCTAATCCTCAACAAAAATAAAAAAATCGTGGTCGTGTATAAAGATACATTCTGTTTCAACATTTGCATCTGCCTTCTTTGAAAAACAAGCCTGAGTTATAGGATTGAGCCAAAAAACAAAAATCGCAAATCGATTCGATCTAAACCAAACTGTTGGTTTGGTTTTCTCAATGTATAATTTGGCCGTGGTTGTTCAAATAGGTAAACCTAACTTACTTGCATAGCGGTAAACCTTGGTTGTTCAAATAGGTAAACCTTACTTGCATAGCTGAGAGAAGCAGGGTCTTGAACCCTTTTCCTGGCACTAATTGCATCACACGAGGTGTGTTTTCCTCCAAGATTGCCATGGGGTGTAGGAATGGTATTGGTATTGCCTCGACTTTGCCCAAGAAGTCCATGCCTATGACAACTTGGAAGTCATCCATAGGTGCCACCATTTAGTCCGTGATTTTATAGTTACAAAATCATATAAAATCAAATCGAATTTTTTAAATATATATATATATAATTTATACTTATCGTAAACACTCAAATTACTAATTAATATCCTATTTTTATACATAAAAAGCCAATCCTTTATTTTTGCATACTTTTTCTTGTAGTAGAATTAATTCTAAACAATTATCTAAATTATTATTATTTTATAAAATAATATTATATATTTTGATATTTGAATAGGTTGTGAATAATATTTTGTGGTCATAATATAAATGATGACAAGATTTTTAAAAATCGTGGCTTCAATTCGAACTGAATCCTATTTTATTGGTTCGGTTCGATTTGATTATAAGATTTTTATAGTTTGATTTGATTTAATTTCAAATATTTTAGAACCTGAGGTGATAATTTGATCTTGATGTACTCCAAAATTGAACTTAATCGAATAATGCTTACTCCTACTGAGTTGAAATGCCCAACTCCAATTTCTTCAAACAACAGAAACAACCTGACAGACCATCTCTTGATATTTTCTCTCCTTTTCCAAGCCAATCTTTCTTGATTCTATTATTCCAATTCTCTCAATTTGGGAATCACAGCTCTTTTACATTCGAGCTATTCAAGCATACTCTGACCAGCCAATCATGAAATTTGAACTATGATGTGAATTACCATTGGGAAAGGAATGGGAGCTTTTAACATGTCAATTATTCTCAGATTACATCTTCTCCCAATGCACATATTAGACGATTTTAAAACTTAATATTTTGCTCATCATGTCAAAACCCAAGGGGTGTAGCCGACTTGGTAAGGTCTTAGAGTATAAACTTTGAGGTCACAAGTTCGACTCACCTCGATGTCAATTATCTGAGCGACAACACAAATAGTTGGTAGGACGAACTTTTCAAATCTGAGCGAACCGGACATAATATTACGAGTGTGGGTTTGAATCCCCGCATGTATGCGAGTCCGCGTCTTACTGCTACATAGTAAAGTGACTCTGCTGTATAGCACCACCTTAGTTAGGCCTTTTTTTAAGTCAAAAAAGACTCCCACCTTCTTCAGCCTTCAAAATCCATCGTTATCAAAATCTTAATTCGGATCATAGGATCTAACAATTTTAAGATCTCAGTTGGACCAAACGATTTAAATTGCACTAGAATATTAAATTTTAAAGTGATTATGATCGTAGTTATAAAATCACATTACAATCCCAAGTTTACTACGATCTCGATCCTACCTAAATTTTTTTCTTGTTATTTTTATTTTTATTTTTTATACTTATGTATCTCATCTAAATTGTGTTAACATAAAAAACGTATTGTATTAAATTTATCATTTTTCTTAATGATTTTAAAATTATCTAACATACATTATCATTATCAATAACTTTTTATTTTCTTTTACATTGAAAGTAAAATTTTATTATCCCCGATCCAATTCTACAATTTGATTCACGAGTCCTTCCTAGTGATTCTACCTAGAATCCTGATTTTAATAACCTTGTTCAAATCATAATCCTAACACGAGCCACCACCTCCAAACCCTAACCTAAACAAATGGCAACTCCCTCTCCAATCTCGAAAAATGCTTCATACCACTAATTTAGTATCACTAATGCACCACTAATGATGTGGCATCATGTGGACCCCACCACTAATGTGATAGTTTGACCTTTGTTTTGTTTTTTTTTTTTTTTACATTGCCACCTCATTAGTGGTGTTTTTAGAGCTTCAAATTTAGTACTCTAAATCACCACTCCTCCAATCTCTCTTCCCACCTTGAAACCCTAGATTATGCACACCTCCCCCTCCCTCCCCCCAAGCCCTAACCACTCTATATCTTACCATTCTGACTACCATCATCGACATTCAAATATCAACAACCGATCAATAGCATATTTGTTCAAATATTAATCATTGAACCAATAGGATTTATTTGGATATCAATCATCAAAGAGGAGGTCACACTGATGGGGGGTGGATAAGGAAGGGAGAGGGCCACGCAAAGGAGGGGAAGGAGAGATAAGAGGGGTAGGGACAGGAGGGAAGGGGGCCTGGGGTTGGAGAGCATTGAGGGTGATGGGTGAGACTGATGGTTTGAGGATAATGATTTGGGATGGAAAAGATAAGGGTATTATAGTAGTTTGATTTTAAGACAAAATTATAATAAATAGAAATAACTAAATGTGTGAATTGTGGAAGAGTAATGATTCATAACTCTAAATTTGGAACTCTAATAATGACTCTAATGACGTGGCATGGAGCAACAAAAAAAAAAAATACATCAAATCATTCATGAGTGGAGCCCACTGCACATAAATAAAACTCTCATTAGAACTCTACTTTTAGTGTTCTTAAACATTTTTTATTCTGGAATAAGGGGGTGTAGAAATAGAACTTCCATATATATTTATATAAAAAAAAAGAAATAGAACTTTCATTAAAAATGGAATATGTAATTTATGCAAATAAATAAATAAAACTTGAAATATAAAAAAGTAGCTAATGGAGTACATGTCTGCATACATTAAAATCAAGTACAATCTGCAATGTTTGGGTGTGTCAAAGCACATCATTATATTTAGGAAAATTTTGCACTATTCTCCACAGCACTATTGATTATTCTTGCTGGAAAACAATTTAAATATAAAATATGAAATGTAATCACTAATCTCCGAACATTTTGACTGTAGGATTAAGACCTACATGCATACGGAGGGCAGGTTACCCTAGTGAGGTACAATTTACAAATAGCAATGTTAGGTATCATGAAAAACTTTTCATGAAAATAATCATGAAAACTTTGTGACCCTTAGATTACATTTAGAATAAAACACCACACACTAATCAAGGTAATCCAAGAATCATAAATATTTCATGATACCTAACTTTTTCCATTTACAAAAGATTATGACCAGTTAGACTCTTAATCAATTGAGTAATTCTATTAACATGGAATATCGAACACAAAATTGTTCACAGAGGCATGTTGCTGTGTTGTTACTTTCTGATTTTTTTATTTTTTATTTTCACCTACCTGTTAAAGGAAACCACATCAACTTTTGTAAATAATTTTATGTTCGTCGTCTTTGTTAGTGGAACTACTCTAATCAACTAGTTATTTCTACTATGGTCTACCCATGGTTCTCATTAACTCAAAAAGTTAACCTCTAAAATTACTAGGGCAAGTAATTAGATAAACCCGGCAAAGATTCACGACATGATAAAAATTACACTTTGCATCCTTAAAGCATTACTCCAATTCTTTATTTGACTCCTTAAGCTGTTGATTTTTTCAATTTTATCCTTAAAACTATTGAATTTTTGTTAATGTGGTCGAGTAAGTTGGTACCGTCAAATTTTGACGCAACGTGGCATTGTATGAAGTCAAAGTAGGAAAATTGTAACAAAAATATTAAAGACCTCAAAAATTCTATCAAAAGTTCTACTGACATGGATGGGACCCACATTGTGTGGGTCTTATACCCATGTATGCTAGAGATTCTAAAAATTTTACCAAAAGTTTTATCAATTGTCTTACATAGGTGTGGGGCCCACATAGGACCCACATTGTGTGAGTCTTACACTCATGTGAGAGATTTGGTAGAAATTTTGATAGAATTTTTAGGGTCTCCAGCATTACTCAAATTGTAATACTTGAAGGGTCAAAGTAGGATGTGCAATATTTTAAGGACCAAATTGAAAAAACTTTCAATACCATGTGGTGTTTTACGAGATTGGAAAACAATTAGTCGGCTACTATCCGGACCACTTTGACAAAATTCTAATAGTTGAGGGAGTAAATTGGGGAATTTTAAAGTTTAAGGGATAGTTTGGTAATACTTCAAGGCCTTGTTTGATTAACAGAATTAATAGTAAAAGAAGTAATAATCCAATGAATTAGTGTATGATTAGTTATTCAATTAAATTAGTAAGATAACCATTTATTATAGTATTCATTTTGTTTTTATTATTTCATACTTGAAATTATGATTTCTAATCCCTCTTAATATTAAAAATTTGTCAACTTTGTCGGATTGAATGTCCGCTATATATATAATCTGGTTAATAAAATTTGCAATCAAGCATGGGATTGTGACTTTATGAACGGGCTATGTTTGGCATGTGAAATTGGCGCTATTTTAGTCACAAAAAAATAAAATATGCTAAAAATTTAATAAAACAAAATGTCATATTCAAATTATAATTATTTTAATTTTTTTCTCATAAAATCAAAAAAAGCCAAAAAGGCAACCCACTTCCCAAACAAAGGCACCCAATCTCATATTATAATCCTACTAATCAAACATGCTCCAAGGTGCAAAGTGTATTTTATTCAAATCTTACACTTTTATTTTTGAGAAATTCTACTTACACCACCAATTAATGTCCTCACACCCTCAAAATTTAATTTTTTAATTTTATATTTTTATAAATTTTTTATTACCCTCATTCCTAACCTTCTCCTTCTCCTTGCACCCAAAACCTAAAACCCCTTAACCCTAATTCTCTCCCATCACCACCACCTCCACCTCCACCTCCACCGTCCCACTACCAACTCCGCCACTACTCCACCACCATTTCCCTCTACCTAGCCCCTTCTCCACCTCACCCCTTTACCCACTCCAGACCTGAACAACATTATTAGTTTATTAGAGAGAAAAAAAAGAGAAGACGAGAGACAATGGAAGTTGCAGTGGTGAGAAGACAGACAACCAAACCATCTTGCCTAACTTCTTCCCACCTCCACCATGTTCGACTCTCTTTTCTCGATCAAATAAACCCTCCAATTTTTATTTCATTAATCTATTTCTACTCATCATTGTCATCGAATTCAAAAACCAACAAGAAGAAGAACCCATCAGTAGAAAGACTTGATCTGCTAAAAAAATCACTTGCAGAGACATTGGTTGAGTTCTACCCATTTGCCGAACATTTCAAAGACGATCTTCTCTCCATTCACTGCAACGACGAGGGTGTTCACTTCTTTGAAGCCCAAGCCAATTCAGATCTGTTAGGGTTAGATTTAGGGGTTTTTAGGTTGTGAGTGCAAAGAGAAGGAGGACGTTTAGGGATGAGGATAATAAAGAAATTATAAAAATATAAAGTAAAAAAATTGGATTTTGAGGGTGTAAGAAATTAAATTGGTAGTGTAAGTAGAATTTTCCTTTATTTTTTCAACTTTTACAAACAAATAAAATTATCCTAGTAAGATGTAAAGCTAACCTTGAAATCACTAGCAAGCAATTAATTATACCGCATAAAGACTCACGACCTTCTCACAAAACACAACAATAAATATATAAAATTCTCTAGTTTTTTTCTACTTTAAATAATTTATTTTTTCAACAATAAATATATAAAATCTCTTGTGCTATAAACCATATACATATAATTCCAATGTCACCAATAAATAATCACTTAATTCATGTATAGACACCCTATTTTGACCAATACTAAAATTTTAGTGTTTTCTTTTGATTACCCGATGATGGAGATAAGAATGTGTTTTTCCCAAAATCCTCAGTAAGAAAGATGGAATTTGAGCTTTCTTTTCAACCTTAAGTCTGTTTTGGCCAAGTGTTTAAAATCCGTTCAAAACTCTCTTTCGAAACTTTCTTTCTGTGCTTTGTTCCGAGCATTTTCGTAATATTCCGAGACTCATTTTTTTTAAAACTCAAAATGAAATGTTTTCTCAGAAAATTGAGTAAAGAACAATATGGAAATAGGAGGACAATATGATAATTCTGTCGAAGAATTCAGTTTCGTGCAAAATAGTTAAGCCAAGGCCAATATTTTGGTTGGCCAACCAATTAATTGGCCAACTAGCCAACTTTTTGGCCGGCCAGCTAATATTTAGCCGGTTGACTAATTTGTCTAGGAACAGGACAGATTCGGCAGAATTCTGGTTCGGTGCGTATGGGGCATGCCACCTTTGAATTTTCTACTATATCCTTATGCGAAATGGCCTACACACTCGGCCTCTATTACATTGGAGTCTTGCCTCTTCACAAAAGGAGTAGCTAAAGTAAGGGCTTCCATTTGTCTTCCATCATCTTTTCCACTGAGATGGTGCTCTTGAATTGCATGTATGTGAGAATGATCACTGAGAGAGAGAGAGAGGAGGCTAGATTGACAGAGGTTGTAAGCATTGATAAAAGAGAGTTGCCAAAATTAACAAGCTGAGCTTTGAACTTCCATACACTGTTATATATCATCATCTCATTGTTATATTATCTTCCATTGCCAAAACCATCCAAAAATTCCATTTTAGAGCTTTGATCAAAGAGAGAGTGATTGTGGTTAAAAAAAGAAAACCAGGGAGTTCACCAATTCCCCCCCCCTCCCACACACTGTTAAACAATCTAAGTCATCATTCTAACTAATATTCAAAGTTTTCGAATTGAGGATTGAGAACATAATTCACAACCTTGAGGGTGATCAAAAGAGAGTTTGGAAATCAAGGAGTTTACTCTTTCTTTGGAAGGTGAATTTTCAATTTCTTTCATTTTCTTTCTTATATTAATTTTATTGCTTTGATTTCATATTATAAACTTGTTGTAATCTAACTAGAAGTGGTTAGTTGAGCCACTTACATGTTCCCTGTTTATGCTTTTCGGTGTTGCAACAAAATAGATTTTGCCACTCCAGACCTGAACAACATTATTAGTTTATTAGAGAAAAAAAAAAGAGAAGACGAGATACAATGGAAGTTGCAGTGGTGAGAAGACAGACAATCAAACCATCTTGCCTAACTTCTTCCCACCTCCACCATGTTCGACTCTCTTTTCTCGATCAAATAAACCCTCCAATTTTTATTTCATTAATCTATTTCTACTCATCATTGTCATCGAATTCATAAACCAACAACAAGAAGAACCCATTAGTAGAAAGACTTGATCTGCTAAAAAAATCACTTGCAGAGACATTGGTTGAGTTCTACCCATTTGCCGAACATTTCAAAGACGATCTTCTCTCCATTCACTGCAACGAGGAGGGTGTTCACTTCTTTGAAGCCCAAGCCAATACAGATCTGTTAGGGTTAGATTTAGGGGTTTTTAGGTTGTGAGTGTAAAGAGAAGGAGGACGTTTAGGGATGAGGATAATAAAGAAATTATAAAAATATAAAGTAAAAAAATTGGATTTTGAGGGTGTGAGCAGTTAAATTGGTGGTGGTGTAAGTAAAATTTTCCTTTATTTTTTCAACTTTTACAAACAAATAAAATTATCCTAGTAAGATGTAAGCTAATATTGAAATCACTAGCAAGCAATTAATTATATCCCATAAAGACTCACTACCTTCTCACAAAACACAACAATAAATATATAAAATTCTCTAGTTTTTTTCTACTTTAAATAATTTATTTTTTTCAAAAAATAGTACTTTATACAAATAAATAAAATCTCTTGTGCTATAAACCATATACATCTAATTCCAATGTCACCAATAAATAATCACTTAATCTATGTATAGACACCCTATTTTGATCAGCACTAAGATTTTAATACTTTCTTTTGATTACCCGATGATAGAAACAAGAATGTGTTTTTCCCAAAATCCTCAGTAAGAAAGATGGAATTTGAGCTTTCTTTTCAACCTTAAGCCTGTTTTGGCCAAGTGTTTAAGATCTGTTCAAAACTCTCTTTCGACACTTTTTTTTTCTGTGCTTTGTTCCGAGCATTTTCGTAATATTCCGAGACTCATTTTTTTTAAAACTCAAAACGAAATGTTTTCTCAGAAAATTGAGTAAAGAACAATATGGAAATAGGAGAACAATATGATAATTTTGTTGAAAAATTCGATTTCGTGCAAAATAGTTAAGCCAAGGCCAATATTTTGGTCGGCCAACCAATTAATTGGCCAACTAGCCAACTTTTTGGCTAGCTAGCTAATATTTAGCCTGTTGGCTAATTTGTCTAGAAACAAGACAGGTTCGGCAGAATTCTGGTTCGGTGCGTGTGGGGCATGCCACCTTTGAATTTTCTGCTATATCCTTGTGTGAAATGGCCTACACACTCGGCCTCTATTACATTGGAATCTTGCCTCTTCACAAAAGGAGTAGCTAAAGTAAGGGCTCCCATTTGTCTTCCATCATCTTTTCCACTGAGATGGTGCTCTTAAATTGCATGTATGTGAGAATGATCACTGAGAGAAAGAGAGAGGAGGCTAGATTGACAGAGGTTGTAAGCATTGATAAAAGAGAGTTGCCAAAATTAACAAGTTGAGCTTTGAACTTCCATACACTGTTATATATCATCATCTCATTGTTATATTATCTTCCATTGCCAAAACCATCCAAAAATTCCATTCTAGAGCTTTGATCAAAGAGAGTGATTGTGGTTAAAAAAAGAAATCAGGGAGTTCACCAATTCCCCCCCCCTCCCCCACACACACTGTTAAACAATCCAAGTCACCATTCTAACTAATATTCAAAGTTTTCGAATTGAGGATTGAGAACATAATTCACAACCTTGAGAGTGATCAAAAGAGAGTTTGGAAATCAAGGAGTTTACCCTTTCTTTGGAAGGTGAATTTTCAATTTCTTACATTTTCTTTCTTATATTAATTTTCTTGCTTCGATTTCATATTATAAACTTGTTGTAATCTAACTGGAAGTGGTTAGTTGAGCCACTTACATATTTCATGTTTATTCTTTTTGGTGTTGCAACAAAACAGATTTTGTCAGGCCTAATTGGCCAGTCGACCAACTTCTTTTGGACAGAGCAGAGCAATCTTCTGATGATAAGCACGACAATTTCTGATGGTTTCCGAAGCACATGAAGTTTCTATTTTTATTTTAATTTGAGAGATTTGTGAAGTTTCATTATGTTGTAATATTCTCTCTCTCTCTCTCTCTCTCTCTCCTTTATTTGGTTTGTAATTATTCGGTGATGTTATAATTCCCCAACTCCCCTTCTTTCTATCCCATTCTTTTACTTGCATTCTTTATTTGTACATAAACATCATATTTTGTTTTTCATCAAATCCATGCTTTGCATCTATGTTTCATGCATTAAGATTTGGCTAAATTTGTATCTATGGATTTAATCAATTCTTATATGATTATATGCGTTACCTCATGTTCTTGAGATGATTCACATATCATATATTAGAAGTTGAATCTTTAGTTACATTTCATCAATGAATTGTATTAGGATTTTGTATATAAGATCATGCATGTTTTACTAACTTTGTTTTGTAACTGTTTGCGGAACGTCGGTAAATATATAAGTTTTTATGCTTTACATCCCGCCTTACTATGTTTAACATTCTACCATATGGCTATTTGCTTATTTGATATATCTTTATGAATGCCAATAGATGGAGGTTGTGTTGTTCAATTTGAAATAATATCGATTTTTGTGTTTGTCAGCTCAATTTCTATTGAGTTGAACATTATTCAAACTCTTTCAAAATACATGAAATCAAATTATTCCAAAATGAATGACATAGTCTATATTCATATGCTTCACATTATAAATTTTAGGATTTCTTAAATAAATCGGAATATGAACATATAAAGTAATAATAAAATTTATATAATGGTTTAGTAGAGGCCGATCTTTTATCGGGTGAGTAGGGGTGCTCAATTAAAAGACCTTCCCCTCTCATACCTAAGGTTTCGAACCGAGATATCTTTGGTTACGACGAACAGTGACTGGCACGAGTCATGGATTTTCTACTTTTTTTAAAATATTAGGTAGCGATTTTGAGATCTAGTGATGCAGTCAATTTCTAGTAAATGTTTTGCAATAAAATAAATTTTCTATAAAAGTTGTCAAACCTGAACTCTTATCTATATTTTACATTGCACTCGTGAGACTAAATCAAAGAAATTAAGGGTCTGAACCATTTAATGCACTCGAGTAGCCCCAGACATGTTATACCATGTGATTTATGAACCAAAACCAACCACTAACTTTCGTTAACGACATTCATTTTACTTCATTTGATATTAGTTAGCCTCATAATCCCATCATTTGAAAATACAAGCAGCCGTAATGCATTTTCTTTAATTTGAATGAAAAATATGTTGGTTGATTTTAATTCACAAATTATAGAGAGTTAAATAGATATTTTCAAATGACTGATGAATTCTATACCAAAAAAGTTAGAAATCTAGACGCAAGAGAATTTGTCCAAAATCAATTTGCGTAGTAAAGATTAAATTGATAAAGTATATATTCATGAGTAAAATGAATTGCAATCATTAATTGCTATTTTTGGATAAAAAATTCTAAATTTGTAGTCTTGTTGATTAATACTTCTTTTCGTTTAAAATCACAAATTGATGCCATCACATGTGACACACTAATTTGTTACGTTTTGTTTGGTTAGAGGATTTGAGGAAGAATTTGAAAAAAAAAAAGAAAAAGTTAGATGAAATGTGAATAAAATATACCTACATTTCACTTAGTTTCACACACCTTTTCCCTTTCCTTTCTAAATCCCTCCCCGAATTTCCTAACCAAACACAGCATTAGGGAAGTTCATCAAAAAAGAATTAACGAGTATACCTTCCCAAATAACATGAACATCTTACCCTCAACGACTTGAACTGCTAACATTATAAAAATAATGTTATACAAACAAAATAAATTTTACAGACTCTTTCTATTCATAGATGTGATAATTCAGTTTTCATTATTTATATTATTCTAGTTAGTCCGTTTCAAATACCAAAATATTACTATTGCATGTTACATATAAGTAATAAAAAAAAAAAAAAATTATTAATTTGTATAGTATCTTCATGTTATAAATGAGAAGTTTGCAATGTAAGCACAAGTTTCACTCTCCCGTTGTATCATCAGGCCAGTTAGGGTGTCGGGTGGTTGCACCACCACTGCTTCATTTCTCAGCAATCTGTCAGCACAGGCTTAGATTCAGCCTCAATCTTATTCTCTATTCAGGGAACACACATAAATCAAAACTTGAAGAAAGGACCAAAAGTTCCATCAGAGAGATCAAAACCCGACATGACATAACAAGAAGAAAGGTTAAACTGATTTAAGATTGAAACTCCACTCGAGTTCTATTACCAAAATAACAACGCTCTAACGTTAAATATTACTTCACAAAATTGCCTGGGCAGATCAAATTAGTAGTGGTAGTGCTGCGGCTCTATGGAGGATAACAAAAAACAATCCCAAGTAAAAACCATTTACAGACAAGTTACTTTTATACTAAAATGTATTTACAAAGTACCCTTCCTAATCTTCTGCAGTCTGAATTTCTCCCATCATGATCCGGTTGCTAACAATATTAAATCCCAGATCTGATGAGCTCATTACCTTCTTCCCTTTCTTCCCCTTCTTCTTCCCTCCCCCCGCTTTGGACCCATCATGAGCCGTCATTGGTTCAGAATCCCATATACCACCACCTGCATTGTCAGAATTCATATCTCCCGCACCAAATCCGACGGGCTTACGATCATTCCGACTTTGGAAGGCGATTTCAAGAACATCGGCAGATAACAACTCCTTGTAGTTCAGGAACTTGTCAATGAACTCATGGTCAGGATCAAACGTGCCAAGGTTCTCTGTCAGAAGTATCTCGGCCTCCGATCTGGATTGCTTTAAACAGAATTCCAGGAAACTTGTATCTAGGAAAGAAAATACAAAACTGAATATCACCGATCGATTTGAGTAACAGTACCACCATCAAACGAATTGAATTTCTGAATCTGCTGCTTTGAATATTTGTAGAAGAGCAGAGAACAATACAACATGACCAGCAATCCCAAATAATTTTCCCCAAATAACAATAATAAAATACTCCAATTCTTTGTTGTGTTTTTTATTTACTGGCATACCAGAAACATTTGGTTCATTTCATTGCAAACCAATTTGTTAAAAGCTTTAGAAGAAAAAATAAAAAGACAATAAAAAAATAAAGGAAAATGAAATGCCAATGGAAATAACAATACAATACCTTTTGTCCCGATAAGCCTGACAGACTCACTCTCACACCAATCTCTGAAGTCCATGGCCTCTGCAAGGATTGGAGGTTAAAAGGTCACTTAAATTATTCAATTAGAAAACCTACCAGCCATAATGGTTTACCTGATTGCTTGGTCATGGCATCCTTTTTCCCTTTCAGGGACAACCGAGCAGAGGCAGGTGATGATGAAAGAGAATGTTCAGCAGGTCTGCCACCCATAGATTTCTGTCGGCCCAATGACCCTCCAAGAGTTCCTTTCACAGGGGTGTTTTTAGTTCCCCAACTGCCCTGGTTTGCAAGATGAGGAAAATCCAACCTGCTTCCAGGAAACATGACCTCTTAATTTTGCCTTTACACTTTATCATTGTAAATAATTCAAACAACAATAGGTTCATAAAACCAATAGCCTTGATAATCGCATTGACACTTCTAGATAGTAGTTGTATCCATGTCGGACACCAACATTTCTCAGGCGGTCCTAGAAGTGTGTCTGACACTTCTTGAATGTGATTGGATTTCATAATTTCAGACACTTCTCATACCCTTTGACAACACTTCATGGAGACTTTCCAACAAAATCTATGTGGTGAATCTCTTAATAGCACTGCAAAAATCTTGGGAAAGCACCTCCAAAACCCCAAATTTGCATTAAACATTTCTAAAAAGAATATATCATATGCATGATCAAAACACAATGTATGCAATTCTAACACAGGAAAAGAACATAATAATAAAATTCAATTAAAATTAAAAATAGTAGTAGATGTATTCATCTCCCACAGTTCACAATTTCAAGTAAACATATTTAGATAACCCCAAGGGGTTGGCCTAGTGGTCAAGGCTTGGGACTTGGGAGTGTGCTGCCACGGTCTCCGGTTCCAAACTTTCTAGGTGCAAAAATTTCTTGGGGCCAGTCCATAAGGGCTTTTGCCTTGGCTTTAATTGGGACCTCTGCAAGTGGACGATGGGATTGGTCCCCCAAATTAGTCTGTCCAATAGGCCGGATACAAGTCATCAAAAAGTAAACATATTTAGAGAAAAAATTAAATTATGTTTTTTCTTACACAATAGGCATAAAATATTTTTAAAAATGTATTAATATGTTTCCGGGTTCAATTCCTACTTTTTCAAGATTTTCCACATCAACATGTCCGTATCTCGTGTTTGAGTCCATGCCCTGATTATCTTTTCAAGAACACTGCAATTCTAATATATAGTTATTCTAAATTTCAATCATTGTATCATATAATATCAAGGCTTAGAAGAAGATATTAAGTGACATTTGCACCAATGTGCCATGTCAAATTTTTTATTACATTCTAAAACAATCATAGCAATTTATTTTTTTAAAGTAGATGGGTAAGCTGAGTCCTCCGTAGTTAAAACATGACTAGTGACCAAAATTACAAATAAGGTGATCAGCCTTGAAGGTTACTGTAATGTGAGAGGAACACATAATGTGGCACATAGTGAAGTAGCAAGAAAAAGTATAGTTGCTTGCTTATGATTTCACTATGGGCTTGACATGCAGAATGGCAAAACAAGATGCACACATGTTTTTGTACTATCACACTGCTACCTCATAGATGTTCAATCATAAAAGACCCAAGAGGCTCAACTATTGTATGTACTATATTATATTTGTAGCACCTTCAACTTGTAACAAGCTGCTAAACATCAAAAGCTCCTCCACCCAGGGAAATCAACTAACAGTGTAGACTGTTTATCATGCCTTTCAACACCTTGATTTAGGTTGAAAACAAGATGATTAGGTTAAGGCCATGTTTGATTGGGGGTTTGGGAGGGTGGATTGGATTAGCAATCCGTAGGACCCACCAAACCCTTGTTTGGATGCAACACAATGTGATAGGATTAGTAGTGAAGGGGGATTAGTAATCCCCCTCCATAGGGGGATTAGCTTGGATGAATTTTAGGTGGGATTAGGAAAATAGTGAGGGGATTGAGTCTATTTTATATAAAAAATTTATTATTTTAATTTTATTTTTTTTTACCAAGTGCTCCTATTTGTTTTAATATTTGTTTTAATTTTTTTAATATAGAAATAATTTATTTATTTATTTTATATAAAAATAATTTAACAATCCCATCACTAATCATCTCCTACACTATCATCAAAACAAACACACTTTTACTTAATCCCCTCACTAACAATCCACACATTAACAATCTCTTCACTAACAATCCTCTCACTAATAATCCCATCCAACCTAATCTGCCAAACAAACGTGACCTAAAAGAAATACTCAGGCAAAGGCTTAAGCATGTTAACTATATTTAAGGACAACAGCATGATCTTACTTGAGCATGATATTCTATTGTTGTCCAGGGAGGGACTAAATCCAGAATTATTTTGCTTATCACCTCCTACACAATATTAAGATGAAAGATACCCCTACAACTCAACAAAAATTTTCAAATTTCATGGAACCGTAGGTAGTGGTTTGGTCTTGATTTACTTCAAAACCAAACCAAACAGAACCATACTCACACCTATCATGAACCATTAAGAGGCAATGAATGTTGTTGAACATCAAAGTTCTGATTCATTAGAGTTACATGGGAAATCAAGCAGTGATGAATGACAAGGTTAATGAGTGAAAAGGCTCTTATTGATGATTCAAAAACACCCCTAGAAGATATAGTTATTACTCAAAAAACTCTATTATTGTTATCATAATCGTATGACTCACAATTTATCATAAATCGATACGAATCTATAGGTGAATCTATTTTGGGATAGAATCTATGGTGTATTGCAAGGCTCACATTTCAGTTCACTTTTTTACAACTAATGCAATTCTATTGTGTCTGCCAGATTCTGACATTTTTTTACATATTTTTTCAGTAAAAATGACATAATAAACTTGCAAGAGTGTTTAGTACGAAAATAAGTAATACTTCTACATGGTTTGTTGTTATTTTGGTGAACATGGAATTTTTAATAGATCCAATCAGGCCCAACATGTTCTTACTTTTTTTTTTCTTTCTTTCTTTTTTTTTTTTTCATCCCAAAAATGTCATAATATATCTTCTAAAAATATTTAAAGTTAAAGTAACTTACACTCGTGACTTATCCATTGTAATTTTAATTAAATAAATATGGTTCAATATTACATGGGTCAAATTAGTCAAATCCAATGATTCCATAACTTTTTTTGAATTTTTTTTTTTAACAATAACCATGCATCCCTTTTCAAGTGTTTTAGGTTTTAAAATAAAATATTTTACTTAATTCTTTCTTCTTTCTATATAGGGTTTCTAGGTCCATTTTTGAGATTATATTATATTTGTTGCATAATGTTATAAAGTTGGATTTGGACCCACGTCTCTTGGTATAAAGCCAATGTTTTTCCAATTAGACTGTGTAATCACGTCCTTATAAGAACTAATTTATAACATATGTCAAAATCAATTGGTCATTCTTTAAAATACACACATTTATTTAACATCATTTTCTTATAGTTTGTATTGAATCTTAACAATTCACGATTCGTAAAATTAGGATTTCAATTCACAATACAGTTCTTGATTTGACAAATATGCTCAAGAAGAGGATGGTGTCCAAATGAAGACTTTGGATGTCACACAAGTTGCAAGAAGTGAAGAATTAAGGCAGCCTGCTGCTGGTCCAGAACTTAATATGATTTTAGGCCTTGTTTGATTAACAAGATTAATAGTGAAAGCATAAATAATCCCATGAATTAGTGTAGGGTTAGTTATCCAATTAAATTAGTGAAATGACCATTTATTATGTATTCATTCTGTTTGTTTTTCTTTTTTTTTCTTTCATACTTGAAATTATGATGTCCAACCCCTCTCAATATTAAAAATTTGCCAATTTTGTCGGATTGAATGTCCTTGGAAGTCACTAAATTGCATTCTAGTCTCCAATGTAGTGCCCACAAAGCCACCTAATGAATTTGCTTATCAAAATCTATGAAGCCTAAAGAGGCCAAAATTGAATCAAAGATGACCTTATGATAAGGAAAAGATGATAAAAAGAAGGATCTAGGTTGTTGCAAGGAATATCAAAGAAGACTTTATGAATACAAATTTGGATTGATTCAAGGATGTGCTTTCCACGTCAATAGATTGTCATTCCAGTCAGATTCCATGACACAATCAACAAGAAGAATCAATCATTATACTATTTGTTGCCCCAAACCCCAAAAAAAAAAAAAAAAAAAAATGAGCATCAAGTTGAAAATTTTCATACCAAGCTGTGGTTTCAAATTTGGAGCTCACGGATTCCTATACTTAAGTATTTTAAGACTTGAGGTTGAGTTTTCCCCAACCAGGGAAGAATGATGCAGTCCACGATAGGAGCACCAAAAACCAAAATGAAGAAAGCATTTATGTATCGAAATTGCTTGGTTTCGAGCCGAACGCAATTGGGATCAATAGGAACCGTCTATAGTTATGTTTATATTAGTCTTGGTAGAGTTTATGTTTATTTTAGGTTAAGAAAGCTGCAGTCAGTTTTAAGATTAGAAGTGTTTTGGTAATTCATAGAATTTCTGTATATGGGTTGTGCAAACCTGCCCATGGGTCGTCTTGTGGGTCAAGTTGTTTAATTGGGTATTTATTGATGGGTTTTATTTGGTCTTAAAAAGATTTTAGAAGTCAAAAGTTTAATAGTTTCGTATTTTGGAATCCTAGTCCTAGTTGGAAAAAGGAATCCTCCAAAATCTATATAAAGTCATGTAACGCTTCTAATTTAATAGAATTAATATTTTAGAAAATTTTCAAAGCTTTTGAGGCTTCTTTTATAGATTGTGTAATGCCATCAAACACTAAGTGTAATGCCTAAGATATTCTAGGAGTGATTCCTACAATTATCTTCTTCTCCTTCTTGCTTCCTTGAATTTCAATACTTCAAATTAAAAAAAAAAAACTGTTCACAACACCTAGAATAGCCCCAAAATTCAATCTTCCTTTCTATTACATTAAGCCCTAACCCTAATTCTTTCATACACTAGTAGAAGCCCTAATTTCCCATTGCTATTCAGCTTTAAACCACAATAAAAATCCACATAAATTCAGCTTTAAAGTCCACACAACATTTGATTGTCCTACATTATTAATTTTTTTTATCTTCGACTAATGGGTTGTGCCTACTTTCAAGAGTTTCAGGGTGTGCTTCTTAGTTAATCCTGTGAAGCTGCAATAAAATCACTTTACACACCTTCAAGAAATTATTTAAGGTATTGCCAGACACGGGAATCAAAGGTTAACAAATAACAACAGGAATAATACCAATATTAGCTACACATTATCATGTAATATTCTGGACCCTTATCTTTTTTGATTTTCTTCTATATTTTTTCCCCCTTTCTTTGGTAGAGACAAGCATCTAAATGAAAGCAGAAACCTATTGCTTATTGGAAAAAAAAAACATATTGCTGTCAAAACATTTCAATCTATCTAAACATAAAACAGAATTCAATTAAAAAAAGAGAGACTAAACTTAATTAGCATGAAAGTATATCCTAAATGCAACCATTTAGTATGGAATAAAACAAATTTTGCCCAACTAATTCACAGCAAAAAGCATGAACAGCACAGTAGTCAAAGAAAGAGAAGATATCATACTGCTTCACTTCTTGCTTTGGCTGATCTAAAGGACCCCAGAATAGGTCATCATCTCCTTTATGTTTCGATTGAGCAGAAGCATGGGAAACAATCTGTATGGGAGAAGCAGCCTTGGCTGGAGATGATGCAGAAAGCAACCAGGAAGGGCCAGTTCCACGCGAGGGCTGAGTTGGCTGTGACTTCTGAGTTGGAATTGGAGTTTGTTGCAAAGAGGAAACCTTTTTTTCCTGTTCCCTTTGGATGTCCCTCAATGATTTGGCCTTTGGAAGTTTGCCAGAGTCAGTGGACCATGCTGGCGCAGGGGGAGGGTTGTTTGCGGACTCCCCCTTCCAGAGAACAAAATCTCCAAAAGAAGGACCAGAAGGGACTGCAGGTAACACTTCCTTCTCCTGCTTTACCAGGCGAGAACCCTTGCCTTTCTCAGTGGGACTTGATCCAACAGACGTATCAGCTGAAGCAATTGGCACCGAAACTTTAGCTCCAATCCCCTTAGATTTTGCAGACTTTTTACGATTTTTTTTAGAGTCTTTAGCCTCAATAAAGTCGTCGTCATCAACTGAATCCAATTGAGCACTCATAACTGGTACGGAAACACTGTCTGGAACCTCCATATCTCTTTCATTAGCCTTTGCTGGAACTTCTTCTGCCAAAAGATCGTGTAATTGGCTCTTCTTGCTCTTTTGATTTATAGCACTTTCAGGTTTCCCCAAATTTGACTCAGCACTACCTGTGTCTGTCTTATGATCTGAATTGGCAACAACCCCAGCCCAAGGGGTAGAAAAACTAGTGGACTTAACAGACGTTGAGATCTCTGAAATTGCCATTTCAGTTTGTGTTTTTTTCTGTTCTTCCTGTTGAATTTCCAATAGTGATTTTGGCTTGAAACCAGGAGCAGGCTTCCAAGCTCGTCGTCCCATAAGTACTTGTGCATTAAGCAGTGAGGCAGGGCCAACTGGTCTGGAATCACCCTTTGCCTCCACGGATTCACCATCTCTGACTGCACCTATAGGCAATGAGCTTTTTACTTGTTGAGCATCCACGATTTCAACCGTACCAACTTCCGATTTACTTTCTCTAGTTTCTTGCGCAGATGTTCCATGAAATATTTCTCCTAGATCATTGTGTGTTTCATTCTTCACGTCTGCAATATTAGAAACTTCAGTTTCAGATGGCTTTGATTGTTGCAGAGAGGGTGCTTTAGAAACTCCCTTCCCTTGGTCGGAAGATTGTGCCTTGGAGGATCTCTGCTTTCTTGACTTCCTCTCAGAAGCTTTTCTTACTTCACGCACTTCAACATTTTTCAATTCTTTCACTGCAGAGGCCTCTTCATTGCATTGTTCTCCTTCAACATCTGCTTCCTCAAGAGCAATTGTAGGCGGAACTATCAGTTCATTTACTTGCTCAGACAATGAAATTTGATTCTCAAAATTCCCCACTGCATCTACTGCAACAGATTTTCCCAGATGTTCCAAAGTCTCCACAGAAGCCTCGGACGTAACTGTGACAGGTTCATTGATTCTCAAAAGGCTTTGTGATATCTGCTCCTGTGGAGATTCATCCACGACCTCATACTGGGATAAGCTATCAATCACAGTTGATGGAGGCAAAGAAACATTTTGTTGAATGTTGTCAATTTGTTCTGGCAGAGCACTACCCCAACCTTTTTGGTGGACAGTATTCCCAAACAATTGATGTGGCAAATGTATAGAAGAAGCTTCAGAACCAACATTATGACTGACATCCTGGGAAACACTGGGAGGCAAATTAACAAAATTAGATATGTGATCATCTTGCAAATTTGGAACTGGTATCTGTGAACCCATCTGAAACAACTCTTGTGACGGCTGAAACCTAGAATGATCTGCAAAAGCATTTACTGCTGGCAATGCAGAAGCCTGTAACTGTCCATAGGATTGCTCAGCAAAACGCTGGTGAGGATGATGATCTGAAAGCACCTGAGAGAGCAATTGATGTTGCTGCCGCAACAATTGTTGTTGCTCTTCCTGTTTCTGCTGCTGCTTAAGCAACACGAGTTTATCCAATAGTAACATCTGCTGAGATGGAACTGGTGCCTGGGAATGTAACTGCAACAAGTATTGTTGTTGCAACAAACTTAAAATTTGTGGATCTTGAGAGATACCAGAAGATAGTAGCTTCTCAGGGGTTAAAATGCCAGACGAATTATCAACACTTTGAGCTAGTAAATTTGTTAAAGAGGGTTGATTCTGTGGTTGCAGCCTTTGTTGTTGCATCCCAAATGCAGCTTGGGGAGGGAAATTCGGGCTATGATGCAAGTCCAGCTTTTCCTGAAGAGGGTCCAAGCCACCCTGGATCGGGAAAGTTGACCAACCACCAACTCCATTATTGAGGCTAACAGGAGACTTGTCAGGTAAGCCTTGAAGGATGGACATCAAATTCTGCGAATGAGGCTGCTGGCGAGGATTATCACCAACTGATGATAGAAGTTTTGAATGTGGAGGAGTGGAGTCATGGACAATATCTGTATTCGGAACCATTGGAGCTGCATCCCTTCCGGTCCAATATGGATAAGTATTTGGCAGAGAATTCTGCCGTTCAAGCGTCATTCGCTTTGCCAAGAGGTACAGATTGTCACCACTTTCCAATCCCAAGGGGGGCATACCACTAGAATTATTTCCAATATACCCCTGCATACCTGCAAAGTGAATACAGTTAGCGGTGTAAGATCAAAACAGCCACCTGAAATCATAGTAGCTAATGAAATAAAAATAAATAAAAAATATGCTAGATTAGAGAATACCGTCATTCCTTAAAACCAAATAAAAAAATCTTCTACTGAAAAACCAACCTTCAGAGAAAGCAAACTTCTCAAGTGGAGACGTGCTCATATTACTCGTATTACCAGACATCAGGGACTCCAAAAACCTATTTTCAGCTTCTTTTGTTGAACCGTGTTTATATATTTGTTCAGCCTTCATTATATCAATCTCACTCGAACTTGCATGAAGCTTTCCAAAGTCGCTGAAGTTTGACCTACTCGATGCAGGTACAGTTTCATTCTGTTTTGGTGCATTAAATCCAGGTGGAGGTCGGGATTTTGCTCGTAAGTGCGGCATAACATCACCAAGCAATGAAAATGGCAAATCATGTGGTGCATTTGCAATGCGCACTAGCAAATCTATGCCAAAATATCCAGCCTCAAACCACCCCATAATATCGCTCCCAGCAAAAGGGCCTTGAATTTCATCCTGTGGATCTTTATAATAAAGCAGAAGGTCCTCTGGAGAAGGTTGTGAAAGTTTCCGGGCTTCCAATTCCCTGTCCAGGACTGCAGACGGCTGCCTTCTAATAATTGAATCCTCACTGAGCTGCCATTTAGATTCATCTTTGGGGGAAGACAGGTCTGCCAAACCACTTCCCCATTCTTTGTTCAGATCTTTCTGTGATTGTAACCAGCCAATGTCAGAAGTTCTTGACCTGCCATCAGTAGGAATCTCTCTCCATGCTGTGCTAGGATGAAAAGAGGCATTTCCCTGCACACTTGATTCCCTATTGATGGGCACCTCATCAGTCCTATAACGAGCGCCATCTTCAATTGAGGCTGAACATGATAAAATGAATTAGAGACACAAGCAATATAAAGATACAGGACCTATCATTAAATAGAACTCATCTAGAGACAACACCCTGAATCGAGAATACATAAACCAAAGGATAACATCCATCAAACTATGCATCCTCTCTCCTCAACCATTAAATTTTATCAGACAGTTCAAACTTTAAGATTTCTTAACCATCTGATGTATTGAGTGTAATCAAGAAATCATTTTTGTAAAACTTTCACAAGGCATCACTGATCATCCTGCAAAGCATCTCAAGTTTGTAGCAAGAGAAATTATTAATATTGTGATTTCTATGTACCTTCATTATACATCTGCTTCTCAACATTTTCACCTTTATAATCATCAACAGCAAGCGGCAAATCTTCTCTACTACCTGCTCACACAGGCCACATCCAATAAATATTAAAAGCATCCAAAAAACTGCAAGAAAATATTCAGGATGAATAAAAATGAACACATTCAGTACCAAACTTGGGTCGTCTAGCTTGCACAAAGTCATTTGAGTTTCTTCCAATGGATCCATCCTTAGAAATCTGAGGTGCACCACTACTTACTATATCCCCTTTATCAATTCCCTTCAAAATAACCTACTCAAAATGCAAAGCAATAAATACAGCTGCAAGTAAGACCAATAAAGTTCATACAATAACTTAAAGAGGAGAGTACCAATTCATCATCAGTAGGTGCACAAAATGCCAGAGGCTCTAGTGGTTTTTCTTGTGTAAGGGAAGGCACAGGCACAATCCCATCTAAAAATTTCTGGCAAGACCTTGTATCCTTAATCCTGTACACATCAAGCAATTTTGTCCTACTATATCTTAAAGGGGAAGGCTCTCCATGGCCAATTTCACCCTTTTCTGAGAGGGTTCCAAAAGACTCAGAATGAATAGTATTCATAGAGCTTCCACCAGGGCCAACCCTTCCCCGACCATGCGAAAAGGTTGGTAGAGGGTTTTCACCACGTCCTCGACCATAGGCAAATGTAGAGCCCTGTTTGTTTGGCGTTGGAGTTTGGTGATGGGGAGGCTCTACTCTTCCTCGATTGAGAGTGTAAGATCTCCATGGACGATAATGGTCCCCCTCTATCTCATCCTTTGCATGATGAGTAAGATGAGACAATCCTTTATCAACAGGCATGTCAGCATCTTTGCCAGAATCCATCCACTTATCACGCAAGCTATCTGTCTCCTTATTGTCAGGGCCCCAGCGTGTGTTCCATTTGCTCTCACGACGTTGTTGATCATAATTAGTTTCTCTGTTACTCAAATCAGTCCACCGCTCAGATGGGGCACGGCGTGCTTCTCCAAATTGCCTTGCAGAAGTGCTATCCATCCACCGGTCCACCTTACGAGTGTCCCCAGACTCTTTATCTCCCTCCCTCCAACGATCCCTACGGATGGAGGAATTGGTCTCTCTTTCCTCGTCACGCCAGCGGTCACGGCGACCAGAATCCATGTCAAGCACAGTTGGCCTGAAAACATCCTTTTTCTTCTGGGTATCATGCATCTCCTCACCATTTCCCGATGACTTCACATCTGAAAGACTGGCATAACCTGGATTTGGGGTAAAATTGTTCTCCTGTACAAAAAGCAAAAAAGAGAGTAGAGTCTCCAACCCTTCCAAGAGACTATTGCAAGGTAATAAAATAGAACAAGAAGAGCTGAGAGAAGTGTAGGGAAACTAAAAGGGGTAGTAGAATTATCGACTCTTTTTTTATTATGTAACAAAAAAAAAAAAAAAAAAAGAAAGAGGAAAAAAGAAAAAGAAAAGGAAAAGGAACAAATGACAACGCACCCCAGTTGCATTTCCAGACTTGTTCTCCCCCGGCTTCGGAAGAAGCCACTGTGGTGAAAGTGGAACAGAATTGTCAGATCCATGCACATCTACACATAATAAACCAAAAAAAAAATGATAATAAATAAAATTTAAAAAATCCTCATCAAATATATGGTGTTAGAATTCTTAAACTGACTGGGCTATTACAGATATGAATTAGTCACGTTTCCAAACACCTGGATTGAAGCAGATCTGACATTTCTTTCAGCATCCACAAACACTATCGTATTTGAAACACGAGAAAACAATATAGTCGGGGTTGTTTTCATGTGGAACATATTACATGAAGCATAAATCATTACACTCACAGAGCTAATTAATCAAAATTGTAGAAATCCTTGCAAAATAAGAAATGAATAAGCATGAATATTGAACCTATTTTATTCCACAATAAGAATATGGAACCTTCCTTTAAAAAAAGTATTATTAACCTACTGTGTGAATCAGAAATAACATAAATTGCAGTGCAATTTCATTTATTTATTTTTTTGTGTACAAGTAGAAGTGGTGGTGCAATTTCTGAAACATTTGGATGTCTAGCGATCAAAACATAGGCATCGTCGCAACAGCTGGCTATATTCATCTCAGCCAAGTCACATGAGGAATTGCTGTGTGAGGACAACATTCATCATGTATTTCGCTGTCTTAACCCACATTCTATTTGGCCTTCCTCCAGTAGTCTTTTTATTACCTTCAACTAGGATTAAATAGCTCCTTTTATTCGTTCAACTATCAACCTCATTTTTTCTTTTTCTTTTTTCCTTTTTTATCGGGAACAAATGAAATTTTATTAGATTAAAGAAAAGTTACAAGGAAATGGGGGACAAGGAGTCCGCTAAGGACAGGACAAAAGAAAAAGACAACTACGCAAATGTAAGAAACTCCACATACAAATGACACAGCCATCTAATCCTTGGAAATAAAATCATAATAAAGAAGTGGAATCTCATGAAAAGGAGGAGAGACTGAAGCCCAAAAAGAAGATAAATAACACTCTCTATCACATAAAGAATCAATTTCCCCAAACTTATCCTCAACAACTCTCGTGTTAAGCTAATGAGAAAAAGAAAGCAATTCAACTTCTGCTTTCTTGTTGGTGCCAAAACCCCTAAAGACAATTGAGACCAAGAAGCCAATGCCACGCAACAAGCATCTGCCAAATGAAAAGGCCTATGCCACAAAGTCATTGCGAAAATGACAGTGAAAAAAAAAAAGAAAAAGTGATCCAGAGACTCCTCATTCCTTCTACACAAAATACCCACCAACATTTTGAATCCTACCTTACTTAAATTTAATGCTAACAATATTATTTCTTGGCCATGTTAACTTTAAGACACGAAATTCTCAACACCATAAGCAAATCAACAACCTTGGAAACCCCACCCCCCCCCCCCCCAAAAAAAAAAAAAAAAAAAAGAATTGTCGCGAACTGTAAATAAGATCCAAAAACATAATCCCGATCCAAAATGTCAACCATCAAAGTAAAAATAAAGGTGGGCAAAGTATCACTTTGCTTAAAACCCCTAGGGACCTTAAAACCCCTACCTACCTTCCCAATCACAATGATCGACATGTTACAAGAAGACATACCCTCAAATCCATCTCCTCAATCTCTCACCAAATCCTATTCTGTATGGTACCCAAAAAAATAAAAAAATAAAAATCAACTTGATCATAAGCTTTCTCAAATTGCACTTTAAATAACACCCCTTATCAAAACCTATGTTCTTCAGCCACCTAATTTGCTATCAACGTGACATCCAAAATCTCACAGCCTTCCACAAAAGCCCTTTAAGCCACATAGATGGTGTCCAACAAGACAACTCTTAACCTTTTGACAAGACTTTCCCCAAATTTTTTTACAAGGATGGAACCAAACTAATCATAGTCACTAATCTTCAACGAATTCTCTTTTTTAGGAATCAAGCAAATGAAAGATGCATTCATCTAGGCATTAACCACACCACCCACAAAGAACTCCACAAAAACTCTAATCAAATCATTTTTAACATCCTATCAGTCTTGAAAAACGGCCATATAGAACCCATCAGGGCTAGGGGATTTATCCCTCTTACACTCAAAAATTACTTCTCTAATCTCCATCTCATCAACTAACCTCTCCATCCACGTAAATTTTGACACGTGAATCAGATCCCAATCCAAACCCTCCCTAATCAATACCCTCAATCCCATCATGCATACAAAGATGAATAATAAGTAAAAAATTAGTTGGTAATTTGATCTTCTCTCTCCACAATCACCCAACAGTCTACCTCTAATCTTTTTAACAAATTCTTCCTCTTCCCTTCAACAACCTTATGGAACAATTTAGAGTCATTGTCTCTCATTAATCCATTTCATTTTAGCTCATGTTCCCAAAAAATTGTTCTCTAAATATTGTGTCTTCCAACTTGGGTAAATTACACTTTAAACTCCTGCAATTTGCACCAAATCTCACTTTGGCCGCTGCACTTCTGGTCAAATCCTATTTTGGTTCCTACACAAGAAATCGTGACTATCAACTCCCCACACTTTTGGTCAAATCCCACTTTGATCCCTACGCAAGTGTCAATGTTCCCCTTCTGTTACTCCATTGTTTAAATCTTTAATAAAATCCAATCATGTGACAAGAATGTCACTATGAAATGAGGGTAAGAGAGGAAAATCCTCTCCATTTCCCACCAATACACATTTTTTTTTTTTTTTGTGAGCATCAACAAACTTTTTATTAAAAAAGAAAAATGAACGAGGATGAGAAATCCTCAAACAAAGGAGGAGAAAGAACAAAACAAAAGCACAAAACTCCTAGCACTAGGGATGGCAAATAGCGGCCCAATCCTTAGAGATCAAGAACAAAAGGACTCCTTTAAAAGTAGGGGATACAAATGCCCAAAATGAAGCCAAATATCCCACCCTATCCCACAAAGCCTCTACATTTGATTCCTTGCCGTCAAATGTTCGTGCATTTCTCTCCAAACATATAGTCCAGAAAATAGCGAAAACAATGCTTAATAACAGTGTTTTGGTTCTTTTGGTGCTCTCGAACCCTTTGAACCTAATAAGAAGCATTTGAATGCAGTCCCGCAGAGCAATCCATTGATCATCACATAAGCCAAAAAGACGCTACCATAATACAAAAGCCACTGGGCAATGAAGGAATAAATGATCCACTATCTCTGAATTCCTCTTGCACATCACACACCATTGAGGGCAAAGAGAGTGATTAGGCCATCTTTTTTGACACCCCTTTGAGCTAAAAACCACATGCAGAACTTCAATTTATGAGGGGCAACAACTTTCCAAATTTTCTTATGAATAGGAAACAAAAAAACAGAGAGATTATCAATAAGCTTATCAAAAAAAAGATTTACAAGAAAAGACCCCTGAAGAAATAAGATTCCAGACCCTAATGTCATGAGAATAAGAAAGAAAAACCTCATCAAGCAATATCAACAAAAATGCCAACTCAGTAGCCTCACTATCATTTAAGTTTCTGAGGAAATCAAAATTTCAAAAGATGGCTGCCATAGAAGAGCATGCTACCAATGCTATCAAAACATTCCGAGAACGAACCAACTCTATCAAACAACATATCCCCTAATCAAACATCCTCCCAAAAACGGATGCTCACCCCCATTCCCCACTCTCAATGAAAGGAAATTAGACACAAGTGGATACAAGCGAGAAATGGACTTCCACAGTGAACGATAATTGCCTCTATTAACCACATTAGAATTTCTACCATTGGGTTGAACTCGATACTTGCTTTTAACAACTAAACGCCATAGTGATTCACTTTCAACGGGAAATCTCCACAACCACTTGCCCAAGAGAGCAATACACACTTCTCGTACCCACATTTCATAGTCATATTCTTGTTATATGATTGGATTCTATTAAAGATTTAAACAATGGAATAATAGAAAGGGGACATTAATACCTGTGTAGAGACTAAAGTAGGATTTGACCAAAAGTGCAAGCAGTTGACTGTCACGATTTCATATGTAAGGACCAAAGTGAAATTTGACTAGAAGATTGATTGTCAATATTTCATGTGTAGGAACCAAAGTGGGATTCGATGTAAACAAGGTTTTAAAAAGCGGCCGCAACCGTTACGTAACGGTTGTGGTAGTTACCGCTATCCCTTACGGCCGCTTTTGCAGTGTGATTAAGATTCACAGGTGTATCGGCCGTAGCAGCTGCTATAGCGGTCGTAACGATGCCGTAACGGCCTGTTACGCACCGTTAAGTAACGGTTCCGAATTGCTTCTTTCGAAAAAACACACAAAAAAAAGTTGAAAATGGGGAAAGAGAGATAGAGAGAGAAGAGGGAAGATGGAGGAACAAGAGATAGAGAGAGAGAGAAGAGGGAAGATGAAGAACATGTTATTGATTTGTTAAAACTGTAAGACCTATGTTATTCTATTCAGCCGCTATCACTCAACCATTTTGTTTGTGTGTGTCTATCTATATATTGTTTGAAAATAATAATAATAATAATAAGTGTGATCATTATCTATTTGACTTGATTAATATATATATATATATATTTAGACTTTTATTTATTCTCTTACTTTTGTCATTGTTTATCTTATATATAATAGTTAGTGATTGATTTTTTGTATAATATAAAGTCATTAATTATTAAAATAAAATGTAAAAAACTCAGTTTATAGTGATTTAAAAATATGAAATATATTGGATCAAACTTAAAAATGTATAAAAATTGATCAATATTTATTTTAAAACCCAATAAGTAAGATCATAGAAAAAAAATGTGCGTATCGATAAGTTTTTTTCAAATTGTGCGAAAAATAAAAAAATTCACAGTTCCGGTTACCGCAACCATTACGCTACGACCTTTACACCCCGCAACCGCAACCGCGCCACCGCCACCGTTACGGCGACCGCAACCGCTTTTCAGAACCTTGGGTGTAAAGTGTAATTTACGCCTTCCAACTTTATCTTTTTTCTTTTTTTTCTTTTTTTTTGGATAAATTACACCTTCCAACTTTGTCTTTAATTCAACTCTTGTTTTTCGCAAATTATCATCAAGGCCTCATCTACTCTCATGTCCAACCAACTCCTCAATCCCCTTCTAATCATATCATTTTTACTCCCATTCAAATTCCTAAACACTTGTTTATTCCAAACATTTAGGTTGCGTTTGGTAGAGTTTTATAATTATGATTTGAGAGTATGAGTTGTATTTTGAGTTTGTAGGGTTTGGAATTATGATTTGAGTGTAGAAAATTTGTTTGGTAAAGAGTTTTGAAAAGAGTTTTGATTTAAGTGGAGAATTGTTGATGTGACATTTGATACTTGATACAAAAATTTACAACTCATAACTAAACATACAACTCAAAATTATTTTAAAGCACATAAAAAATTTTTAAAATTTCAGAAAATATTTTTTTCGATTATATAAAAATTAACATATCAATTGCAAAAAAAAAAAAAAATCACTATTCCGGTTAATCGGCCGGACGACCGGTTAGGCAAAATTTGCAAAAAAAAAATTCTGAAAAGCGCGGTTGGTACAGACTTCTCTGCAAAGTTTTGGAAACGTGTTTCCAAAACACGTTCCAAACACCATATTCAAAACTCAGTGTAGAATCACCTTTTGAAAACATAACCAAACAGAGCCTTAATTTTTCATCATTTTTAGTTAAAACCCTCTCACCCATGACAACTACAACCCCACCAATCTCCAAAGTTTTTCTTAAAAGATTCAAGTTCCAACCACAAATTTTCAAACCTAAAGAGTGAAGGGGCCCAACTTAAAAGGACAACTCTAGCACTAAAAGGCATTGATTTGACACCACTCCTCGAAGAACCTCTTGCCTAACGTTTAGGAACCTCTCATCATGTCCCAAAGAGAATAAAAATGTGTCCAACCTGTTAACAATAGAGCAAGTTAGCTTAAAGCTTAGGCCGAGTAAACCAAGCAATAGACAAAGTGGGATCAATCAAATCACTCCCTAATAGAAGAATCGAGATCCCTCATGCCCCTAGTTATCCTATACCCATTCAGCTTCTCTGAAATAAATCTGACCACACTGAAATCGCCTCCCATGCACCAGTTAGGCAAACATAAGCCGTGAAGACCAACAAAACAAGCTCATTCCGCAACTTAAGTCTCTTTTTAGGAGAGTTAGGCTGGCAAACCCTAGACCTATGTTACCTAGAATGTGGATTGTTTTGGTTGAGAATGGGAACATGGCACGCCACATGCTTTAAAATATAGTACGATAGGGGTAGACTTCTTAATTTGACATCCAATATATTAGTGTATTTTTCTTCAAATTAATCGTTCAACTCCATAATCTATGAACATAATGACTGAATGTTTTACATTTTGTCAATCCAAAACTCCATTGCATTTAGATTTTAGTTCATTATATTTGATTTTTCCCTATTAAAAAGAACTTTTAATGAAAAACATTGAAATATTTGTGGGATTGCTTTGAATCGTTAAATTTACTATTTTGAAATGAAAGTCTACCATGTTTTGGAACGTGCGTTCCAAAATGTAAATCGCTAGGGTGTTCACATTTTCTAGTAACATTGCCCTAGACAGCTACCACTCATTATTATCCAAATTCCTAAATCTAATAGATAGAGCAAATTTCCCCCTAACACTATCTCACACTCATAAATAGCTCTCTCATCACAAATAATCAAAATGCCCCTAGTAGCACAACCTATCACCTAAAACTACGAATAAAATGCCTATTGCACTTTTCTAATATAGTTTCTCGAAACATGAGAATATTGGGCTTATGTTTCTCCAAAAAGGTCTTCAATCACCCCTCTTATTCCTTCACATAAGACCCCTGACATTCCAACTTATAATCTTTCTTTAGAAATATTCCAATCCCTTTCCTGCTTTAGGAACCTCTCATAATTGATACCACAAGCTAAATTCTTCAAAATAACTCCCCAACCCCTTTCCCACTAGACCCACACCCCTCCTGTGACCCACACAATCCCTTGTATCAATCTCCATCTTTGTTGACTTCCCCTTCATGCCCTCAAATAGAGCCACCTCCAGCTTTTAAAAAATGCAGCATTTTCTTCTATCAAATCCATCTCAAGCTAAGCTAGCTTTAGCTCTTCAAAAGTGCAATACTTGTCTGGACACTTCATCAATTCAAGATCCTTACTTTAGCAACAAACAACTCAATAATGCAATAGGTTGTACTCTATTACCTCCTGTAATAATATATAAAGAGGAAAATGTATGTTGATGTGGCTCCAATACAGGTACCATAATCTATGTAGTTTACAAACATGAATGCACAACCAAATCACCAAGATTAACACCAATACATCCTGCGGTGCTCTCTGCAAAGTTCTAAAAATCTTAAGAAAATAATATGCCATGTTTGGACTGGTATCCAATAGGGGTCAGGAAGTGACCAACAAGAGTCGACAAAATCGAACAGACACCTTAGAATGTTGTACTTTTTAGGTCATAATCTACTCCATTTTTTGGATGTACCAAAATCCAACAATGCTAAATTGCTTAAATTATATAGTAGTTGAAAGGCTTGCTTAATATTTAAATCTAGCCCATGGATTTGCGGCAACAAACCATGCAATTATATAGAGAAGAAGAATGTCCAGTTTATTCAATCATCGTGCCACTCTCCAACAATCACTCGGTATGACTTCCAAGTGTGCTTCACTAGAGAACAGAAATTTGTTAAAGGGTACTCCCAGTTCTCCATTACAACTAAATGTAAATATAAAATACAAAAGTATGCATCCTTCTCCTTGATGATTGCGTTAGAACCAAAAGCATCATTAGCAACCCTTCAATCACCACTTTTTTTTTTCCCTCCGCTCATCTAGTCTTAACACCAACCACCAGGCACCACCTCCAAATCTGTCCCTTGCCACTGGGATCAAGACGGTCTCTCCACCAAACAAGGATAAAAGTAAGCCCCACAAGGACTTCCAAACTCCTCCCCACAACTCTGTCACCTAGGTCTGAAGGGCAAAAACCAACCAAGTGGCGTTCAATGCTCATGGTGGTCTACAAATCAACAGTGTCAATGGTGGCAGGACCATGGCCATCGATGATCGTCACAATGATGGTAGATGATTAATGATGCACGTGATGCTTCGCGAGTTGATTGTTCTTGTGACATCAGTGGAGCTATGTGAGTGAGGTTTTGCAAAGTGAATGAGAAAATTTTGACATTTTACAAAGTACATTGGATACTATTTGCGACAACATTTCATTTGAGTCTCAAACCAAAGTTACTAATTAAAATTCAAGTTTGGGACCTGAAAGAATTCACGCCAATGCAATGAATAATAAACCAATAATCAATTAAAATGCCAGCCCTCAAGTTCTTGGAACAAAGATTGAAGAAATTAAAAGCCAAGGGCTTGGGTGAGGCCACAAAATGAAATAAATTTAAATGGAAAAAAAAAAAAATTGTGGAGTGCAAAATATAAACTATTGGAATAAAAAAGAAGAAAGACCGATAAACAAGAAGAGATGGTTGCCAACAATGGGGAAGAAAGTGGGCTTGGTTCCATGATGCTTTCCTCCATGCGAGATAAATAATAAATAATAAATAAATAGTCATGTGGAGAAGAAAGTAGAAAATTCTATTTTATTTTTAACTCTCGCTACCGATGGCCTATGGGAGTATTAAAAGCTATTTCCACATGTAAACATTAGGAGCAGTGTTGGAGAGTGTCAAAAAGGAGACTGGCCAATGTTATTTACAACAAAGGGGCAATGCATAACATGTGTTCCTAACAGTATCATCATGTGATTACTTCACACATCATGCAATTACTTCACTTACTACAATAATATCTCCTAGTTACAAGTGGCAAGTGGCAAAACAAAGAGCCAATCAAAGATATCAAACATGCTAAAAATGCAAGTCCTTGATTAACATGACGGTATATACATGCAAGTTGACTAGATGTTAAATGCAAGCATAAAAAGATGTTCAACGTAGAGGTGATTATCCACGTATCCCCAAAATTCATTATAGTTCACTAGGGGACTCAAGTGACAATAATGAAAACCTATCAACTATTAGACTGCCTCCACCACTAGAGCACATGAAACATCTTATATTTAGGCAATACAATGACTCATAAAAAGGCCATTCAGAGATGAGGGTAAGAGGATAATGAACACCAATAACCAAACCAAACCAAACCAAACCAAACCAAACTGCTTTGCCTTGAGTCCCATCAAATAGGGTCGACTACCTGAATCTTTCTTCTCCACTTGACTTTATCAACAGCCATTTGATTAGTTAAATTAAGGAGATTCATATCTCTATTTACTACACTCGTCCACGTCAATCTAGTTCTACCATTCCCCTAAACACTTCCATCTACCGTCACTGTATTATATCTCTTCATTACTGCCTCTGTTAGTCTCCGTTGTATATGATCAAACCATTTCAATTTATTCTCTCTCAACTTATCTTCTATCGGTGCTACTCTTACCCATTCACGAATATACCCATTCCTAATTCTGTCTTTTCTAATCTTGCCACACATCCACTTTAGCATCCTCATCTCAACAGCACTCATCTTATCTACATGTTGTTTCTTAGTTACCCAACATTTCGTCCCATACAACATCGTTAGTCTAATAGCCGTTCTACAAAACTTTTCTTTTAGTCTAGTGGGTAATTGTTTATCGCATAGTACCACAGACACACTCATCCACTTAAGCTACCCTGCCTTAATTCTAAGGATCACATCTATTCCAATCTCCCCAACCATTGTAATAATCAATCATAAATAACGAAGATGTTCACTCTTAGATAGCTCTTGGTTCTTAATCTTCACTTCTCCTTTACTTCCATTGTTACTATTACTAAAATTACACTCCATATACTTTTTTTTAGTTCTGCTCATCCAAAATCCTTTAGATTCAAGTGTTCCTCTCCAAGTCTCCAACTTAGTGTTAACTCCTCTAGTCTCATCCACTAACACAATATCATTTATAAAAAGCATATAACATAGCACATCATCCAGAATATTTCTCATTAAGTTATCCATAACTAAAGCAAAAAGATAAAGCCTTAAGGTTGATTCTTAGTGCAACCCCAGGTGATTTAATAGTGGTCACCATACCTTCATACATGTCTCTAATCACATCAATGTACCCTTTTGTCACCCATTTCTTCTCTAATACCCACCAGATTATATTCCGAAACACTCTATCATATGCTTTTTCAAGATCGATAAAAACCATATAAATATCTCTTTTCTCTATACTTTTCTATTACTCTACTCAAAAAGATAGATAACTTCCATTGTTGACTTACCTAACATAAATCCAAATAGATTCTCTGACACCTCTGTTATATCTCACAATCGACATGTCATCACTCTCTCCCACACTTTCATTATATGACACATCATATTGATTTTTGTATAGTTGTTGCAATTTTGGACATAGATTGGCACCAAAATACTCTTCCTCCACTCCTCTGGAATTTTCCTAATCAACAAAATCTTATTAAATAGCCTAAAAACCAAACAACCCCCTTTTACCTAAACATTTCCAAGCTTAAATAGTAATATCATCAGGTCCTAATGCTTTATTCGATTTCATCTTCTTAAATGCAATCTCCACTTCAAAGTTCCTACTTTTGCGATAGAACCTGTAATCTTGATTTTCCTTATTACTAGCTACTTCTTCCCCTTTTGACCTTCCTCCATGTTCCTCATTTAACAACTTCTCAAAATAGTTCTTCCACTTCTCATTAATCTCTTCATCCTTCACCAGTAATCTTTCTAGAAAAATATATATATTTATATATATTGCAATCAAACAGCAAGGGCTTCACTGTAGACTAGACTTATGATGGAGGCATCACCAATAATTTAAATTGATTATAAGTAAATGCGAAGGGCAAAGGTTTCACATATTAAAAGGGGCTCATCTTCAAGGAAAGGGGTAAGGCAAAAATAAATAAATAAAGAAGGATTGAAACAGACTAAAATATACACCAACACCAACTCCCAAAATTCTTGTAACATAATATAAATGTGACAAATAAAATAATAGTACAGAACTAAGCACCAATTCATCAGAATGGTGGTCCACTTACCTCAATTGCCAAAGGAACTAGCTCTAAGGATTGATCGACCCTTTTTTTTTTTTTTTCACACATAAGTAACAGCCAACAGTTACTCCAATCTTTCGCTGTCACCAAGCTATATATATCTCCACAACATTTTCGTGTAGCACAAGGCATTGCCATACACGCTACCAAGGTTTTAAAAAGCGGCCGCAACCATTACGTAACGCCGTTACGTAACGGTTGTGGTAATTACCGCTACCCCTTACGGCCGCTTTTGCAGTGTGATTGAGATTCACAGGTGTATCGGCCATAGCAGCTGCTATAGCGGTCGTAACGATGCCGTAACGGCCTGTTACGCACCGTTAAGTAACGGTTCCGAATTGCTTCTTTCGAAAAAACACACAAAAAAAAAAAAAAGAAGTTGAAAATGGGGGAAGAGAGATAGAGAGAGAAGAGGGAAGATGGAGGAACAAGAGATAGAGAGAGAGAGAAGAGGGAAGATGAAGAACATGTTATTGATTTGTTGAAATTGTAGGACCTATGTTATTCTATTCAGCCGCTATCACTCAACCATTTTGTTTGTGTGTGTCTATCTATATATTGTTTGAAAATAATAATAATAAGTGTGATCATTATCTATTTGACTTGATTAATATATATATATATATATATATTTAGGCTTTTATTTATTCTCTTCCTTTTGTCATTGTTTATCTTATATATAATAGTTAGTGATTGATTTTTTGTATAATATAAAGTCATTAATTATTAAAATAAAATGTAAAAAAACTCAGTTTATAGTGATTTAAAAATATGAAATATATTGGATCAAACTTAAAAATTTATAAAAATTGATCAATATTTATTTTAAAACCCAATAAATATGATCATGGAAAAAAAATGTGCGTATCGATAAGTTTTTTTCAAATTATGTGCGAAAAATAAAAAAATTCACGGTTCCGGTTACCGCAACCATTACGCTACGACCTTTACACCCCGCAACCGCAACCGCAACCACGCCACCACCACCATTACGGCGACCGCAACCGCTTTTCAGAATCTTGGTTTTCCGGCTAAAGTTCTTGCCCATGGTGGCAGAGAGACAGAAAGACGGGGGTAAACTAGGGATTGACGCAGGGTGAATCTTCCATTTTGTTTTTCTTCACGGTATATATGCGGTGCAGGCTCAACCGAGGGTTGGAATAAAATATTTTTGAATTCCATACAAGTTGAGATCAAAATTTAAATGTTAAAATTGTGGGGTTGATTTCGGATTTCACAATTAAGCCTCGTTTGACAACCTTCTATTTTAGTCAAAAAATTTAAAAGTTATTGTAAATTGATACATCATTCTCTCTACTTTTTTGCACATATTTTCATAAAAAATCAAAAAAATTACTAAAATAGCATGTTTTCAAACGAGACCTAAATAGAAAATTTAGTTGAAGAACACATCTACAGAATAAATTAAATCAAGCACATCACAGAATAAATTAAACCAAACACTTGACAATCAAAATATAATAGTATCAATCAACTTAACTCTCAAAGATAGGAAACAAGTAACATAAATCTCAATTAAAGCGTACTTTTTTTTTTTTGATCAGAATGAAAGCATACTTAGACCACATTAGTGTCTCACTTTTATAGTCAGCAGTGTCCTAGTCCTTAGAAGTTTCACTTCATAAGACTCAACTTATCTCGGACTCTTAGTTAGATAGGGATAAACTCCTCGAGAGATAGAGTCTTATTTTTATCCAGACTAAGTGTCCTCTCTTATCTAGGACTTCAATTTCCTATCCAAATATCTCAAATTTCGACATTACCGCACTGAACCTTGGCAAACATGATTTGTCCACATGACACCTCGGCCGACATCTTGAAATCACATTAACTACGTGGCGTCATTCTCAAAATTCTTCCCCACAAAAATTTTAAAAAAAAATTATGAATACAATTTTCAAAATGTGTGTATTATGATCTTTTTTAATAAAAGAATTATTAATTGATCTAGAAATATTATAGGCCCTGTTTGTTTTGGGGTATAGAGGGTGAGATGGGATTAAGATGGAGGTGGGACCAATTTAGTGTCGCGTTTGTTTGTAAAGGTGGGAAAGGAATTAGGATGGAGGAGGGGATTAAGATAGAGATTGGAAGGGGGATTGGGATGGAGGAGGTGGAGGAGGTGGAGGTGGTATTAAAAAATAGTGAGGGGACTAGAAATTTTTTTATTTTTCACATGTTGGGCATTTTTTTTAACATTAATGTTTATTTTTTTGTATTTTTTATTTGTTTTATTATTTTATATAAAAATAATTTAACAATTCCTACACTAATAACTATCATCAAAACAAATATAATTTTATTTAATCCTCTCACTATTAATTCCCTCTATTCTACCTCTGAAAATAAACGGAACCATATAACTATACGCTTACTAATCACAATTTACTATGCTTACAGAATATTTGATCATGGAAAAAAAATGTGCGTATCGATAAGTTTTTTTAAAGTTGTGCGAAAAATAAAAAAATTTACGGTACCGGTTACCGCAACCATTACGCTACGACCTTTACAACCGCAACCGCGCCACCGCCACCATTACGGCGACCGCAACCGCTTTTCAGAACCTTGCACGCTACTTAAATTTTCCATACATACATCATGCAAGCATATATCATAATAAACTCAAATCATTACAAAAATCAAAATTTCAAAATATACAAAGTGAGAATTAGTACACCACAGATAGTGTATTCAACATGCTTATGTGTACTCAGATATTATCTAACATTCACCCCAAATAATGGGCTCAATATAGGTTTTTATCAAAATTGACCAAAAACTATTTCCACCCATGCCATGCCATTAAAGCTTATCAAAACAGACACCAGCTTCTGAAGTGAAAATCTTTAATAAAAATTCTATATTTTTCATTATGCTTATTAGCACAAACCCAGTGCAGTCATTGTGCAGTCATTGGTGAAGCAACTCCAACAAAACAAGGCAAACTTGATAAAAATAAATAAAATAAAAATAAAAATAATTAAAAAACCAAAACATAACACATATCTTCCGGACAAAACAGATTACCCAAACACCTGCATTCAGTTGCTGTCGCTTTCAGATTGGATTTACCGAAATTGAAAGAAATTATTATACATATTTAAATTAAAATATAGATAGAGAAATTGCACTAAACCCTAAATAGATAAATCCCCAAAATTGAAGGAAATTATTATACATATTTAAATTAAAATAGAGATAGAGAAATATAAAGATAAATTGCACTAAACCCTAAATAGAAAAATTCTCACTTCAAATCAGATGGCGGTGAATTAGCTACTAGAACAAAGAAAGGAGAGAAATTGATGAAATGCGACATAATAGTCCAGCATTTTCATTTCTTCGTCCTCGTATTCCCAGTAACCAAACACACAGTTAATCAAGGGAAATAAAAAAATCAAAACCCACTGTCGGGTTCTCGCAGATAATAAGTGGAACACAACAAAACAAACTAGGGTTTTGAGCGAAACACAATCACCTAACCTGAAAATCGAAGCACGCAGGCCAAATTTAAACAAACAAGGAAAAAATTGGAGTTGTGAAAACAGAAAATTTCTAAAAATGTGAGATACCTTTGGAGATCTGGTTGTTGCGAGATTCGAAGTCGGTCTTGTCAGCCATGGATAATCAGCGAGAGAGAGGAGAGAGAGAGAGAGAGTTACAGATAGAGAGCAAAGAGAGAATGAGATACAGAGATAGCTCGAACACACCCAAAAAAACCCTTTTTTTGGTGCTGCTATGGACTGCTTGAAAGAGGTGAGATGGAGGGCTCACGAACGTTGAATATATATATAGGGAAAGATCGTACACAATGCTAAAGGGTGTGTACCGTATTATGTGCCTGTTTGGCAGAGCTTAATTACAGTTTATTTCAGTTTTCAGCTTAATTTAAGTTATTTAGATGTGTTTAGTTTAGTTTATAGTTTTTTGAAAGTTAGAAATCAGCTTATTCTTTGAGTGGGGCAAGAAATGCTTTAAGAATAAGCTGAAAATCAGCTTAAACTGAAAGTTATAAGTTATAAGCTGTTTAGGCATAAGTTATAAGTACTTTTCCACAGCTCTATCAAACAGGGCCTATGTATGATATCCATCCGTCACAATACGACCCCGTCTTCCGAGATTTACATCGCAATTGGTTAGTAATTATAAAATTATCTATAATTTTAAATATAATTTAAATTATTTTTAAATATATGAACCAGAAGTAGAAAGTGAATAATAAAATTTCATCCAATAAATGGTACACATATAACATGAACAAAAATATCTCTTACATTAATAACTCACATCTTATAAACACACACTTACATATATATTATAAATTTAATTCAGACTACACGTTCAAAATCTTATAAACACACACTTTTATATTATAAATTTATTTCACACTACATGTTCAAAGTCTTATACATAAGAACATTATTCAAAAGCTTACAAAACATAACTTTCTATAAACAAAAGTTAAGCATGACCAATAAAAACAAAGTAGAAAGACAAAAGCCTCATCCGAGCAGTACTCTTGGTTGACTTCACTCAAGTAAACATTGAACTTTTCTAATATTGGACATCCCGTTATTCACTTACATACATATATATAACGCAGTGAGTTAAAATCTAGTCAATAATAACAGAGTAAAGAGGTTATATGAATGAGCACTAATTCTTAGTTAAAATCATTCCCATATCAATTTCGTATCATAACAAAACGACTTCGGGTCCAAAATATGACAGAATGATCTCTGGTCTAACATAAACAAAAATTCATAGCTGAACAGATTGTACTTGGCAGAACGACCATGGATCCACTCATTTACAGCTGTATATGACCATTTGGTTAACTCATATAGGATATTCGGACTTATCAGAAATTCGAAATGACCTTAGGTCCATCTCAATTATATAGAACAACCTTAGATCCATCATATACATTAATACTTATCAATCACATTTATAGAAATCATATATATCGAACAGATAGAAAGCTAATTCATACTTTCAAAATCACAAGTTCAAAAAAGTTTACCATGTTGAAACAATTAGAAAATAGAATATATAAAAATATCTTTACTAAGATATTACTCACAGCAATTAGGTTGTTGTCACGTCTTTGTAGATCAACCTACCCAATACAATAAACACACACACACATATTGAAAAACATTGCTTAATCGGATCTTACATTTTTTTTTAAAATCAATTTCTTATGTCCAATTCTTACTTATTAGGCCAATCATGAGGCTTAATTCATGTCTAAGAGTGCTCAGAAAGGATTGAAAACAAAAACATGGATAAAATATGAGTGGAAACAAAAACATGGATAAAATATGACTTTTCAAAATATGCTAAGATAAGGCAATTCGCTCGAGCGCACTAGTGGTTGCTTGAGTAGACCACATAGTCTGCAAAAGTACTAGATAGTCCGAATCTAGGCTCGATGGTCGCTCGAGCCAAATTGCAAAACAAATTGAGGTCGCTCGAGTGTCACTTGGTCACTCGAGCTAACTGCAAGACTCTACAAAACTACTAGATGCATGAAATGTGCACATGAGTGACAACTTCTTTGCTCGAGCGATATCGAATTCTAAGTTTTCTAGAACAGAATTTAAGCTTCAAAACTCATGTTTTCAAATAAAAAACTTGCATGGCTTGTACACAATCTTACAAACAGTTGGAAATTCTTTGAAAAAAAATGAACAAGTATCCAATTGAGGTCAATAACTTAAAACT
This sequence comes from Camellia japonica, assembly GCA_030407325.1. Classification (NCBI taxonomy): domain Eukaryota; kingdom Viridiplantae; phylum Streptophyta; class Magnoliopsida; order Ericales; family Theaceae; genus Camellia; species Camellia japonica. The sequence continues at coordinate 143,698,980 of JAPPVO010000036.1, forward strand.
CCGTGAATTCTTCAACATTGAAACTTAAATCTTCATGCATGTATGATTTATTTTCAAATTCTTCTTCTAGAACTCTCAAAATATGAAATTGAACTTCAAATCAACATGATTTATGAATGCATGTATAATTCAACTTCTAAACTTGACATAGGTAACAAAACTTATGATCAAAATGATGATTCTACACTCACATATGCATACATGTATGAATTAGCATCAAATTCATCAACTTTTAGTTCAATTCTTGTGTTTAATCATATAATCTTTTGAATACACATACTTGATGGCTTAAATTCAGGAATTGAGGATTAAATACTTACCCAAGGTTAGCTTAAAGTAGGAAGAACTTGAGATCTACTTCATAATTCTTCAATCCCCTTGCTAAATTCTTCAAGTTTAAGCCTCTCTCCCTCCAAATGAACTCCCTCCCTCTCTCTAAAATGTATTTTCAGCAATTAAGCTCAAAAGATGAGCTAAACCTCATCACTTAACATATATATACAAGGCCAGTATCTTAATACATTAATTAGGGATTAAGCTAATTGATTAGAGCTTAAGGCTAACTAAATAAAACTTAACTTAATTGATTTTATTTAATTGATTTTAGTCTGAATCAAATTTTAATCAAACTGCTCATTAGGCGCTCTAAAAATTATTACATTCTCATTAAACTAATCAATTTCGGTTTATGAAACCATTAAGGCCTTCAATTTCAGATTTATAATCGTAATAGATATTCCGACAACGAACATATATACAAATACACATCAAACATCTAATTGACCTTCAAAATTAAACAGATATAAGTATAATACATGATGGGGTTGTCACAGTTTTTCCCCCTTTAAGAAGTTTGGTCATTCATACTTGTATTACCTTATGTCACAATTCGGGGTACCTTTGCCTCATTTCGTCTTCTTTCTCCCAAGTTGCTTTCATGCCATAGTGTTCTTTGTATTCTACCTTAACCATAGGGATTGCTCTATTCATTAACTGTTTCACTTGTCAGTCAATGATCTGAATCGGTTTTTCTTCATACTCCATATTATCGTTGAGAGCTATCTGGTGATGATCAATAACGTGCAATGGATTTTGGAGATAGCCTCTCAACATTGACACATGAAACGCGTTATGAATTTGTTTCATTCCTGGTGATAAAGCAATTCGGTAAGTAACCAAACCAAGCTTTTCCAAAATCTGAAACGGCCCAATATACCGAGAGGATAACTTGTCTTTCTTGCTTGATTAACCTTCATCAGAATCACTATAATAAACACATGATCACCAACGTCATATTCAAGAGTCCTTTTTTTTTAATCCGCATAACTATTTTGTTGACTTTGCGCAATTTTGAGCCTTCGCTGAATGATCTTAATCTTCTCAGTAGTTGTTTGCACAATCTCAAGACCAAGCAAAACTCTATCCCCAACTTCTGTCCAACAAATCGGAGATCTACATTTCCTACCATATAAGGCTTCATACGGTGCCATGCTAATACTAGAGTGGAAACTGTTGTATACAAATTCCACTAATGGCAAATAAGTTTCCTAACTTCCCTAGAAATCCAGAGCACACATTCGAAGCATATCATCTAAAGTCTGTATAGTCCTCTTTGATTTCCCATCGATTTGCAGATGGAAAGCAGTACTAAGACTCAATTATGTTCCCATTGCTCTTTGAAGACTCTTCCAGAATCTAGACACGAACTTAGGATCCCTATCTGAAACAATGGATGCTGGAATTCCATGCAAACGAACAATCTCATCAATGTAAATAGTTGCAAGTCTATAAGCATCATAGCTAATTCTCACATGTAGAAAATGTGCAAATTTAGTTAACCTATCCACAATAACCCAGATAGAGTTCATACCTTTAGGTGTCTGAGGTAATCTAACAATAAAGTCCATGGTATGTACTTCCATTTCTATTCCGGAATATGTAGAGGTTGAAGTGTCCCTGTCGGCCTCTGATGTTCCGTTTTAACTTGCTGACATTGAAGGCATCTGGATACATAATCTGCAATTTCCTTTTTCATGTTAGGCCACCAATAACTTTGCTTCAAATCTTGGTACATTTTATTGTTGCCTAGATGCATTGCACACTTGGACTTGTGAGCTTCTTCTAAAATTTTTCACTTGAGGTCGGGTACATTAGGGACACATAATCTTCCCTAAATTTCAATACTTGGTTCTCAACACTAAACCTCGGTATTGGTTTCGATTCTATCTCATCACATACCTTCTTGAAAAATCCATTATCCCTTTACTTTCGCTTTATCTCATCAATGATTGCCAGTTGAGTTGAAATGGCGGCTATCATTCTACCTTGTTCATGTAACACCACTTCAATCTTGGAACTTTCTAAGTCTTTTAGTAACTCTTTCTATTCAGTAATCAAACATGCCAAGTTCCCTATTGAATTCATACTCAAAGCATTGACTACGGTGTTAGCTTTCCCCGGATGATACTGAATCTGAAGATCATAGTCTTTAATCAATTCTAACCATCTCCTCTGTTGCATGTTCAACTCTTTTTGAGTGAAAAAATACTTTAAACTCTTGTGGTCAATGTAAACCTCACATGTAGCTCTGTAAAGATAGTAGCGCCAAATCTTCAAAGCCAACACAATGGCGGCCAATTCCAAGTCATGAGTCGGGTAGTTCTTTTTATGAGGCTTCAACTGTCGAGATGCATAAGCTATCACCTTACCATCTTACATCAAAACACAATCCAAACCCTTATACGAGGCATCACTATAAATAATAAAAGCTTCCGTACCTAACAGTAAAGTTAAAACTGGTGATGTGGTTAGCCTTGTTTTTAGTTCTTGGAAAGCGGATTCTCTTTCATTAGTCCATTCGAACGGTTCTCCCTTTTGGGTAAGTTGGGTAAGTGGTACAACTATCTTTGAGAAGTTTTTCACAAATTTTTCTGTAATACCCAGCTAATTCCATGAAACTTCGGACCTCCGTCACATTTATCGATGTAGGCCAATTCACAATCACCTTAATCTTTTGCGGGTCTATTGAAATCCCATTCCTATTAATCATATGCCCTAAAAATGCAACTTCATCTAACCAAAATTCACATTTCTTCAATTTTGCATATAATTTCTTCTCCATAAGTGTTTGCAAAATGGTTCTCAAATGTTGTTCATGTTCTTCTTTACTTTTCGAGTAAATCAAAATGACATCAATGAATACCACAACAAATTCATCAAGATAGGATTTGAAAATTCGGTTCATAAGGTCCATAAAAGCTGCTCATACATTCGTTACTCCAAACGACATAACTAAAAACTCATATTGACCATACCTTGTTCAGAATGCAATATTCTCAACGTCTACTAGTGCGCTCAAGCAGACCACATGGTCTGCAAAAGTACTAGAAAGTTCAAATCTAGGCTCGATGGTTGCTTGAGCCAATGTAAAACAAACTAAGGTCGCTCGAGCCAACTACAAGACTCTACAAAACTACTGGATGCATGAGATGTGCACTCGAGCGACAACTTCTTTACTCGAGCGATGTGGTCGAATTCTAGGTTTTCTAGAACAGAATTTAAGCTTCAGAACTTGTATTTTGAAATAAAAAACCTGCACGGCTTGTACAGAATCTTACAAACAATTAGAAATTCTTTGATAAACATGAACATGTACCCAATTGAGGTCAACAACTCAAAACTCCATGAATTCTTCAACATTGAAACTTAAATCTTCATGCATGTATGATTTATTTTCAAATTCTTCTTCCACGACTCTCAAAATATGAAATTGAACTTCAAATCAACATGATTTATGAATGCATATATAATTCAACTTCTAAACTTAACATAAGTAACAAAACTTATGATCAAAATGATGATTCTACACTCATATATGCATGCATGTATGAATTAGCTTCAAATTCATCAACTTTTAGTTCAATCGTTATGTTTAATCATCTAATCTCTTGAATTCACATACTTGGTGGCTTAAATTCAAGAATTGAGGATTAAATACTTACCTAAGGTCAGCTTAAAGTAGCAAGAACTTGAGTTCTACTTCACAATTCTTCAATCCTCCGTACTAAATTCTTCAAGTCTAAGCCTCTCTCTCTCAAAATGAACTCTCTCCCTCTCTCTAAAATGTATTTTCAGCAATTGAGCTAAACCTCATCACTTAACATACATATACAAGGAAATTATCTTAATACACTAATTAGGGATTAAAATAATTGTTTGAGCTTAAGGCTAACTAAATAAAACTCAACTTAATTGATTTTATCTAATTAATTTTAGACCGAATCAAATTTTAATCAAACCTCTCATTAGGCTCTAAAAATTATATCATTCTTATTAAACTAATCAATTTCGGTTTCTAAAGTCATTCAGGCCTTCAATTTCAAATTTATAATAGAAATCATAACAGATATTCCAACAACAAACAGATACGCATACGCATCAAACACCTAATTGACATTCAAAATTAAACAGATATAAGTATAATACATTATGGGTTGTGAGTTATTAACGTATAAAATGTGTTTTTGTTTATGCCATATATGCACAGTTCATTGGACGAAATTTTATTATTCAGCTTCGGCCTCTAGCCCTATATATTTAATAATGATTTAAATTCTATCTGAGGCCATAGGTAATCTCATGATTACTGGCTGGTTACGATCCAAACCTCTAGGGATAGGTTCGAGTCGTGACAGAGTGGTATCAGACTCGAACCCACCCTTAGAGGTTTAGATCATAACATACCAACAATCATGAGATTACTTATAACCTTAGACAGAATTCAAATCATTATCAAATATATAGGGCTAAAGGCGAAAGCTGAATAATAAAATTTCATCCAATGAGCTGTGCATACATGGCATAAACAAAAACACATTTTATACATTAATAACTCACATCCCATCAAATACAAAGAGATATTATAAATCCAAAGATCATTCATTACAAGTCATTAACTCTTAAAACTGAAAGAAATATATACAAAGTATAGTCAAACATGACCAATCAAAAACAAAAGAAAAATGACAAAAGCCTCGTCCGTGAGGCGCTCCAAAGCTGACATCACAAAAACACAGTGGTCTTTCACAGGTTCACTAAGGCTAGGCATCTCGCTGCTCACCTAGATACATATATATAACGGAGTGAGCTAAAACCCAGTGAATAACATCAAAGTAAAGAGATTATATGAATGATTTCTAATTCTTAGTTAAATCATTCTCATATCAATTTTATATCATAGCGGAACAACCTTGGGTCCAAAACATGACAGGACGACCTCTGGTCAAACATAAACAGAAATTCATAATAGAACAGATCATATTTGGCGGAACGACCTTGGGTCCAATCATTTACAGCTATGTATGATCATTTGGTCAACCCATATAGGATATTTAGACTTATCAGAGATTCGGAACGACCTTGGGTCCATCTCAATTATATAGAATGACCTTAGGTCCATCATATACATTCATACTTGTTAATCACATTTACAGAAATCATATATATTGGACAGATCGAAAGTTCATTCATACTTTCAAAATCACAAGTTTAGAAAAGCTTATCACTTTGAAACAATTAGAAAATAGAATATATAAAAATATCTTTACTAAGATATTACTCACAGCGGTTAAGTTGTTGTCACGTCTCTATGGATCAACCTCATAATACAATAAACACATACACACATTGGAATACATTGCTTAATTGGATCTTACTTTTCTTATCAATTTTCCTATGTCTAATTCTTTATGAGGCTTAATTTACGCCTAAGAGTGCTCAGAATGGAGTGAAAATGAAAACATGGACAAAATATGACTTTTCAAAATATGCTGAAATAGAGCACTTTACTCGAGCATACTAGTGGTCGCTCAATTGGACCACATAGTTTGAAAAAGTACTGGATGGAATCTAGGCTCAATGGTCGCTCGAGCCAAAGTGCAAGACAAATTGAGGTCGCTCAAGTGGTCACTTGGTCACTTGAGTCGACTGCAAGACTCTACATAACTACTGGATGCATGAGATGTGTGCTTGAGCGATAATTTCTTCGCTCGAGCGATGTGGTATTAAAAAAGAAAATGGTATAATTTTATATGAGTCATAACTAAATAAACCAAATAATCAAAATGGTCATGAGATATAACTAAAATAAAATTATAACTAAAAAAGAATTAGTCATAATTAAAGAAGAAAATGACATAATGTAAGGGTGTGTATGATAGAATTTCCATATATATCATCACATGGAAAACACTTTACTCAGGATGTACCATATGCACATTATAAAAGTAAAAAATGGCATAATTTTATTTTTTTTTAGTCATAATTAAAAAATTGTCATAACTAAGTACAACATGAGGTATAACTAAAAAAAACTCATAAGCCATTATTAAAATAATGTCATAACTGAAAAAAAATTGATTATAACTAAAAAAGGAAATGATTTAACTAAGGATACATATAGTGCATCCCTTTTAAAAGTGTATATTAGAATTTCATATGTAAGAGGAAAAAAAGAAACGTAAGAGAAAATTACAAAATAACCCCCAATTTTGTCATATTTAACAAACTAAACTTTGATTTTTTTTTTTTTTTCCAAACAAAATCATAATCTTTTGTTTTGATAACAATTTTAACCCTTTCTCCATCTCTACTAACTTATGTAATGGCAAAAAAATTTCATACTACACCGGAACTTTATTACTTGCTCTTTTAACATAATGTAAATTCCAATATATGAACATTGCAAGATTTGTCTCTAAATTTTATGGATTTAGGCAAATTGGAGACTGTACAATAACCTCTTCATATGTATATATATAATTTTTATTTTTTATTTTTATTGATTTCATATGTATATATATTATTAAAAATTGGCCTCGCTAGTAATATAATATTAAATAAAATAAAAAAAATACAAAATGTATAATCAAATGATGCAGTAATGGTATCTTTAAAATAAAAATACTTTTGTGAATCTTTTTATTTAAAATAGCAACCAAATATGCCACATCATTATGTGTAGACTTTTTATATAAGTTTTTTGTTTCACCTTATATCATATATGTATATACATATATACTTTTGTATAAATATATATATATATATATATATATTTACACGTATTGCTTGCATCAACTTCACATCCATTGTATATTACCTATATCATCTTTTTATTTTCAGAATTATCTATGCATAGTAAAAAAAACAAAAAAAGAGAAACAGATAAGGCCGATGCCAAAATTGGGTGTGGATTTGACCCACAGGGTTTGGAAAATTGAATTTTGAAAATTTGAAATTTTGTGACATTTCTTGGTCACTGGATTTGACATACTACCCTGTTAAAATTGGGTGTGGATTTGACCTATCGTGGGGTTTGGAAATTGAAATTTGAAAATTTGAAATTTTGTGACATTTGCCAATCACTAAGACTGACATACTACCCATGTGAAATTTGGGTGTGGATCTGTTCCACCACAAGGTTTGGAAATTGAAATTTGAACTTTTGAAATGAGGCTTGAATGGGGGTTTCAATGAAGCTCAGTCCATCATTTCTACCATATTTCAATAGACTTATTGTGGCCTTTTAATCTTGTATGACAACCTGATAGGTCATTTTTGCAAAAAAAGATTAGCATCCAAGGGATAGTATGCAAAGACTAGCAGATTGCTTCCTTGCAAAATGTTCTTCATAGTAGTCATAAGCAGGCTGCTTTGCTGGATGGAGACCAATCTTGGGCCAAGCAAGATGTTGCCTTAAGGGAAATAGCAGTTGCTCTGACAAAGTGGACTCATGCCTTTACGCTGTGTTTGATTGGGGGGGGGTTAAGGATTTGGAAAAGAAAAAGGTGTGTGAAACTAGGTGAAACGCAGGTATATTTTATTTACATTTCACCTACCTTTTCCTTTTCCTTCCCAAATCCCCCAACCAAACACAACGTTAATGATTTGGTTGGGGCCAAAAAATGAGAGAGACATATCATAAAGAACATGCTTTGGATGCTTCAATATCAGACATCAAGCTTGGTTTCCAACTGACTGCCTCGATAAATGGGTGAATTGACTACTGAAGATCTTTTCCAATTGTATTCTTATTGATTGCTTATGATCTTCAGGGTGAATTTGACACATAATTGCATAATGGCAATCTTTTGCTCCTGTACTTATGCTTTAAGATTTTGTCAACAAATATGAAGCAATACTAGGTTCTTAATACACAATGACATTTTGAAAGTGAAATGTATGCTTTTGCAAACCATTTTGTAACAATTAATATGAGACAAATTGAGTTCATATGATTTTCAGAGGACACTACCTTTGATTTGAGTCCCATATTATTGCCTTTAGCATTCAAAGATTATGATTTATCGGTTGGCCTTGCCACAGAGGTACCTCCAGGTAGTGGTATTTGCCTCATTCCAAAAGTTATTTTTGGTGGATGAAGAAGTTAGCTATCTCTAGATAGTAGCCAATTCTAGATAACATTAATGAGCTCATCCACCTGTCTATGGACTTCGAGAGAAACCATCTCAAGATCTTCTTGATATCTCAAATGACTTGTCTTTTCTTCTTCCTTAGAGAAATGGACTTCAAGTAAAAAGAAATGGACTTCAAGTAAAAAGAGAAAGATTTCTTATCGTTGAGGCGTTAGCAGATAGATACTCCATCGACTTCCGCAGAAGGATGTCTTCATCAGCCCTAGGAATGAGGCCTTAAAATCACAGAATGCCATCGGGAGCCAATGCATGTGAGCGTAACTGATAGGTGGCTGGGTCAAAGGGTCTATCAGCAAAGGGGAGCAACTCAGGCTTGGGCACAAGATGATGAATGTCCTCGGCTGTCAAATCCTTGCCAAGAATGGCTCCAATACTTGTGGCCGGCTCTAGAATGGGCATGTCAACATCAACCAAAGGCACACCACCCTATGGAACCTCATCATCAGCCATGGAAAAGTGGAAAGGTAAGAAAATGTGATAGGTGGTGAGAGAAAAGCAAGAAAAGTGAAATAGGTGAAATAACTCAAATCCAAACCCTAAGAGAGAGAGAATGAAGAGAAAATGAAAAATCAAGAGGGAGAAGGGGAAATCTCGAGCAAACCCATGAGAAACTCAAAAAAAACCAAGAAAACCCCCAAACTCAACCAAATCAAAATCTAATTGGTCAAAAATATAGAGGATTAGAAGGGTTTTCAAGGGAAAATTTGCAAGGACCGTTGGGTAATGCCAATAGAGTGAAAATCTAGAGAGAGAGAGAGTACCTAGAGAGAGAGGGAGGGTGTTTTCGCATAAGGTGTGTGTGAAAGGAGAGGCAAAAATGTGTTTAAATGAGCCATGGATTGTGAAAACCCGTAACTGCCCCTGTTTTGCTATCGTAACCCAGCCGTGGATTTTTGGGCCCGATCGTATGTGTTTTAACCCGGCCGACTCTCAGTGTCCAATAGTGTGTTTTTGGGTTCAGTTTGGTCCTGTGCGGGGGTATGCCCATCCTCCATCTGGAAGAATTCTAGAGCCGTAATGCAGAATGCATTTCTATGTGCCTCGCTATTTTCCCGACAGTGTTGGTGCACGTAAGCCCGACTTCCAACGAATACTAAGTGAGAATTGCATTCAAATTTCTGGGCATACAAGCTGTAATCTTGATGTATGATTCTTTTAAATCTTTGGTGTTTTGAGATATCATATCTTTTTATTGATTTGGTCAAAAGTTGATGTATCTATCACATCTCTATTTTTGTACATCTATCATGTTACTGGTTTTGATTTCCTGTATCTATCGCATTGTTCATCTATCAAGATTATTGTCTTTTTTTTCTCAAGACGCGTGAGACGCAATCTCGAGCAGTTTTTATCTCAGGACATATGAGACACAATCCTGAGCAGTTTTCACAAGATGTGTGGGACGCACTCCTGAGTGGTTTTTATCTCAGGACATGTGAGACACGACCCTAAGCGGTTTTCTTAGGAAGCGTGAGACTCTATCCCAAGCAGTTTTTATCTTAGGACGTGTGAGACACAACCTTAAGCAGTTTTCACAAGACGCATGAGACGTATTCGGGAGTGGTTTTTATCTCAGGACGTGTGAGACACAACCTTGAGCAATTTTCTTAGGACGCGTGAGACGCATTCCCGAGCGATTTTTATCTCAGGACATGTGAGACACGACCCTGAGTGGTTTTCTTAGGATGCGTGAGATGCGTTCTCGAGCGATTTTTGTCTCAGGACGTGTGAGACATGACCCTAAGCGGTTTTCTCAAAATGTATGAGACACGCTCCTAAGCGGTCTTTATCTCAGGATGTGTGAGAACACAACCCTGAGTGGTTTTCTTAGGATGCGTGAAATGCGTTCCTGACCAATCTTTATCTCATAATGTTCAAGAACACGACACTGAGCGGTCTTTTCAGGATGCGTACAGGAAAGCGACCTTGAGAGGTTTTTTTTTATCTTAGGATACGTAACAATGTGTCCTCAAACGGGTTTATCTTGGGACACATGAGTTTGTGTCCCAGTTTGTTTTGAGTCTTCGTTATATCATGTAGAACGCATATTTAAAGTTTTCCTTGTCGCGTTATTTTATTACATCTTCTATAGTTACATTATTTCATAAGCATCATGAAATCGGCTACGTGAGGCGTAGTTTGGTTTGCATCTTTCACCCTCTCTACGTGAGACATAGTTTGGTTTGCATCTTTCACCCACTCTGCGTGAGATGTAGTTTGGCCTTCATCTTTCACCCTCTCTACATGATACGTAGTTTGGCTTGTATCTTTCACTCTCTCTACGTGATGCGTAGTTTGGGTTTCTACTCCATTTCATCTTTGTGATGTTCTGGCGATATTCTCATTTGTGGTTTTGATTGTCACATTGTGTATCATTTGTATCCTGCCCCAGAACTACGTTGGTTTGATTCGTTGCAAAGGGATACGTAAGCAACTTTCGAGTTCAACCAACTGCATTTGCATTTTGTTTGTCTGCCCAAGTCTTACGGCCTTGTCAAATAGGTCGTCTTCGGGCTTTGACATTCACTCACGTCCTTTTATGACGTACTGAGTTTTGTTAAAGAGGGGCAACTGTAGACATCCCATTTTGACTACCTTTAAGACTTGGGCACTTCATTCCAAACACCCAATGATGAAAAGTTACACTGTGTAATCTTTTGAATCTTCAGCAAAGAAATCTGGATTCAAGCTCTAATCCCCAACCTTACACTCCATTTTGACCAAAACGTTTTAGGCCTTGAAACCATATTTGCAAAGCATTTCTCCAAAATGCACATGCCATGCAGCAGTAGGCCAATTAGCAGCTTTTAGACTTGGCAGTGGGTTTTTGGGCCCAACCATGGATATTTGGGACCAACTGGGTCTCATTAACAATAAATAGTGTATTTGGCAGGATTTCGCCAGTTGTCCTTTTTTGAAAAAATTTCAACCAAAAGATCTTAAATTCTATAAATAGAGCCTTTCCCTTCAGAATTTAGGGTTAGAAAATTTTTCCAAAGGCTTTGAAGGATATTGAGAGCTAAAACCACCCTTCTCCCTTGTAAAAGCTTCTTTGACCTCCATACCACCTTTAGCTATGCATACACAATACATACAACATTAGAGGTTGTTCTTGAAGCTTCTCGCTAAAGTTTCAAACTATGTTTCAGATACTTGAGGGTGTTAGGATTGAGGTTTGATAACTAAGAAGTTACTCCTCTCTTTTCAAGAGGTAGAACTTTACTTTCTTTTCATCTACTTCTCTTTTACTTTTTTCCTCTCTTTTTATTGTTTTGTATACTATTTTTGAGTTGTTTTGTGGAGCTGAAATATGTGATTAAGGTTATAAAAAATAGAGGGGTTGGCGACCCTTCCATAGGCTTGATTGCTAGTTGTTAACCATAGCTTCTCTTCATTCCTTTTTTCCCCCCCCTTAGTTTTAGCACCTTTTTTTTTTTCTTTTTTTTGTGGGCTGTTTAGTATGTTAATTAATTATGCTTTGAATATTGTAGTTGCATTGTTGTAATAGCATAATAGTCCTCGCGGGTTTGGTGTGTTTAGGATGTAGCCGTCAATTCGTTTGAGTTGATAGTTTTCTTTTGTTTTTATAGCTTTTCTTAATAGGGAAATAGTCCTCGCGGGTTTGGTGTGTTTAGGATGTAACCGCCAATCCATTTGAGTTGATAGCTTTTCTTAGATATATTGGAACCTTGTGGTCATGGGAGGTTTAGAGCTTAGCCACCCCGTCATAAGTTTGATTAACTAGTTATAAATCTTTCGTATTCATGATATTGTTGTTTACCTCGAAGCTAGGTGATAGCTTCCGTGTTAAAAGTGATGAAAAATTCTCTTTTCGATCATTTTCGGAACATGAAAATGGATGTCTCATCCTTATTCCACGAATAAAAGAGGAGTTTTCAATAACTTTGACGAGTTGTGTGTTTATGTTTTGATAGTTAGCTTGATTTTTGAGTTGTCTATTTGTTTTCTTTTAGTTTTTGATTTTGTTCTCTTCTAAGCAAAACAAGAGCTCTTTCATTGAAAGGATTAGAGACTTTATTCTAGTTCCATTTTGAAGCGTGGAAATGGATATCAATCCATGTTCCATAACTAGGGAGAGGAGTCTCTAATTTCTTTCTTCAATGATGCAACCTCTTGTTTCCAAGGCTTTTACCTAAAATGGCTCCTATTAACCTATTCTCTCTAATTCGAGTACTCATTTACTCTTATTCACTATGGGATGTAGTAGGTTTGAGCCATTTCTTCATTTTGAAGTTTCAAGCTTTAATTCTCATTATTTGTTAGATCTTTCATCCTGTTGTTTCAATAATCATCATGTAATACCCTTGGGATATTTGATGATTTAAGAAGCAAACCTATTTCCTCCTCGAATATCTTCATGATAGGAGGGAGCATGAAGGATGAACATCCTTCAGAAACACTTTGTCTGCAATGTGGCTACCTTACTACACAAAACAGGTTTTTTAATTGAAACTGAAGCAAGGTCGGCCCTTATTGGACTCGGCCGGACCTCATTGTGGAACGTTCGAGCCTCAAAGTGTGCAAACAGGGTATTATTGTTGGCAAAACAGAGCAGTGGCAGGGGGTATAGCAGAGTAGTTCTCCCAAAGATAGACAGAGCAGTTTCTGGAGGATGTTCTCGTTATTTGTTTAGCTTATTTAGGTTTGTTGTTTGTGTAATTGCAATTTGTATATGTAATAATTAGTTAATTCATTTGGTGTTGTAATAATTAGTTGATTAGGCCATTTGGACATTCTTGTAAGAGGGCAAATTTGTAACACTTGATATATGTCTTCTAACCTCCATTTCTTTCTCTTTTTTATTTACATGCTTACCGTGGTTGTTGTAATAACCCTGACCCTGATTAATGTTAATTGGGACTTAATTATGCCTAATGGTGATTAAGAGGAAATCTGAAATCGATTTGCATGTGTATTGCATGATTTATGTGTTCTTATCTGTTCGATGTTGAAATATCTGTTCATGTTTTAAACTTTAAATTGCGAATTGGAAGCCTTATCGACACCCGATTTCGAAATTGATTAATGTTTTAGACTAGTTAGATTTTATGTGATTTTATGGTAGGTTCAACTAAAGTTCGATTTGGAATGTTTAAATCAGATTAAATAACGTTTTAATAATGAACCTAGCTTATTTACATTAGTGCCACTTAGTGGCCCACTTAGCCAACACAATTAGGGGCCTTATTACATTGAACACAACATTTTCATCAGCTCATTTCTTGCCTTAGCCGACCAAGAGAGGGAGTGGAGGAGAGAATTGATTTCATCTAGGCAATTAGCTTGGAGACTAGAAGGAATTGGAAGATAATTGTAAATTGGAGCTTCCTACACCTTAAATTCAAGACTTAGGTAAGGATTCAACCTCTCATTGTTGTATTTAAGATTACTCTTGCATGGTTCATGGTCCATTTAATGGTGGAGTTTAGAATTTGGTTCATAATGGTGGCTTGGGTAGAGATTCATCCATGCATGTTTACAATCTTGCCATTTGAGTTTGTTTTTATCAAAACTTCACATGCATGCCCATGTTTTTGCTACAGTCCATGAGTTCATCAAAATTCAAAAGTTAATTTTGCCTTGGATCCTGTTTTGGAGCTTTGAAATTCAAGTGGACCCATGCATGTTTGTTTAAACCTTGTTTTTCATGATTTATTGAATTTGTGTTCAAATTGACTCACTCTTGGCCCTTGATTTTACAAATTGAGCATTGAAACTTGTTATACTATGAGTTTGAAATGTTTTTCCAGAAAATGGGCCCAAGAGGTTGAGTTTTGAGCTATAGAATGCTTGGTTTGAGCTTGGGAGGCAAATTTGGAAATTCTAGAATTTGGCTTCCTCGCTCGAGCGAAGGATTCTACGCTCAAGCGACCATCGTTTGTTCAGAGCTCCGCTTGAGCGGAGGAATGGTGGCTCGAGCGTAAATTTCAAGCTCTCAGAATCTTGGTGCACGCAGACGTACGCTCGAGCGAGGGAACCTACGCTCGAGTGAGGACTTGTGTCTCACGCTCGAGCGAAGGTCGAGCGTCCATCAAGCGTAAATTTTGAGCATCCAGCATTTTTACTGTAGCACACAGTCCGCTTGAGCGACGGAATTCACGCTCGAGCGGAGACCCATTGTCTGCATGTTCGCTCGAGCGTAGAAAGCCACGCTCGAGCGAGACCCCTGTTTTCAGCAACTTTTGAAAAATGTTTCCTAAGACATTTTTGCACCCTCATTCCACCCCAGGCATTCCTAGACCATATTTAAGGCTCCATAATAAGGGTAAGAGGTTAGGTACACACTTAGGATCATTGATGTGAGTTTTATACATTTGGGTTGCGTGTTTCAAGTGTGTATCCGTGATGTGTTATGTAGGTCGTGTGCCGCATTCTGTTTGACCGTTTGGCTCCATCTTTGTTTCAACGCCCACTGTGAGTAATAACTCTGTAAAGTTATGTTCAATGTTATGTATTTTCAGTATACTATAATACGAAATGATTGATTCTTTGAAAAGCTATGATATGTTGGAAAAGAATGAATGATTGTCCAAGATTCTGAAAGTTAACCGTGGCATCCTTAGCACTACATGATATGCGTCCCTTTATGGGTCATCAGGTCCCTTTATGGGTCATCAGAACGTCTCTATGCACATGAGTCATTAGGTCCCTTTATGGGTCATCAGGTCCCTTTATGGGTCATCGGATTTGTGAATGCTATTGGATGTACCACGTATGATTTTGTTACAAACCTGATTATGGAAATGATGATGAACAAGTATGTGAATCTGTTTTGTTATGAATCTGATTTCTAACTCTATGATGGGCATCATTCATTAAACTCCTTTACTCTGTTATTATTCACTGGGCTTTCGCTCACAGTTTATTATATATATGTAGGTGAGCCGGCAGATGACCAGGGCCAAGGTTGAGGGCCTTCTGTTCCTTTTTGTCAGCCAACTGTTGTGCCTCCCGAGGAGGTTCCGGTCGAAGCCTTGCCATGGCTGTTTTGTCTCATGCTAGTCTGTTGTATCTGTTTTGTAACGTCAGATCTTGGGATTGCATTTCGTAAATACTTTGTATATATTTGGTGTATCTGACTAGCATGTTTATGTATATAAATAAGTGTTTTAGTTTTCTGTTCCATGTACGTCATCACAGCTCATTGGACCTCGTTATTTTATATGTTTGCTTCCGCAGCCCCTTACTAATTGTTAATCTATTCAGAGGCCGTAGGTAACCCTCGGATTACTGGCCGGTTACGGTGCCAAACCTATAGGGGTGGGTTTGGGTCGTGATAGTTGTATAAAACATCATGTTTTCCTTTCAATGCTTCGTATCCATTTTTGCATGCATTAAGGTTCGGCTCATCACTTTGATGCTATTATCATTTCCTACTTGATTATGTGTGCTACCTCATACTTTGAGTTGATTCACATATCATCCTAATAGCTGAATCTAATAGTTGCATTTTGTATGTGTTGCATTAGTCATATGCATTTTTTGGATCATGCATTTTTCTAATTATCCTTTTTTTCTTTGGCTTGTCACGGACGAGTGCTAGGTGAGCATTTTTGTTTTAGCATATCATAAGTGTGTTTGTTGTTACCAAGTTGAGCATACTACCATGAGGCTACTTGCTTACTTGAAATATCTCTATGAATGCCTATGGATGGAGGCTATTTTGCTTAAATTGGAATGACTTTGATTGTTGTACATATGAGCTCATTTTTCCTTTAAGTTGTTTATATTCAAAACTCTTTCACGAAAGCATGAAATCAAAGCAATCCAAAGTAAGTGACGTCGTCTATACTCATTTGCTTGACATAGTAATGTTAGCATATTAATAATCAGAATATGAGCATATAATGTCTATAAGATTCACATCATGATTTAGTAGAGGTCGATCTTTGATCGGGTGAGTGGGGTGCTCAATTCATGACCTTTCCTTCTCATACCTAAGTTCCCAAACCAAGGCAACTTTGGTTATGACGGACAAGTGGCCTTTGGCACGAGTCATGAGTTTCCTAATTCTCCTAAAAATATTAGGTGGCAACTTTGAAATCTGGCAATGCAGTCCATTTTTGTTATCTTTAGTGATTAATGGATTTTTCTAAGATTTGTTGGATCTGGACTCTCATTTGTTTTTTTGTTTTACATTGCACTAGTGAAACCAGATTCAGAACCACGGGAGTCCAAACTGTAGGGACTCGCATCCAGGGAAACTAAACCCCTCTGAGGAGCGCGAAAAACCAACTACAACCCCACATTTATCGGCCACCAAGCACGGAAGGGCAATTGGGCACCTTTTACATTTCCAAAAACACCTCCATATTTACCGGCCATCAAGCACGGAGGGGCAATTGGACACCGCTACATTTTTAAAAAAATACCTCCACATTTATTGGCCATCGAGCATGGAGAGGCAATTGGACACTGAACACATTTATTCAACCGTATCCTTACATTTACCGGCGCTAAGTACATAAGGGCAATTAGGCACCATAACCATATATCAATGATATTCCCACATTCTCCGACCTCCGAGCATGGAAGGCCTTTGGGCACCTCAACACACAGAACACGTTATAAATTTACAAACACGCAATTATACAACCCAACACTTAATCGAACATTCTGTGGATGCAATGCAATATAAAAGTTTATCATATTGTAACTTAACTGATGTCCAATTCAATCACACACAAAACCAATCCAATGAATACGATATGAAATACTAATATATTTCCGTGTCCCCATGTCATCCCCACCATCAATTTTAATTATATACTAATTCGTACATTGAACCTTTTAACTTTGTAGAAATTTTCCACCCAAACCAACTTCCTTAAATCTTTCATTAACATCATCATAACAAAAATCCCATTCCATATACGGATACTCAAGAAGATTAATTGAAATTTCCACTTAAAGTACAATTTTAATTCAAACCCTTATTTAAGAACCAAATCCCAAATCTAGGGTTTCAAGAAAATTGAGAGTTTTCTTCATTTCATCATCAAATCCACCAATCATCAAATATTACCCATTAATATCTTAAAACATTCTAAACATTTCAAAAGTTTGAGTGAAAACTCTAAATTTTGAATATAAACATCTTTTAATCAAAGATTTCAAACTCAAATTGACCCATACTTCCTATAATACAACATGATTGAATGAAATTATAAATGATTAGAGTTAAGAGAACTCCCTACCTCAAGAAGTTGAGCAAACAATGAAGACCCAAGCAAGAACTCCGACGAATTCGCAATCCAATCGGTCAAAAGAAAGATCTTCACTCCTCCTTCACTAATCTTGCATGATTTAAGGTGGCTTCTTGGTGTAATGAGGTAAAATCAAAGGTTTTGTGGCTAGGATTTTTGGACATGAAAAGGGGAGGTATAGAAAAGAGAGAAAAATAAGAGAAAAGAAACAAAAAGTGGGTTTTATACATGCTGATCCTGAACAGACTGCTCGAGCTACCACTCTTGCGCTTGAGCAAACACAGCCAACTCTCAGCATCTCAAGCCTGCAAACAAAAGTAATAAATGCCTTGAAAGACCGCTTGAGCAAACAATCCGTCGGTCGAGCAAAGAGAAAAGGAAAAAAAAATAAATTCCAGAGTCTTACTATCTCCCAACTTAGGAAATTTCATTCCCGAAATTAAAGAAAAAGCTAACACAAAGATAACTTAACCACCAACAGAAGAATAATCACAAACTCATATTAGATCCAGACTTGGAGTAAGCTTGTGACAACCCTACTCTATGTTATGTTAATTAATCTTAATTATGCTTATAATTATGAGCTTGATATGATTTTGAGTGCTAATTATATGATTATGGGTGTTTGTGAATTTATATATGTTCACCGTAGGAAAATCTGTTTGATTTTCTGCTATAAAAATTAAATTGAAGGCCATAGAGGCGACAGAAACCAAAATTGGCCGTATTATTGCGATTAGCATAATTTTTAGAGCCTATGGTGGAATTTAATTGAAAATTGATTCGGATCAAAATAATTAGATCAAATTGATTAAGTTAAGTACAATTGATTAACTCTAAGCAAATATGATTAGTCAAACTAATCACCACTATATATATATAGTGCAAGTGCCTAGGCTCATAATTTTTGAGCTCTTAACCTTGCAAAATATGAGAAAGGCCTATATAGAGAGAAAAAGTGTGATTCTAAGAGAGAAGAAGCTCAAATTTAAGGACTTGAGCTCAAAGCTTGGAGAATTGAAGAACTAGGCTTAAGAACTAACTAGATTTGGAAGAGTTAAAGACTCTAGGAGAGTAATTGAACTCAAATTTATGAGTTTAAGATCATAAATAAGTGAATTCAAGAAGTATATGTTGATAAATATGAGAATTAAGCTAAATGTGTTGAATTTAAGATCAACTTGGGCATGCATGCATGAATTTATTGTGATTTCTCATGTTTGAGCATAAATCATAAAGATCATGTTGAATTGAGAGTTGTTTGACACATGCATGCATGAATTATCATGTTTTGAAGCCCAATTTTAAGTCTTAAAGCTTGTATATACAAGATATGAAACATGGATTTTACATACATGGTTTCAACCTCATGGTTTAAGCTTGATTTCGGAGATTTGATCCATAATTTGAGTAATTGGTCTCAAATTATCTATGCTCCCATGTCATATGATGGTTTTCCATAATTTTGGACTGAAAATATGAGTTTTGGACATTTGAAGATGTGTTTTGAGCTTCAAACAGAGTTCTAGA
Source organism: Camellia japonica (assembly GCA_030407325.1). Taxonomy (NCBI): domain Eukaryota; kingdom Viridiplantae; phylum Streptophyta; class Magnoliopsida; order Ericales; family Theaceae; genus Camellia; species Camellia japonica. Next base: position 143,718,229 of record JAPPVO010000036.1, read on the forward strand.
AAACCCAGAATTCGACCTGTCCGCTCAAGCGAGGAAAGTGTGAAACCCTGTATTTTATATAATAAAAATAATATATATATATATATATTTAATTTTCTTAAATAATTATTCACAATATTTTGAATTTAATAGTCTGTACATTTTTATACTAAAAATTTATTCAAAATAAAATAAAATAAAATATTTTTGACTTTATATTATTACTCAATATTAATTTCTGAACCGTATGATATTTTTATTATATTTTTCTTTATATTCTTTTGTAATCAAATTACACTGGAACGTAATATTTTTTGTACTAAAACCCAATAAAAAACCATGGGTTTGCTCCCCATGTTTTCTCGCCTCCCACTTTCCACGTGCAAGCATTTTCTGTAACAAAAAGAAATGTGGTGGACATGCAGATGCTATACACCGCCCTTCTTTTTTAATTTCTCTTCATTTTTATCTTCTTTTACTCTTCCTCATTTTGCCCATAAATTGAGCCTAACTTTTCCTCACATCTCTGCACTTCCAGTTTCATCTCTCCACCTCTCATTCTCAAAACTCTCTTTCTTCTTCTTTATCTCTAGTCTTCTTCATCCTCCCGACCTCCATAGCCACGGCCTTAACCCATACTATCACCAAACCGCGAACTTCTCCACCACCGGCACACCGTCGGGCTGCCATCACCACCATCACCTAATTCCATTATCATCTAGAACCACCATTCACAAAGTGTTGTAGACGAAGAAAGAGAAGAAGAAGGAAGATGGAGGAGAAAGAAACAAAGTTAGAGAAGTTTATTTTGAATTTCAAAAGTTGGTTTTCGGCTTACTTTTGGCATGCCAAAACCATCCATTCCGGGAAGAAATGAGAAAAATAGGTTATGTAAGATGAAGTACAAAGTAAGTTGAAGAGATTGGCAAAAGAATGAAGTAAAACCGTTAAGAATTAAGAAAGTTATGGAGTCCGAAAGATGGTTCGAAGAAAAGTCAGAGACGGGAGGAAAAATCTTATTTTTGGTCAAATTTTAGAGATCCAATGGCATGCAAAAAAAGAGACGGAACGAGGCGTATGAGGAGTGAAACAAAAACTAGGCTGTGAGGTAAATCCAATGATGTTTAAATAAGACAAAACAGAGTTAATACAAAAATGATATAAGAACTTGAAGTAGTGGATTTGAAACTAAATTTCTGGTCTTTCTGTTCATGCATGCTACGGCTGTTGGAGATGATGAATTGAATTTTATCCAGCGTTTCTCGGCCCATGGTGCTACGGTGCATCCTAGTACATTTAGGTCAATCGAGTGGTCCTATGACTTTGGGGATGACCACCCTTAGGTTTTTTGACGTATATAATCCATTTTTGGGGTTAGATCTTGCAAATTCTAAGTCTAAGATGATGATCAACAACTAAAAGTTCTAAGAGAATCCAATGGAAGATCAACGGTGAGATCGCATCCGATTAATGTGAAATTTCAGCTAGACGATCATGGAGCCAGGACGGTCATACGATCAGAATCATAAATCAAACTTGGACGATAAATTGTTAGCAACCTAATATAGTAAGAAAACCCTCTTATTTTTTTTTATATTTGAAATTTTCAGATTATATACATATGATAAAATGTCTAAACTTGTAGATAGAATTTTATTTATAATTGTATGAAAATTTATGATGGTATATAAAATATTGGTAGTCTGAAAATCATGATAATATTGTGGAATTTGGACTTGCATGTGTAGTTTATGCCATTACAAAGATTATTGAAGATGTTATTTGGCCCTTTAAAACTGCCAGAAAGTTGTACGAATTTTTAGACAATTTTATACTCAAAATTTGAAGATGATATCTTCTACAAAGTTGTTGATAATGATATCTAGTTCATCCAAAAAAAAAAAAAAAAATTCAACAATTATTGAGTTTTGTACGAATTTATACAAATTTTTAATCAAATCTGGAGCTATAGGAAGATTTTACTATGTGTTTAAAAAATCATTAAAAATTTTATATTAAACCAAATCTGGTAATTTCTAAACAAAAAATGAAATTTGAGAAGTCTAGTTTCGTAATAAATTTTTAGATTATGGAATTGATTTATAAATTTAAGTATAGAATTAATTTAAGAAAATGTGATAAATCTGTGTCATAAATTTCTTGGAATTTTTCAGAATTATTTATAATTTATTTTTGGAAAATGCTTTCTGAAAAATGACCATAACATGTTTATTGAGTATTCTGTAGATTTATATGAATTTTAGAGTTGTATAAGTAATGTATTTATAATTTTCATTACGAGTTATACATTCTGAATGTTCTGGCAGATTAAGGAGGAATAATAATAAAAAAAATATCTCTTCAATTGTTTATTTGGACAAAAATTTAATATTGTGGTAATCTAATCTTGTAGATTAAAAAATCCATGCATGTGTGTGATTATGATTTATTTCTTCTTTTTGATATCTATATTATTATTTCATACCATGGTTTAAATAAATTGTTTATTTAAATTTTGTACAATTATTTATTATTGTGTGACATATGTAATATTTTATGTTGAAAATTTTAATGAGTTGGTATAACATTATTAGTAATTAAATGTTGAATTATTGTGAATATCTCAACGAGTAAAGAAACACGAAATTTAACCAATGATACATTAAAATTTAAAAGTGATGGGGTGAGCCCGGTTTAGAATCTTGTGCAAGTGAGTTTCGAACCCTAACATGGCACGGGAAGGTATTTTGGCTCTTATCGGTGTAGGCGATATAAGGTTGGTGGTGCGGGTGTCACAACATAGACTGTTCCCTTGGGACAGACTGTGATGTCACGACTCGGGTATGTAACCCTAGTGTGTGGGCATCATTGGTAGTTACAGTAAGTAACATTTGAACATTTGACCAAGGGGGAGTCAGAATTGCCCGTGGCCATTGCTTAGCGGTTGAGTGGAAATAGTGCTCCGTGAGGAGTTACTTAAATTTATCTGATAAACTAAATCTATGAAAATTTAAAAAGAAATGTGGGCATATTCCTTATGATGAAATACTGCTTCCGTTTGTTATATATTTTTTTATTTGATTTATTATTATCTATTGTTATTATTTCAACTGATAACATTCCTTTTATGCTTACTAAATTTTACTTGTTATTCTGTTACTACACATTATTCATAAATTATGAGTATTATTATCAGGGTGGGTATTTTTGGGTTATAGTATCTTATTGAGCTCGTCGCTCACTGGCATTCCCGTTGCCTTGGCGTTTTATGCCAGGTACCAAAGAAACCGAAAGAAATACTGAGGCCTTGCAAGGCGACACTCAGCCTTGGTTAGCTTGAAGAGTGCCCAAGTTTCATGAAACATTTTCTAAAATTTCTAGTTTTTTTCTAGTTTTCTTTTTATATTTGTGTCATTTCTTTTATGTAGTAAGACTAAGTTGTGATATAAGAACTTTAAATTCTGGGTTGTTAATTAATGGATGTTAGTAATATTGGTGGCAATATTAATTTTAAGTTCTAAATCTTATTATGATGTCCTTAAATTTTGGGGCGTCACAGAAAGTGTCGCTCGAGCGTGGAAATCGAGCTCCCAGAAGTTTTACAAAATCTTACAGATCACTCAAGCGACCAAAGTGGCGCTCGAGCGAGGACCCTTTTTACTTAGTCTTCCGCTCGAGCGACTGTCGAGTGTGAAATTTACGCAACCAGTACTTTTGTAGACCGCTCAAGCGGCGAAAGTTACACTCGAGCAACCACCCTTATTTTTGAATCCCCGCTCGAGCGAAGGAAGCTGCGCTCGAGCGTAGGACATTGTTTCAGAAATTTTGAAAAGTCATTTTATTATTCGTTTTCTATTCTTTTTCATTTCTAAGCACTCTTAGGCATGCATTGGACATTCTAAATGAATTAAAGAGCATGAAAGAAGCCTAAAAACATTATGCAAATTAAAGAACGGAATGAATTGAATTATGACCCAATGTGTTATAAATTATGTAGGGTCAAGTGCAAGGGCAAATCAAGCACCGGAACATTGTGAGTAATATCTTAGTAATGATATTTTTTTGTATGCATTGTTTTCTAAATGTTACCTATGTGGTAAAATCCTGACTCTATAAATTTGTACTATGAATGAGTATTCTATTCGCTCGATTCGTAGTAAAGCATGTAAAGTGATTGATATATGAGTATGAAATGGGCCTAAGGCCGTTTGGCATGTTTGACGAGGACACGGATTGGGCCTAAGGCCGTTTGGAATGCTAATCAAGATAGACTAAAAGTCATCTTATATACAAATTGGACCAAAGGTCGTTTTGAATAAAGAATTGATTGGACCAAAGGTCGTTTTGAATAAGAGTATGGATGTGATCACGATCATATGCACATAATTATGAATATAAGAATGGTGGACCCAAGGTCGTTTAGTAATATGATATGGAGGACTGGTGGTTCTTGGTACATGGATCCATTAGACCTAAAGTTGGTCTATCAATGAGTGTTGGACCCGAGGTCATTTTGTATGGATGGACCTAAGGTCGTTTTGTTTTAAATTGAGTTGGACCCGAGGTCGTTGTGTATATGGCTATGATGTATTGGACCCAAGGTTGTTTTGCTTTGTTGTGATCTACAAATCTGTATGTGAATAGGAATAGTAGTTCAAATGTTTAATTTATAAGTATGACTAATTGTGAACGAAACTGACTCATTAACCTCTTTACTCTAGTATTATTCACTGGGCATTAACTCACTCTGTATTTATATATATGTAAGTGAGCAATAGGACGTCCAACCCCAACCCTAGTGAGCGTTAAGAAACCAAGTTTTGTGAGGTCAACCAAGGTCGCCTCATGCAGAGGCCTTACTTTTGTTTTTGCTCTCTTATGGTCAGGTATGACCAACGTTGTGTATAACCTTTGAACTTGGTGTTGAAACTATAAAGTGATCCTGGATATACGTAGTACATACATAACGTAGATATTGCATGGTATGAGTTATTTTATGTGTATGAGAAAGTTTTTGATTAAACCATGTATGCACGGCTCGTTGGACAATTCTTGTACGTGTTACTTTCGTAGTTTGGCCCCCTTTTATTAAATATGGTTTGATTTCTGACTGAGGTCGTAGGTAATCTCATGATTATTGGCCGGTTATGACTCTAATCCATAGGGGCGGGTTTAGGTCATGACAAAGCCCCTGAATTCTGGTCCAACATCTCGGGATCCCAAAGACTCACGAACAATAATAACAACATTAACTCGCACCCTAGGAACGTTCACCACGCTTCAAACACCAATAACATGCACAACATCATCGTGTAACGCCCCCAAAATACATAATATAAATACATCAATCAAAACATAGTTAACACCAAGAGATCCTCTTCCTCATTGAACTAAGGTTTTCATTTATAGTTCCATGTTCAACATATTAATTACACTTCCATTTATAACAAAGTTCAATAAGATAGAAGACAAAATAAATTGCCTTAATGACTTACAACAATTCTAGGCATTTCCTTGTTACAAACAAAAATAGACTCACGGTCCTAAGCATATAAGCTTGGAGCTTCCACATTTAAACATCCATGAGTTTCGGCGCTCCAATCAAAACAAAACAATATGCTTCATCTTACTGAGGTGGTGGCACATCACCAATTCCTGAAAAATATTAGATATGGATGAGCAATATGCCCCGTAGAGATATATTTAACAGAGTATCTAATTATTTGAACACCCAAGTGGCATTATCATAACTCAACTATAATTTAGAGTTAATGTTCCCAAATAAGATGGGTAAGAAAACATTTACATTTCTATTTCACGGGAAGGAAAAGCTTTCTCAATATAGGAGGTAAATATGCCATGAATCCCTCGTAGGAGCCCTGTACTACATATATATATAGGTTTATAACCAAAACTATTCCCCACATTTGCCGACTATTAATACGGCAGGTGGTGGGCATCCAAAACCATCCGTTTTTTTCCACTTTTGTCGACTATTATACGGCAGGATTAGTGGACACCCAAAAATATTTTCCCACATTCGTCTGGCTATAAGCTCAAGATAGGGCAATTGGGTACCTTAATTTCCCGCATGGGTACTAAAACAACACATTGTTCTCAAAACCGACTCTCTACCCGAACTCACACTCTATTATAGTCACAATAATACCATATAATCATCCTCAAAAGAAAGAGATACTAAGTTAAAAGTAACCCTACCTCAATGAAGAGAAAGAAAATTAGACTATTTAGAAGAATCCTTCATAGAATCAAAATCCAATGTTAAAAGCAAGATCGTTACGTAGACTCCACCTTTTGCAAGTAGGGTTGGTCATAGGATTATTTGAACCGCACAACCCGCCCTATCCGAACCAATTCGAATACAAAAGAGTGGTTTCACAGACATAATGTGGGCATATGCGGTTTGGAATACGGCATTATTGCGGGTTGCGGGTTTTACCCGCATTCGCAAGAACTCGCCTGCACTTAGACCCTTTTTTTAAATTTTTTTATTTTTAAAGCTGGACCGTTGATTTCATTTATCCTATCCTAGACATTTTTGCCCAACAAACCAAACCCTAATCTCTTAACAACAGTAGCACTGAGCAGCCTCTCTCTTCTCATCTCACTCACTTTTGTTCATACTTGTTCTTCCATCTCTCTCTCTCTCTCTCTCTCTCTCTCTCTCTGTGGCGATCAGTGAACGATGATCGGAACTAAAAGAAGTTGATCGAAACTGAAAGAAGCAACTCTCTTTGTGGCAATTGGCAATCGGTGATCAGAACTGAAAGAAGTTGATCAGAACTGAAGGTAATGCAAAAAAAAAAAAAAAAAAAAAAAAAAAAAAAAAAAAAAAAAAAGAGGATTTCGTTCTTTCCAATTTTTCACCTGTTCCCTTTATGTTGATATTTGAAGGGTTGTTCCCTTTATTGGGGTTATTGATTTTGAAGCACTGATACAGGTGAACTTTTATTCAGTTCATCAATATGTGTCATTGATTTTTTAGAATAAAGAAAGGGAAAACGAAATTGTTTTGCTTCGTGGGTGTTCTGAAGAATTTAAACTACAGTTGTTTTGCTTTGTTGTTTTTTTAGAATAAAGAAGGGGAAAAACAAATATGTTTTGAACTAGCTTTCTCTTCATCTCAGTTCTTGAAATTAATTTGTATTTTCTATTAGATTGTGAAGGTGTATATTTTGAATGACTAGTGACTATACTTGATTTTGTTTAGAAATAAAGATGTTTGCCTAACAGTAGGAAAATTTTCACTGGAAGTTTTGTTGAAGGCTTGGTTCGACAAACATAATTTGACATTTATTTTTAAAGAAAAAAGTCCAATCTGCAAACCACCCGCAATCATCCACACATCCGTGAACCTTATCCGCACAAATCGTAACCCGCACTGCAGGTGGTTGCGGGTTCAATTTTCCCCAAACCGCACATATGTGGGCAGGTCCAAACTGCAAACCGAATTGTCCAAAATCAAATTGCGAGCATCCCTACTTGCAAGTGATTTTGGCTTGAAACTTAGTGAAATGAGAGATATGTAGAGAGAGAAATCTAGGGTTTTTGGACTTAGAAAGAGAGGAAGGAAGAGAGAAAAGAAAAGTGAAAGAAATGATCTAAAAATTAATTTTTGAAATGCTGAATTCGCATAGACCGCTCGAGCGGTGAACGATATCTCTCAGTATCTCTGTCTACAAAATGAGATACTGGGAACCCCTCATCTTTGCTTGAGCGGTCCCTAGACCTACAAAACAAACTATTGGGAGCACTTAATCTCCGCCCTAGTAGTATTTCCATTGTTCGAGTGGTCACCTGAAACAAAATGTCATACATTGAGTGTTCAACACGAATACGGAAAAAACCTCTCACAATAGAACCTTTGGTCAGCTCTCACCAAAGAAAATGACTTACAGCAAAACATGGTCAAAACAACACTCCGGCGTAATAAGCCCCAACCATTCCAAAACACTCCTCAAATCAACCGCACAAACCTATGACTAACGATTCAAACAAAGTTGCTACCCAACCCTTCATTCCAAGTAAAACAATTAACAACATAATTCCTTATTAAAAGAAAGTTTTCTCTTTTTTACAATTCTTTGAAAGTCAATCCCTTGTATTTAAAATATTTCTCAAAAGGTACTCAAACTCACACCATCTACAATAAAAATAAAATAAAATAAAATAAAAAGTCATTCCTACTTCCTTTTTCATATAACACCCGGTGAACCTCTACCGTCACCCAATAACACCCATCACTCTTCCAGTGATACAACAACAACATATACTCCACATTTTTATAATAATAATTAATAGGAATAACAATGTGCTACCAACACAAGTAAAGCACAAGAAAATTCACGATTATGCAATTTCTTTCTGCTATAAACATGATTATAATTTTATTTTTATTTTTTACCTTTACGAGGCATCTTGCACACGCTAAGACAATGAGTCTACAACATGTTACTCCAACTTGAGGAGTTCCGTTAACCCAAGACAAGTTTTACACTAGTTTCACAACCACATACACGAGGCTCTACACTCGCTAAACCACACTAAGGCACCCATACTTTACAACCCTCTTACTTAAGCCCAATTATTCTCTAGGTGACTACTTGTCAAATAGATTCCGATATCAACACACCGATTAACCAACTCAACAAAATCCTACACACGACACTAAACGTCAACATGTTACCCAACACTATCCACTCCTATAAAGAGTTCCACACACCCCATTCTACACATTCCTCGAACTCATACTAGATTCCCAGACCAAAGTATACTACTCATGTTTCCAAACAGACCACCACTCATGTGCCTATATGGCCAAAACATCCTTCCATCACTCCTGAGTCTGAATTGGACTTCTATAGGTTAAGGCATACCACTCACCCCTTAGATTATCACACACAAACACCCTAACTTCTAAGGAAATCGTTCCATCACCAAGGATTTCACACAAGGTCAATAAGGAAGCAATATTCACGAAAAGTATGATTCACACCACCGACTTTATGCTACATACCTGTATAGTAATTAAAACTCCTCCTCCTACCATCAAGGAATCAATAGACTTAATAACAACCTAACCAACCATGCGGCCTGTACACACAAGACAACAAGCTTGACCCTACTTTCTTCTTCAAGCAACACAATTCTTACAATGTTCTCAAAGAATTTCCTTCAACATTACATCAATAAGTCTATCATACTCTATAACTTTATTGGTTACACTACTCCCAACCATACACACTTAGCGTAAAATGACTTTATGAGATAATAGCATCTTCGTGCAGTACTAAGATTACCCATTTTAACAAGAATTCATCAAAACATATAGAACTTACAATTCATTACAATCCAATTCCCATGGAAAGACACACAGTTATACATGTGCAACATCTGTAATTACACTATTTCACCAATATTACCATAGCTTTACAATACCAAAACAACAAAACATCATGCTACTCCCTTATAACCTCACTGTCCTTGTTCAAACTACCTAATTGATCTCGCCCACTCTGAGGGCAGTGGTGCTTAACATGGCCTGACTGATTACACTTAAAACAAATGGGTAGTCTTCTATCTTGTAACTAGATTGACTGGTGGAGTTATTCTTGGTTTGAATCCGGTTGAAGGTCTTGCGACTACTGGGATCCCGAAACACTAGGGATTTCTATCAACTACACTCAAAGTCTCTTCATGTGCCCTAATTGTTCACATTAATAACAAGTGGACGCCAGACCACTACCTTGAGACTGGCTCTGAGAATGAGTCGATCGCTACTGAAGTTGCATTCCCTTTTTCTAAGGGCAAGCTGAAGCTTTGTGACCCTACTGACCACATTGAAAATAAGGCATCTTATTTTGACTGGTACTCCCTAAACTCATCCCCGTTACCAAACCCTAAGGCTCAATCCGTTGCAATTGCGAAGGTGTGCTAGTGTTACCCCTAGACTTCTTGGACGTCTCTGAGTCACTCTGTGACTCGTGTCCCCCTTGCCTCATACCTTTCTATTTCTTTCCTCATTCCAAGGTGATTTCTACGTGTGCGACTGCTTCCACAAGTCTATCATAATTTTGGATCATACTACCGACCACCTTCATCTTAATTTCCCGCCTAAGTCTCTTCTCAAATTCCAAACAACGGCGCTCCTCGATCACCACTAACTTTGGTGCAAACCTAGACAAGCTAGCAAAAGTTATATCAAACTCTGTTATGGTTGTGTCAAGCTATTCAAGCTCTTCAAACTATTTCCCCAAACGCTCTCTAGCTGTGGATAGAAGACACTTTTCATGGAAGGCGTGAGTGAATGCCTCATATGTGTGCACTATATGGTCTTTGGCATATTTTCATCATTGACCTGCGTACCCCATTCAATTGAAAAGCCCCCAACACAACCTGAAGCTCATCATCTATGTGAAACACCTCAAACATCTTCACTGTTTGTTCAAGCCACTCATCTGCTAGAAGTAGGTTAGCGCAACCATAAAACTCCATAGGTTTAGATTTAAAGAACTCCTTAGCTAAGGAAGAGGACCTAGTCTCTCCAATGGTGGCCCGTGTCGCTTCCTCAACCCTCAAAATGTTCATAGATTCCCGAAGTGCACCTACCAACTCCTAAGCCAACAAGCCCATAACACCCTGCATCTCTTGTTCGATCCTGCTAGTTTGGCCTACTCCCTCCCCCGGAAGGGAAACACCTTGACCACCACGACAAGGTTTACCACGACTTCTATCACTACGTCCAGACATCCTATATAAGAATAAGAATAATCTTAGATCACAAATTAACCTGAATGAAACCCCACACTCTACTCAAAATGTCTACACATGTCTATACACATAAAAATTCTCACAATAACAAACCACATAAACACATATTCACTTAAAGCACATTCGAATTATCCTCCTAAGATGCCAATTTGCCCCTACAACGTTCAAAGAATTCAAGTTAGAATGGCATTGATCAGGTGCCCTCCTAACATGACTCCTAAGAATTCATAGGCACAAACTTCATCTCAAGAGTTTAATCCCATACCCACATAATCACATAAGTACACCAAGTCATACCAAGCATGTAAATGTCCTATTCTAGTCTAGTAACCCATTGTAACAAACGTCATTTCCAACAAGCCCAAGGTATTCAAACCCGGTGAGCTCTGATACCAAATTGTCACACCTCGAAAATTAACCTCATCTTATTAGTTACCAATCCATTATTATTATTTAATTCCATAACCTTAATCAATTCTGGATAAATAAAGATAACGGATTATAAATAAAAAAACCCATATATTTCTCGCAAACCAGTCATATCATACTACAACAAATTACAGGACCATAAGCTATATAAAAAAACAAAAACAAATGTCAAATTGCCTTAGAGGCTTACACATTTCAAGGTTAAGGGCCTTGATCATAAAGCAAATAAAATTCTATCTTAGTAGGTAAGCTCGTAGCTGAAACATGAAACATCAAAAGAGCCTTAGTGCTCCATCTAGAACTCCATATACTTCTTAACGAACAAGTCACACCTTGAACGCCTAGAATTTAGGAATATCCAGCCCATACAACGAGAGTGAGCAATGACGCCCAGTAGGAAAATAAACCTAACACACTATAAATAAATACACACACACACACACACATAGATATATATATATATATATATATAAATGTTCATATTGGTTACATTCATGCACCACCTCATAATGTACAAGTCTTGTAACTTTGTTTGACATTCAATGCTCAATGTAAACTTTAAACTCACGATGGACTCCACACTTGGACCTTAATTCTTCTTGAAAAAAATTCTTTTTCCGTTTTTGTGAAATCCCAAAACACATCTCGTAATACCCCCCATATTTACCGGCCACCAAGCATGGAAGGGTAATTGGGCACCTTCTACATTTCAGAAAACACCTCCACATTACCGGCCATCAAACATGGAGGGGCAATTGGACACCCGTCACATTTATAAAAAAAAAAATACCTCAACATTTACCAGCCACCGAGCATGGAGGGGCAATTGGACACCCATCACATTTATTCAACCGTATCCCTACATTTACTGGTGCTAAGCACGGAAGGACAATTGGGCACCATAACCATATACCAATGACAATCCCACATTCTCTAACCTCCGAGCACGAAAGGGCATGTGGGCACCTCAACACACATAACACGTTCTAAATTTACACACACCCAATTACACAACCCAACACTTAATCCAACACTCTATGAATGAAATGCAATACAAGAGTTCATCATATTGTAACTTAACTAAAGTCCAATTCAATCACACACAAAATCAATCCAATGAATACGATATGAAATACTAATATATTTCCATGTCCCCATGTCATCCCCACCATCAATTTTAATTATATACTAATTTGTACATTGAACCTTTTAACATTGCTAGATTTTCCACCCAAACCAACTTCCTTAAATCTTTCATTAACATCATCATAATACCAATCCCATTCCACATACGGATACTCAAGAAGTTAATTGAAATTTCCACTTGAAGTACAATTTTAATTCAAATCCTCATTTAAGAACCAAATCCCGAATCTAGGGTATCAAGAAAATTGAGAGTTTTCTGCATTTCATCATCAAATCCACCAATGATAAAATATTTCCCATCAATATCTTAAAACAATCTAAATATTTCCAAAGTTTTAGTGAAAACCCCAAATTTTGAATATAAACATCTTTTAATAAAAGATTTCAAACTCAAATCAACCCATACTTCCTATAATACAACATAATTGAACGAAATCATAAATGATTAGAGTTAAGAGAACTCATTACCTAAAGAAGGTGAGTAAACAACGAAGACCTAAGCAAGAACTCTGAGGAATTCGCAATCTAATTAGTCAAGAGAAAGATCTTCACTCCTCCTTCACTAATCTTGCATGATCTAAGGTGGATCCTTGGTGTAATGGGGTGAAATCAAAGGTTTTGTGGAGGTTTTCGAACATAAAGAGGGGAGGAAGAGAAAAGAGAGAAAACTGAGGGAAAAGAAACAAAAAGTGGGTTTTATACATGTTGATCCTGAACAAACCGCTTGAGCAACCACTCTTGTGCTCGAGCGAACACAGCCAACTCCCAGCATCTCAAGCTTGCAAACAAAAGTAATGGATGCCTTGAAAGACTGCTTAAGCGAACAATCTGCCGATTGGGCAAAGAGAAAAGAACGAAAAAAATTTCAAAGTTTACACCACTTGATTGCACAATGACCCCCTTCGAGAAGTTTAGACCTGCAAAAGACCACTCGAGCGAGGAAAAGACCATTTGAGCAAAGATCACCCATTCCCAAAATTTACAGGTCTACAAAAATACTAAGAGATCTCAAAGACCGCTTAAGCAAACCAAAAGTGAAACAGACAACAACTCTATTGAAAAACTAACTCCCAACTATAGACGTCCCTGAACGTCCCGGGAAAAATCCCATTTTGTTCATTTGGGCTTACTACAGTTCGGACTCAATGTCACGGTCCTGTATCTAATCTCGCGGAGTGCAATGCAAGACTGATGAATCATCAAAGAGTCCAAATCCGGCAAACCGTTGTGAAAAACTGATTTTTAGAAAGAAGTGCCAAACATGGACTGGTTTGCCAAATACAGAGTCGCCACCTAAATATTTCATTTTGGGGGAATTTAGGAAACCTTGACTCGTGCCTAAGGCCACGTGTCCGTCATCACCAAAGTTGCTTCGGCTCGGGAACTTGGGTACGATTGGGGAAGGTCACTTCGTGAGCACCCCCGCTTGCCCGATCAAAGATCGGCCTCTACTAACCATGATATCGAGTTTTGAAAACATTATGTGTTCTTATTTCGGTTACTAGCCTAGAATTACTATGTGATGCACACAACATACAAGTATAGACTGGATCGTTTGAGTTTGAACAAAACATTTCATGTTTGTTTATTTGAAAGATGGTTTGATGGTGCTACTCGCAAGTAGGCTAAGACGTGGATTTGCCACCCTCAAGTGGGCTTAAGAAAACATGATTTTGTCACTCTCAAGTGGGCTTAAAACTCCCAATTGGTGAATTGTTCCAATTCAAATAACCCAACCTTCACTTACAGGCATTTCGGCAGTTATATCACATAAGCAAATAGCCTCATGGTAAGCATGCTATCATGGCAGTCACTCACACGCATGCAAGGATGCTAAAGCATAAATACTTACCGAGTACTCCAAGCCAAAGAAAGAAGCTAATTAGAAATCATGCATGAATCCTAACTATGCTGAAATGCTTAATGCAACACATGCAAAAATGCAACTAAGATAGACTCGGCTATTCTAAAATGGCATATGAAATGCAACAACTGATACACGTATTCAACTCGGAATTGAAATATAATGCAGTTAGTATGATGCGCCAAGCCCAGTGCATGCAAGACAAATGAATGAATGCAAACATGCGAAGCATAAGGATGCTAATTGAAACATGTCCTAAAACTAACCATCGTAAGCTAGTAAATAAAAGGGAGAAAGACGTGGGGTTGGAAGGCATGCATCACGCACACACGCACACTTATTACAACATTGCCCTCCTCGGAGGATCCGAATGAATAGTACATAATAAACTAGTTAATCTAAGCTAATTAAACTAATTATTACACAACATTAATTAATTAACGAATTAACTAAGTAAGTAAGGAAACTAGCATGCAAATTAAACAAAATGGATTGCCTCAACTCTGTTCCGAATGATAGGGATGCATGCATGCTCAAGTCGCCTTGTCGGGAAATCCATCGCGATGCCCCGATTTGCCTCTGTTTGCAAATGGTCCCAGAACACTGTACAAAGCTCCAGAAGGCTGCTGACCAGTTTTTGCTGCTGGTTTCCGGTTTGCTACAACAGAGAGCAAGAAAGGGGCATGGCAAAGCATTTTCAACATATGTGTGCACGACCACTCTCTCCGTCATTGCATAAGCTCTGGGGAGTGTAGTCCTCGATCCTCGTGCCACCAATCACGCATCTCGATACATGATGGCCGAGAGGTCGAATTGCACAACTCGATGTGAAATGAATGCAAACATAAGCAAGTAAAGCCAACAACTCAATCAGGGATAGTCAAGAGTGTCGGCGACCAAGAATCGAGGCACGTTTCGTCACTTGGAGTATGAAACGTCCCTTGTTTCCCGTGTTTGGACTAAACCCTACTCCAAACACAATGCAATACATATGGCATGCATGAATGCGACTCTAACATGCAACCTAAACATAATGCCACTAAATGATGCAAAAATGCAAATGATGACATGCAAACATGCTACTAGCATACACAAGGCTATGAAATAATCAATGGCATACTCAATGCACATGAAAACTATATGGCATACGCAATGCACACATGGAGACTAAAATGAAATGATCAAGGCATACATAATGCAATGGTCAATCATGCAACAACATGGACTAAATGGCATATACAATGCAAGATGGACTTAAACCAAGATAGGTGAGCCTTAGCCACACCCAAATCAGTGGCCAAACATGATGAAATTAAGGCAACAACACTTATGCAAACATGCACAATGCGAGGGACCAAACCTAAGGCACACAGTGCAACTCTACTAAGGCATGGCAAGGGATTAAATATGGCATACAATCACACATTTTTTAGCTCTGAAATGTCATACAGAGTGGCTCCAAATCATGTAAACACCTCACACAATGCATGCTAGATGGCCTGGATACCGAAACTAGTGAAGTGCATTACACTAGAGGCACACAAATCAATGCTCAAATGACCCAACCAGCCCCAAACAGTCCCTATGCAGGCCAAAACAGTAGCAAATATGGACTAAAATGATGGCTCGCAAAGTATGGAAATGAAGCTCATGCAATGGTCCAAAAATGAGGTATTCATGCATAACTCTCAAACACATTTAAAGAGTGGAAAACATGGGAATATGGCATACATATAAGCTCTAAAATATGATTCACAATGATGCCAAAACATGGAAACACCTCAAAATACGCATGCAGTAGGCTTCAAAACTCAAAGCTAGGCAAGGGTATTGAATTACAACCATACATAGCAAACATTATTCAACCATGAGGCCCAAAAATAGAGCTAAGGCAGTCCAAAACATGCACAAAATCAGTTTAAGGCATGGCCAAAAAGTGCTAGAATCAAAGGCCAAAATAGCATGCAATGTAAGCTAGTAAAGAGGATTTGCACTACAAGTATGTGAGGCAATCAAGGGGCCACTAAAACAGCAAAATTCAGAGGTATGACATGCCAAATAAAGCCCAAAAACCCACTGAAACATGGTTAATGCATGCAAGAATGAGATACTCCTTTGATATGCTATGAAGAGGGTTATTCTACACATGCAAGATGGACATCCAATATGGAAAAACAAGCTCTGGACAGAGCCTATGCAGGTCCTAAAACTCATAAAAAATGGCCTGAAACATGGCTTGGAAGCATGCAAATAAGGGCTCCTTTGTAAGGCCAAAAATGCTAGAAAACAAAACAAGGAGAGAGAGGGTCACCCCTCTCTGATTTTGGCACTCAAAACAGCATTCTAGCCACTAAAAATCCACTGGATTTCAGTGGCTAAAAGGCCAAACAAAGGCCAACACAAATGCTCTAAGGCATGGCTCAAAACAAGGTAAAATGAAGCATGCTAGGGGGTAGATGACCCCCAACAGAAAAATGATCTTAAACAAACATGTTAAGGGCCTCAAAATAAGACTTTTTTTAGTTTACACCAAAGCTCAAATATGCTTGCAAGTATAGCTAAAAGATGAAGCAAAATAAAGCCTAAAAGAGGGAATAGTGTGTTACCCTTGTAGCTTCAGCAAAACCAGCAGCTTCTTGGACCAAAAACTAGCTCTTTGAGACCTCTCAAGACCCTCCAAGAACCTTAGATCAATGGTGGAGGTGTGTGGCTATGAGGTGTGGTGTTAAAGGTTAAGAACAAACACCCTTTCTAAGCCTAGAATGTAGAGATATAAAGAGATATATCTTGGAGCCTTAGACAATTTTTTTGGAACCTCTCTAAAAGAGAGGGAGACCCTCTCTTATAGAGAAACAAGAGGGTTCAAGCTTCTTGGAGAAGCTAGAGCAAAAGTTCAAGCTTCTTGGAGAAGCTAGAGCAAAGGTTCAAGAGGTTCAAACTTCCTCAAGAAGTTAAAACAAGGGTTCAAAAGGTTCAAGCTTCCTCAAGAAACTAAAACAAAGGTTCAAAAGGTTCAAGCTTCCTCAAAAAGCTAAAACAATGGTTCAAAAGGTTCAAGCTTCCTCAAGAAGCTAAAACAAAGGTCCAAAAGGTTCAAGCTTCCTCAAGAAGCTAAAACAAGGGTGCAAATCCTCCATACACGTGTATGGAGGGCAGGGTCTGTGTTTACCAGCTGGCACAGCTGGTATGCATAATGCCTGAAAAAGGCAAAGAAAAGGTCTCGGCCAGAAAAAGTGGCCGATCGACCAAAACAATGGTCGGCCGACCAAAAATATTTTGGCCGGTAGCAAGAAAACAGGGCCGGTGGCCTCAAGCCATGGCCGGTGAGGTGTGGGGATGGCCAACAAGCCATTCCCTACCCTTAGAAGCAAAAACACAAGTGTTTGGTCCACAACCAAGCACAAAACAAACAAGTCGAGAGGTCTTGAGGCAAGGCGTGCAACCGAGACCTCCGAGAACTCAAAACGAACACAAACATGGATGATCATCGAGTGTTCAAACGATGACGTTCAAGTCTTGAGGACGGTCAAAAATGGGGTGTCTACACCAACCTGTTTCAAACATAACCAACAACTTATGTTAACCATCAGTAAGATGATAAAGGGCATAAACAATAATTAAAGGTACTAAATCCTGGATCTAAGAGCACGAATAGGGTCAGGTCTAAACCGGAATTGTTATAATCTTTCCCCTTAAGAAATTTCATTCCTGAAATTTAAATCAAACCAATAATCACCGGATCTAATCCCATTGACAATCCATACTAGCAACAAAGATAAAACAGAGTCTTCCAGGACAAAATATTACAATTCGAATCTCCAAAACATTTACAATGTTTATATATTACAACATGAGAAAAATTTCAATACAAAACTCAAATATCCACAAATAGGTCCGGATACTTTTCACACACTTCCACCTCATGCTCCCAAGTCCCCTCATCAACCCCATGGTGTCGCTACAATACCTTAACCAATGGGACAGTCTTGTACCTCAAGACTTGCTCCCGAGTATCTAACACTCGAACTAGTCTCTCTTCATACGAGACATCCTCATCTACCTCTAACTTGGTCCAATCCAACATGCGTGAAGTATCATGTTTGTACTTGCGGAGCATACATATATGAAATACGTCATGAACCTCAAAAAGTTGGGGTGGCAAGGTGTAGACGCGCCCGTGGGCTTCACTCTACAGTTCGGACTCCCTTTTGTGTTGTTGCGGTTCTTAATCTGAACCAAAGAGTCCAACTCTGGCAAATCGTTTTGAGAAAAACAGATTTTGAAAAGAAGTGCCAAACATAGACTGCTTTGCCAGATACAGAGTCGCCACCTAAATATTTTTTAATGGGGGAATTTAGGAAACCCTGACTCGGTGCCAAAGGTCACGTGTCCGTCATCACCAAAGTTGCCTCGGCTCGGGAACTTGGGTACGATCGGGGAAGGTCAGCTATGAGCACCCCCTTTCGCCCGGTCCGAAGACCGGCCTCTACTAACCATGATATCCGGTTTTGAAAACGTTTATGTGTTCTTATTCCGGTTATTAGCCTAGAATTACTATGTTATGCGCACAGCAAACAAGTATAGACTAGATTGTCTAATTTGGAAACAAGCATTGCATATCCGTTTGTTTTGAAAAGCGCTTTAGAATTTGCTACTCGCAAGTAGGCTAAAACACGGATTTCAACGAGTTTTTCCAACTCAAACAATCCAGTCTCCACCCACAGGCATTCAGGCAGTTTATCTCATATAAGCACTTAGCCACATGATAAGCATACTGTCATGGCAACATTCACACACATGCGATATGCTAAAGTGAAAATACTTACATCGTACTCCGTGCCAAAACAGTAAACTAGTTAGCAAACATGCATGTCCTAGTTCATGTTAAATGGCTAATGCAACACATGCAAAGATGCAATCTAGACAGGCTCGGCTATCCTAAACATGGCATGTGAAGTGCAACAGATAACATGTATTCAATTTGGAATTAAAATACAATGCAGTTAGCGTGATGCGCCGAGCCCGGTGCATGCAATATAGATGAATGATGCACGTATGCATAGCATAAGGTATGCTAAAATAAATATGCCCTAATCTACCATCATAAGCAGATAAATAAAAGGGAAGAAAGAAGTGGGGGTTGGAAGGCATACACACACTCACACACACTTATTACAGATTCGCCCTCACTCGGAGGGACCAAAATAATAATACAGTCCAAGAAAAATAAACGAATAAATTATTACAAGACCTCTAATCTAATTAAATTAAATGCAAAGAAGAGATGGCCACAGCCTCCGCCTCGGGATGCGCGAATGATGCATACTTCAGCCCGCCTTGCCCGAAAATCCGCACCGTGCCACTGCTGCCTCTGTTTTACTGTCTTACTTCTCTGGAAAATTGCCAAAGTCCTGGGACAGATCCCCTGAGTACCTCAGAACATCACCGGCTGAAGCAAATATCCACCAGCTATAGTATGTGTCCATCGGCTGCTTCTGAAGTTGTCGGCACAAAAAGTGTGCCGGTCGGCACAAAATATTGCCGACCGGCAATAAATTCCTGCAGGAGACAGTTTTTGACAGCAACAGCAGACCAGCAGTGCAAGGTATGGGATTTTAGGACAAATGTATGCACGGACACACTCCCTATCATGCAATGGACTCAAGGGAGCATGGCCTTCGACCCCCGGGCCATCAATCACGCATTTCAATGCATGATGGCCCAAAAGCCAAGTTAGCAACTTTGATATCAAATGAAACATAAGCACAAAACAAATCCAAGGCCCCCCAACCCCTATCATGATTGGTCAAGAGGCAAGGGATGCATGCTCAATGAAATGCAACCTAAGCATGGCGGCTAAGTATGCAACATGAACATGCAAATGAGCAATGTATGCTAGGCGCGCAACCTAAACATGTAAACAAACATGGAATGCAACAACATGCAACGATGGGCTTAAACTAACATGGGTAACTCGCAAGCATGCCCAAAATCAGCGGCCATAATCATGGAAATGAAGGCACAAAATGCACACACATATGCATGCAATCATGGTCCAACACCTTAAGCATAAACAAGGCAACTCTTAAGCACACTTAAAGAGGCTAAGTATGGACATATAGCATGCAACGTAAGCTCTGAAATCATGTTATAGGAGGTTCCAAACCAACTAAATAAATCAACAAAGCATGCAACAATGCTCACACATTCACATACTTGAAGCATACAAGCCACAAAATGCAAAGAGGCTATATAATGCATGCTAGGATCGACTCAAACAACTTAAGACAGACCTAAAGCATGGCAAAATAAGCACAAAAGCTTCACAAATCTAAGCCTAAAACATGCTCGAACAAAGGCTAACAACCCAAGGCATATTAAGGCAATTACAAGGCATCACATGGTAGGTATGCTAAGCATGCACCAAACTGAAAAATACCCTTCTACAATACTGATGAGAGACCAAAAATATGACTACCCACAGTAGATGACAAGCCCCAAATCAATATACAAACATGCTCAAAATGCAATGCAAATTAAGGCCCACAAAGGGGTATAACATGAAGTACCAAAAGGGTGCACCAAACAGCCAAAACCCTTCATGAGATATGTAGAGGGGGGAAAAATAAGACACTTTTCAGGCCTGTCGAAGGCCCAAAAACAGAAGCATGGTAGGCTAAAGAAACATGCAAAAAAATAGGGACCAAAGAGGGTATTGAAGTTAGTCATGCATGGAGGTCCCAAACAGTGTTGAGCCCTTCTTCAATGTTGAAGAAGGGCTCAAAATAAGCCTCTTTGTAGTTTACATCGAAGCTCAAAAATACATGCAACTATGGCTTAGATATGAACCAAGAAAATACTAGTTTTGGGGAAAAGTGTGCTTACCCTTGTAGACCAACAAACCAGCACCTCTTGGACCAAGTTTTGGTGCTCCTAAGCTCTGCAAATGACCTCCCAAATTCTATAAATGGAAGTGGTGGTGTTGTGCTATGGGTTGGTGAAGGAATGGCCCAAGAACAAGGGTGTTTGGAGGTTGAATGAGAGAGATATAGTGAGAGATGGAGGGATATATGTATCTATATCAGATATGTATCTATATCTCTGGTTTTTTGCTTAAGAATCTCTAACCTTCAACAATGGAGGAGGAGTGCTCCTTAAATAGGCAAAGGCAAAGGTTCTTGGCTTCTCCAAGAAGCCAAATGAAAGGGGCAAAGGGTGCAAAGGGTTTGTGGCTTCTAGAGGAAGCTAAAACAGCTGGCCAAGCTTCTTGGAGAAGCTTGGCCAAAGGGTTCAAGCTTCTAGAAGCTTTTGGGGGTTCAAAGGTGCAAAAGGGTGCAAAATAGCCACATACATGCACGTGGAGCTGGTTCTGTGCATCCCAGCTGGCACAGCTGGCATGTACCATGCCTGGGAGGGTCAAAAGGGTCAGGTCGGCCATAAAAGAGGTCATCGGCACAATATATTGCCGGTCGGCACAATATAGTGCCGACCTGCACTTTATTCTGGCCGGTCGGACAAATAGAGTGCCGATGGGTGGCCGGTGAGGTCAAAAAGTGCCGGTGGATGGCCAGATTGAAGCCCCGGAAGTTAGCTTTCCAATGGCGCAAACCTTGCATCAAAATTCCTCCTGTGCAAAAAGTTATGCCCTTTTCCGTGAAGCCGCGCAGACTCGATCCAACCGGGATGATGCCCAGCTTCAACCCATCATATCTCCTCCACCCGGACTTGGCTCTAGGAGATTCTTGAACCAAAAATGAAGCCCCGGAAGTCTTCTTTCCAATGGTAGTGGCCTCATAGCTAAATTCTAAGTATGCAATTGAATAAGCCTGATTCAGCGAGAGCCGCTTGACTTTCTTCTACCCGGATTCATGGTGAACTTCTTCTCCAACCTATTTTCTCCCTTCCTCTCTTCTTTTCTTCAACTCCAAACCCCTAAACAAAGTGTTTTGAAGGGTTTGCCTCTCTCTTGTCGAAGAAACTGAACCTGTGCCCTGCACATCTCTCAACACCGAGCAAACCATCAGTAATGCCCAAGTCTTGAGGGCGGTCAAAAACGGGGTGTCTACACAAGGCCAAACGATAAGCTACCTTCCCAATTAGCTCTAGAATCTCGAATAGCCCAACAAATCTAGGAGACAACTTCCCACTCTTTCTGAATCTCATCAAACTCCATCTCGGTGATATTTTAAGAAACACATGATCCCCTACCTCAAAAGACAAAGGCCTCCTCCTATGGTCGGCATAGCTCTTCCGATGGCTCTGAGTTGAAACTAACCTTTTACGAATAAGCATAACTTTATCGGTCATTTTTCGAACTAGTTCAATACCTAACATAGGTGCATCACCCACCTCAGCCTAACACACTGGAGATCTACATGGTCGACCATACAAGGCCTCAAAAGGTGCCATACCAATACTCGCTTGAAAAACTGTTATTATAGGCAAACTCCACCAAGGGTAAATGCCTCTCCCACGACTCCTTAAAATTGAGAACACAAGCCCAAAACATGTCCTCTAAAATTTGAATGGGGCACTCAGACTGCCTGTTAGTCTAAGGATGATAGGCGGTGCTAAACATCAACCTAGTGCCTAAGGCATTCTGTAGGCTCTATCACAACCGAGCGGTGAAACGTGGATCTCTATCTAAGATGATAGTCACAAGGACCCCATGAAGTCGAACTATGTCTCTAACGTATAGGTCAGCAAGATAATCTACTGCGTCACTTGTGCGTATAGGCACAAAATGTGTTGATTTGTTTAACTGGTCGACTATCACCCATATGACATCATTACCCCATTGAGTCCTCAGAAGACCCACAACAAAATCCATCATGACATGTTCCCACTTCCACAAGGCTATAGGTAAGGGTTGTAACAAACCCGCTGGTTGTTGATGCTCAACCTTCACTTGTTGATAAGTAAGGCACCTTGAAACAAACAAAACTACATCTCTCTCCATTCTCCTTCACCAAAACTGGAGACTAAAGTCATGGTACATCTTTGTGCCTCCCAATTATACCGCAAGGCGTGAATGATGGAACTCTCGGAATACCTCCTCTTTATAAGACTCTGGCACAAAAAGACGGTCTAGATACCTTACACTCGAGTCAGAATAAACATTTAACCCCTTTTCTACCTTTCTTCTGGATATCTTCCCCTAGATAGATTCCACTTCGCGATCATCTCGTTGTGCTTCTATAACTTGGCTCACTAGAGTAGGTTTTGTAACTATAGTGAACAAAACGGCCAACTCGATGGACTCGCCAAGGTGCAAGTCAAACTTACCCACTACGCCTAACATCTCTCATTCCCTAATGGCAATACTTGCTATATTGCTTGTAGATTTCCTACTCAAACTGTTGGCCACTACGTTGGCTTTTCCCCGATGATAGTGTGACCCGAAATCATAATCCTCCATAAACTCCATCACCTCCTCTACCTCAAATTCAAATCTTTTTGTGAAAATAGATATTTCAAACTCTGATGATCAGAAAACACTTCAAATCTCTTCTCATACAGGTAATGTCTCCAGATTTTTAAGGCAAAAATCACCGTCGCTAACACCAAGTTGTGAGTAGGATAGTTTTTCTTATGTATTTTCAACTATCATGAGCCATACACTACCACTTTCCTTTCTTTCATCAATACAAAACCCAAGCCTTCCCGAGATGCATTACAATAAATCGAATAACCTAACCTCTCTCTGGAATAATCAAAACTGGAGTGGTGGCAAGTCTATCCTTAAGCTTCTGAAATGACTTTTCGCAAGTCTCACTCTACATGAATTTAATTCCCTTCCTTGTTAATTTGGTTAACGATGAAGCCAATCTAGAGAATTTTTTCACAAAACGGCGATAATACTTGGCTAAGCCCAAGAAACTCCAGATCTCAAAGGCATTCTTAGGTTATTCCTAATCTTACATTGCGTCTATCTAAGATGAATCTACAGTCGCCCCTTCCTCAGATACCACATGGCCTAAGAACTTAACTTCTTTTAACCAAAACTTACACTTTCTGAATATAGCATATAAACGATGTTCTCTAAGCAACTCAAGTACAACTCGTAAGTGTTCCTTGTGTTCCTCCTCGAAGGGTAAGTAGACTAGGATGTCGTTGACGAAGACAACTATGAATCAGTCTAAGAACTCACAAAATATTCGATTAATCAAATCCATAAACGAAGCCGGTGCATTGGTTAGCCCAAAAGGTATTACTAAGAATTCGCAATGGCCATACCGCGTACGTAATGCCGTTTTCTAAATATCCTCCTTTTTCACCCTCAACTGGTGATCACCTAATTGCAAATTGATCTTCAAAAAACAACACGACCCCTTCAACTAGTTAAACATATCATCTATTCATGGCAATGGGTACTTGTTCTTAATAGTTACCCAGTTTAACTTCTGGTAATCGATGCACAGCCACAACATGCCATCTTTCTTCTTTGCAAGGAGAGTCAGTGCTCCCCAATGTGAAGTACTAGGGTGGATGTAGCCCTTATCTAATAGTTCTTGGAGTTAAATCTTTAACTCATGCAACTCGGCGAGTGCAAATCTATACGGTGCTATGGAAATCGGTCCCGTGTCGGGCACTAAGTCAATGGAGAATTAAATCTCCCGGTAGGGTGGCAAACTAGTAACGTCTTCAGGAAAGATGTCTGGGTATTCACAAACTACCCTTGGTAAGTCACCTTGGAGCACATCACTCTCGTTACCCAAGAAGGTTGCAAGGAGGAAATTAAGCTTGCCCCGACTATGTGAGTCGGACAATGGTGATAAAAATCTATCAGCTCGGTCACCTTGGACCACTCGAGGTGCACATGATAACTCTCATGCAGTGGCAATCTATGATGGCATCGTATGAAGAAATCAATCCATGCCCAAGATGACATCGAAACCTGACATGTGTAATAAAACGAAATCAAAAAGGAGTTGGTGACTTGCAACCTCTATCTCATAACTGTAACATTCTCGATCCAAGACAATTTTACCCTGAACTGGTGGCTCTACCCTAAGTAGAGACGCTAATTGAGCCATTTCAAACCCCAAAACCGATGTGAATACAGATGAAATAAAGAAATGAGATGCACTAGTATCAATTAACACGTTGGTAATAGAGTTGAACAACAAAAAGTTACCTCTCACAACAGAAGGTGCTAGCGACTAATCTGACATGGTAACACCATACACACACCTTGAAGGTCTTTGCTCTACCTACTCGTTCCTTGGAGCATAGGTCTGGTACACGAATTATGCCAAAGAGGCTCCCTAATTGGCCCCCAAGGCCTATGCTGACTGGATTGGCTAATGACTCTGTGTTTATCTCGAACTAGACGCACCAGATGTGCCACCTACTTGCGGGTAAAACCTCCTCAAGTGCCCAGACTACCCAAACTGATAACAGGTAGGCGGCTGCCCTTTCCTTTGGCCCAACCCTGAGAACGAGTCAATGATGGCGTAGATTATTGCCCTCCTTCTCTCTATGGGAAAACTGAAGTCTTATGGCCTAATTGACCACACTTGAAGCAAGAGAAACAACCCATGTGCAAAAATAATTACACAAAAAGAACAAAAAGAAGCTCTCGGCTCCAAGTCCTCTCAAGTTATGTCCTTAGTGGAGGCATATCATCAGCACCTGAAAGTTAATTTCCATGTAAGGTGAGCTAAAGTCCAGTAGAGATACTTTAACACAATATATAAAACTTAACAAAGTCATAAGGTGAAGAATGCATATGCATGCCATTTACAAAACGTTATACCTTTCCATCTCAAAATAATGCAATGCCCATAATATATATCAATTCATGAAAAATATACTTTTATATCAGAAAATAGGGCAATGGATACAAAACGCTAGGAATTTTTAGCGAGGTGTCTGCTAGTAGTCTATTTAAGCACTACCAAAGTCATTTTACAGGTACTAACTGAAAGGATCAGCACCTAATCGTGTGGGTTTCTAAACTTTCACTAAGGACACACAGGCGAACTTAATAACCACAACCACACCCCGTTAACCAGATTCACCAAGGTATACACCCAATTTTCTCAAAATAATACATTTTCAAAGTTTAAGTATGAAACAATGCTCAATGCAAGATGTATGAGTAATTAGTTTCAATTAACCTAATCCTCATGCAATTTCTACAACAATCAAAGCTATCCTCCATCGATAGCCGAAAACATATATTTTTACTCAACATATAATTTTCCAATAACATATACAATCTCATAATTTTCAAAATGGGAGCGATAATACATATCCAACTCCACTCTTATCATCAACAGATACGTTCTTCTTATCTTTTCAAACCCAACATCTTTTTCTTTTCTTTCATAAATCAAACATCAATGATTTTCAAGCCAAAACCTTTTTTACTTTCAAAGCCACATTTAAGGAAAGAATTTCCAACACTTCAATCCAACCTAACATTGTATACACTCCCACAATCTTTCTTAAGAATTTTTTGAAAAACCCCTCTTTTACATTTCAAAATCAAACCCTAGGTTTAATCCAAAATTCTTAAATCACTAAACATTTTCAAAGAACAAATAACTAAGTTAAGAATCATACCAAAGGTTGAAGAGAGCAAGGATGGAAGTTTGACAAGGTCAAAAATGAGATTCTCTCTGATTAAAACGAAGATTTCGACGAGCTCAACCTTTTTCTCCAAGGAACTATGGTGGAGAAATCAATAGATTGGGAGTATTTGGGGTTTTAAGGCAAGAACTAGAGAGAGAGGGTGAATAATTAGGGTTTGGGGTGTTCTAGAGAGAGAGGAGTGAAAAAAGACAAAAAATCCTTTTTCT
Source organism: Camellia japonica (assembly GCA_030407325.1). NCBI lineage: Eukaryota > Viridiplantae > Streptophyta > Magnoliopsida > Ericales > Theaceae > Camellia > Camellia japonica. The sequence continues at coordinate 143,745,244 of JAPPVO010000036.1, forward strand.
CAAACTGATATACGAATAGACCGCTTGAATGACCAAACCACCGCTCGAGCATCAGACACAATAAGTGACACTACTCGAGTGACCAAAAACATCGCTCAAGCGCACAATGACCCCCTCCCAGAAGTTAAGACCTGCAAAAGACTGCTTGAGCGAAAAAAATACCGTTTGAGCAACGATCACCCATTCCTAGAAGTTTTATAGGTCTGTAAAAATACTAAAAGATTTCAAAGATCGTTTGAGCAACTAAAGCATCGCTCGAGTGAACTAGAAATGAAATAGACAACAATTCTATTTAAAAATTAACTCCTAACCTGTTTCAAACACAACCAATAACTCAACTCAACTATCAGCAAGATAATAAAAGGCATAAACAATAATTAAAGGTATTGAATCCAAGATCTAAGAGCACGAACAGGGTCGGGTCTAAATCAGAACTGTTATAGTTTTACTTGACATGACTTGTCTAACAATTTTATTACGCAAACACTAAAAACCATTTGTATAACGAATATTACATAAAAACATTTCTCGTACAAACAAATCTTCTAACATTATACAAAGTATCCAAATTAAATCAAAACTACAGAATTAAATACAGCTCACCCCAATTACTTGATCAGGGTTTCATCTCAATCCTATGACAAGGAAGTTAGTTCTGCATATTCATGGAACTACCACTCTGAAAAACATACATTCTAAACTCTCTTACTCTCCCTTTCTTTATTTCTCTCTTTCCTTTCTTTTCTTTTTTCTCTGAGCTTTCTCCCCTTCTTTTCCTTTGCTCCGAGCTTCCCTTTTATAGATGGAAGATCTGCAAAAGAAGGTAATAAAATAAATAAATATAATATAATATTATAATATATAAATATAGGGATTGTCAAGGTGGTTAGAAATTTTCAACACCATTTATTATTTTGTCTCTTTTTTTTATTTATTTCCTTTTATTATTATAACAATATATTTAGTTATATAATATAATATATATACAAATGAATGACTTGTTGGATTTCACCACCGACGGGTTTTACTTATTTACTTATTTTATTATATTTATTATTTATATAATATTATTAAAATAATATAAATTATATTAAAATATAATATATACAACAATTTCTATACAAACACTTTAAATGTATGAAAACACATAATATTATATAAAATTATAAAATAATGCAAATAAAAGGACTAATAAAGTGTATGTTACTGGGCTAAATGTGTAACATTTAGGCTCCGATCAGAGCATTCCCACTCCCCCAATCAAAGATCGGTCTCTACTAGTCCTTGATATGAGAATTATTAACACAATATGATCATATAATCCAATTATTAATGTTATCGTTACTATGTGGAGTAAACAAGTATAGACCAAATCACTTACTTTGGAATGTTCTAATCTCTTGTGATTTGAAAAGGGTTTAAATGTAGAAATCTCATGTAAATAAGATAACTTGTTACCCAAAAAGGCAACTCAAGAGAGGGTGAATTGGGTTATTAAAAATAATTGCTAAATCAAAAAATTAACCCAAATAATAAACAATTAATAATATGAAACAGTAAAGATAAATAATATATTAAAATTTAATCTAAATGAGAAATAAGTATGAAGCAATATAAATGAGAGTAATAAAGATAAATTAAGCAGAGGAAAATAAAGAGAGAAAACACAGAATTTATAGTGGTTCGGCACGCTGGGCCTACGTCCACTCCCCAAGTATCCTTATTGGGAATTTCTCCACTATTCTTCAAATAGTAATTACACCACTAGCTTCACGAGTGCTAGTGAACCTTGACAACAAGTGACCAAATCCAATCACTCTGATTAGTTTAGAATTTGGTGCCTAGTCATACCTAACCCAAGTGATTTATCTCATAAAATCACTCAACAAAATTCTCTCTTACAAGAATAATAGGAAGGGTGTGAAAACCCTTTTACAATTTTTGTTCAAATTCTCAACAAATTCTCACAAAAAATACAACTCAATAAAACACAATACAATATATGAAAATATTTCAATATAACAGATTTTTCTCTTCTTCACTTTATGTCTTTTCTTTTCTCCACAAAACTTCTTTTATAGCCATAGAAAAAATATAGTCGTTGGATGGATTCTAGGTAGGCTCCTCTTTCCTTTTATTTTTCATCCATTTGAATTCATTAGCCATTGGACTACATCATTCTTGCCAAGAAATACTTCAAATCAATCAAAGGAAGAAAATGAATAAGAAAATATATGAAAAGAATTTGAATTAAATTAAAGTATTCAAAAGACGCAAAATAAATTTAGTTATTTTTAAATTGGTGTAATCTATATCAAACTGACAAATTTTATTTTCATATTTTGTGTCAAATAATTGTAAAAAAAAAATGTATATTAAAAAATTACAATTTATCTCATAATATTTTAGACATCATCAAAATTAAACCACATGATTAACAATCTCCCCCCTCCCCCCTTTGATGATGGCAATATATACATGAATTTGACACAAAATTTCACAAGAATAAATGCAACACAAAATATTCAACATCATAACACAGGCATTTATTTACATTATATTTTCTCCCCCCTTTGACATCATCAAAATAAAAGATTAATGCAGGTGATGAAGATCAATTTGTTTTTTTTTGAAATAAATGCAATAGGAATATTCAACAATACTAATGCAAGCATTTATATTTTTCTTTGTAAAAAATTCTCCTTCTTTGGCATAAAAAAAAAATTTTCGTGCAGATAAGGAGCAAAAAAAATATCCTATGATAATTTTATAAAACTCTCCTTGAAGTTATGCATATAAATTTTTCATAAAATTCCCCCTAAGATAATGCTTTCTCTTAATTTTTTTTTTCTCCCTTGGAGCATTTTCAAATATATAAGTTGCACCATAAGTTTTAAAAAACAATTCATGCAATTTTTTTCATTTCTGTTATGACTATGAAAAAATTATCCAATCAATACAAGTCATTCATATTCATGAAAATAAAGCGATTCTGGTTTGCGCCCGACCCATTTGATGTTTTGGATTCGGGTTTCGTTGTTATATAGTTGTTCTTGCCTTGTTTACCACTATTCATCCTTGAATTTGGCTATTAGGTTGTGTTGATTTCGTTTGGAATAGGTTAGTAGCTTGTTTTTCAAACTTTTGTTGCCCAGATTTTGTTCCTTCGCTCAAAAGGTCTTTGTGAACCTCCAGAACTTTTGCAGGTCTGCAAAAGTACTGAGAGTTTGTATTCTTCACTCAAGCGAAGCTTCCTATGCTTGAGCGACGACCTCTGTTTGCAAAACTACTGGGAGTGTGTATTCAGCGCTCGAGCGAAGATTATTGTGCTTGAGCGGAAAAACTTATTGTGTCTGGACACTTGAGCAATACATCTTACGCTTGAGCGAACTGTGCATATATTTGTTCATAATCAACCCATTTTGAGTCACTTTTTCGTTTCACTCTCTCTTTAAACTTTCTAAAAACGCTATACCTACACACACACACACACTCTCTCTCTCTCTCTAAAACTCACACTCTCTCTTCTAAAACACCTAGATTCATTGATTTCTCTACCTTACTCCCTTTGAGAAAAAGGTAGAGCTCACTTAGAGCTTTACTTTCATCCGAGCAAAGTTGGGTTTCGGCGTTGTCGAAGTTTCTTCACTCTCTCCTTGGTCTCTTAGCTTGAAGGTAAGGATTCTTCACACTCTTGTATGAGTTTTACCTTAGTAATTTGTTATTTCAAAAGATTATAGTGGTTTGGGGGGTTTTTGGTAAAACCTAGGGTTTGAAATCAAAATGAAAAGAGAGGTTTTCAAATGGTTTCTTGGAAAAGGCTGTGGGTATGAAATTGGATTTGATATATGTGGAAATGAGATATTTCCTGCATTGAAATTGATTTTCAAAGAGAAATGGATTTTGCCATAAATTGTAAATATTTGAGATTGTAAAGAGAAAATGGAATTGATGTTGAGAATTATGAAATTGAAGTAATGTTGATGATGATGGCGGAGTTGGATATGTAACAGCACTCCCATCTTGAGATTTTGAAAAAGTGTATCTTTAATGAAATTTATTTATCTATTTAGGGATATCTATTTTGGGCTATCGGTGGAAGATAGTTATGAGTATTGTAGAAATTGCATGAGAATTAGGTGAATTAAAAATAATTTCTCATCCATGTGCATTGAACATTGTTGCTCATTTAATACATGAAAAATGTACATGATTTTGAAAAAAATAGGTGAATGTGGAAAAGAGGTGTGTATTACCAAATTAAATTGGCCTGTGTGTCCAAGGTAAAAGTCTCGAAAAATGCGCGTATAAATGGGTGTCGATTCTCGCAGATGAAATATTCGTAAAATGGCAATAGCAGCGCTTGTATAGGCTATGTTTACATGGGTGCCGTTTGACGATTTTTCGTGGATGAAATATCCATGAAAGGTTATATTGGTTTCAGATTTCCCCTTTCTTTTTATTGTAAAGGGCATAGTTTTGAGAATTGTGATATAAATCTGGCATAGTACGACTTTTGAAAAAGGATATAAATGTTTTGGTACTGGCATTACATATGCATAAAACCTTATGGCTTTGTTAAGATTTATACATTGTGTTGTAGTGTTTTTACTGGGCTTTGGCTCACCCTATATGGGAAAAATCATTTTCAAGTGCTGGCGATATGCCTCTACCAAGGACTTAGCTTGGCAGGACTGTGGAGCTGAAGGTTCAGTGTTTTGATTTTGTATTTAACTTTGTACAAGCCTAGGAATTTATCTGTATTGAGCTTAAGACTCACTTTTGATGTACCCAAGCATTGACTTGAAAAGATGTAAGCCTTTAGGGCATATGATTATCTGTTTAGCTTTCATTTCTTTTCACAATCTTGTAACACATGCTGTATATTCAGAATGTACTGTTTATGAATGTATATCGCATGTGTTACCTTTTGTATATCAAACTCTGATTAATGAAAGCTTATCAATTCATTTATGTTGCTATTTATTGATTGTTATGAGATGGGTATATTGTGTTTATTTCGGAGCGTTACAACTTGGTATCAGAATATACCGAGTTCGAATACTTTGGATACGTGGGAAGTGGTTCTTACCACAATGGGTTTATCTCGCTTGATAGAGATGTTGGTATGTTTTGTAAAGCTATGTAATAACATGCTTATGTGATTATATGGGTATGAGGTTTAATTCCTAATATGTTGAGTGGGTCTACGGGTTTCTAGAAATCCTATTAGAAGAGCACTTGATTACTACTATTTCTAATTAGAACTCTGGCAATGCCGAGGGACCATCATTATCTAGGAAGGAAACTCGTATGTGTTTATGTGATTATGTGTTTATATGGAGTGAATTACTATTGTCCATTGCATTAGGACACGAGTGAGTTAGCTTCGGCACATTTGTAAATGTGCTAATCTCCTTTGTTACCTTCATTAGGATGTCAGGATGTAGATGTGGTGGTGGTAGGCGTGGTAGGCCTAGAAAGCATGAGGTGCCTTTACCGGATAAGATTCCGGCGCAAGAGGAAGGGGTTGCTCAAGCCAACATGGCTGAACCAGTTGTTTAACAGGCCATGGGCTATAGAAATCCCATTTTGTCCGCCCTTAAGGCTTGGGCGCCTCACTTTAAACACTAGATGATGAAATGTTACACTGTGCAATCGTTCAATTTCTTCAACAAAATGATTCAGTTTCAAGCTTTAAAACCTAAACCTTGTACCCTTTTTGAACCAAAACCTTACTTTTTCTAGTCTGACCACTCAGAGAAGAGCTGGCCAACAAGTGGCTAGTAGGCCATTTTCAGCTGGCCGGCTGTACTTCTTCATGGCTGGTTGACCATGTTTACCGATAGCAGATATTTTGCAGCAGCCAACTATCCCATGTGCATGCTTTGTACAAGCTGTCTCTTTGTTGATATTTCCGACGTGAGAACCTATTTCTATAAATACAAGGCTCCCCCTCATGGTTTGGGGTTAGAAATTTTTTCTAAGAGCCATAACTTGTCCAACACGCTTCCCTCCTCTCTTGCAATATACATACACTATACATACACCTTATAAGCTTAAACTTGAGGCTTTTGCTGAGGTTCTTAAAGATAATTTCATATCCTAGAGAGTGTTAAGCTTGTGGTTTGTCAACCAAGAAGAACACCCACTCTTTAAAGGGGTAATCATTGAACTCTTTAACCATATTTTCTCCCCCTTTTTCTTGTATTTTCATACTAATTCAGAGTTGTTTTTAAGCTTAAAATATGATTTAAAGTCACAAAAAGAGGAGGGGTTAGCCACCCTTTCGTAGGCCTTGTTCTATAGCTTGTTGCTTTGCCTTTTTCTACTTTGTTTCTTTTGGTTTTGGCCACTATTTTTTTGGAGTTTAAGGGCTGTTTAATGTATTTATTTAATTTATGCTTTGAATATTACACTTGTGTTGTTGTAAGTCCTCATGGATTTGGTTTATAGGCCATAACTTCCAATTCATTTGAGTTGATAGTCTTTTCTTTCATTTTTTTTTGGGTAGCTTTCATGTACATATTCATGTCATTTTAATCACCCACTTTTCATTCATAATCTGTAACCTCCCTCATTTCTTTGTTTCTTTTGATTACGAGTTGTATCAAACAAAAGATTACCACTCAAGATATAAGAAAGAGACCCCCCCATGCTAAATGGTTTAATCTTTTCGGAGGTTCATTACCAGGGCATTACATCTCTCTTATGCTAAGCATGATCTTTTGTTTGGCACTTCCCTTTATCGCCGGTGCATTATTTCTAAGGGACTAATTTTCTAGCTAGACACTTGGAAATCATAAAGGAAAGATTCATTATAGCTTATTATCGAGTTTGGATTTAGAGTCATTATCGCTCATTTCAGGTTTGACTCCGAATTCACTATTGCTTGTAAATGAGTTTGATTCCTCCTTTGTAGTTTCCCCGTAGAAAAGGGCTCGAAGAGTTCATTTCTTGGGTCAAGTTATGCTTGCTATTCTCTATTGTTTTGGACTTAGTGAACGTAATCATTACTTTTGGACAAAAAGGAAGAAAAGATAAAGAAAATAGAAAGGTAAAGTAAAAAGGCTAATAAAATTGGAGTAAAAAAGGGTAAAAAGATAATAAAATTTGGTTAGGTTCAGTCGGACATTACACTGAACCTATTGCGTCTTGAATCATCGAAATACTATTTAAGTGATATTCGATGATTCATGAAGCAAGTCTACCCCATCCGTTAAGGTAACTCCATGATAGGGGGAAGGTATTGTCTATCTTTTGTTTAATTTATTGAGCTCTTGTCCTATCATTTCTAAGATCATCACGCAACAAATCTGCAATGATTGATGATTTGAGAATCGAATCTACTTCTCCCTTGATCATCTTCATGACAGGGAAAGGCAAAGAGGATAAACAACTCTTGGAAACACTCTGTTTTGCTCTGTTTCAACTCTATTGCAGTAGGGTATTCCCCAGAAGCAGTGGCTGGCCGGCCATCATTCTGTATGGCCGGCCACTCTTAGATCGGCTGACAACCAATTTTTGTATAGGCAGTGGAATTTTTATAGCAAAACAGAACAGATCCTGAGGCCAAAATAGAATAATTTTCTGACTGTAAACAGAGCATGTTCTGGCAGCAAATAGAGAAGTTTGTAGAGGGTGTTCTTGGTTGTGCTCATGCGGTTCCTTGCCTCTCGTTCAAGTATTAGATTAGTAGCTTTTAGATTCGTATGTTGTAATTAATTAGTTGCCTTGCTTTCATGCGAATTTGTAATAGTTAATTAATTCATTCACTCAATTGTGTTGTAATAATTAGTTAATTAGGACATTCATTCGGACCCTCTTGTGTGAGGGCAAACTTGTAATATTTGTAAGTCTTCCAACCCCTATTTCTTTCTCCCTTTTATTTATATTCTTAGTCATGCTTTGAGTTACCTCATGCTTTGAGTTACATCACATAACATGTTAGTAGCCGAATTTATTAGTTGTATTTTGTATGTGTTGCATTAGTCATGTACATTGTTAGGATCATGCATTTTTCTAACTGTCTTCTTTTCCTTGGCTTGCCTCATTTGAGTATTGGGTGAGCATTTTTGCTTTAGCATATTACATGTGTGTTTGTGTTGCCATGTTAAGCATACTACCATGAGGCTACGTGCTTATTTGAAATACCTCTTTGAATGCCTGTGGATGAAGGCTATTTCGCTTAAGTTGGAACGACTTTGATAAATGTACATATGAGCTTGCTTTTCATTCAAATGGCACATATTCAAAAACTCTTTTCAAACAAACATGAAATCAAAACATTCCAAAGTGGGTGACGTAGTCTATACTTGTGTGTCTTACATAGTAAGTTAGCATAATAATCAGAACATGAGCATATACTGTCTATAAAAATCACATCATAATTATTAGAGGCCTATCTTTGATCAGGTGAATGTGGTGCTCAATTCATGAACTTCCCATCTCATACTTAAGTTCTTTAGATGAGACACTTTGGTTATGATGGACAAGTGGCCTTTGGCATAAGTCACGAGTTTCCTAAATTTCTCAAAATATTTAGGTGGCAACTTTGAAATCTCGCAATGCGGTCCTTTTTTGGCATCTCTGATGATGAATGGATTTTCTAAGATTTGTCGGATTTGGACTCTCATTTGTGTTTTTCTATTTCACATTGCACTTGTGAAACTAGATTCAGAACCACAAGAGTTTGAACTGTAGGGCTATCGTATCCGAGGAGACTAAACCCCTCCGAGGAGCACGAAAATCAAGCTACAGTTTCTGGCGACTCTGTTAGGAAAATTTAGAGAACTTGACTTGGACTTCATGATGTGACATTTTATTCACAAATATATGTTCATTGCATTGCATTTGCATGATGCTCTTAAATCACTATGTTTACCATCTGATATCTTGGACGACTTGCCAAAAGCTTGTAAAAAGGTTGGTCGGACGTAGGCAATGTCACGTTGGGAACACCATCCATGGATTTGAGTTAGTGTTGTACCGGTTGATCCTCCTTTCACTTTTCGGTGTTAGGTGTGAGAGGTATATTAGGTAACCTTACTGAGGTACCCCTTTGACCAATTGGCCTAGTGTATATAGTAAAGGTCTTGTGACTGTTCCAACATAGGACATGATGCTCACCCATATGCAGGATTTTGTGAAACTACTTGCTTGAAGTAGTGAAACCCTAGATCATACCAAAGCTAGAATAGAGTAACCTTACCCCCTCATAAGGGTGTTTTGGCTCATTTTACCTGGTATATGCTCTACAGTGAAACTGTATAAGGGTGCTTCATATCAGTGGTACAGTTGATATCAATTTGTGGGGCAGAATTCAGTGGGGAGTACAGTCCTACAGCTATGACCATATCTGTTCTGATAAAATCTTGGCCGAGGTGCTGTCCGATATCTGATTGTTGCTTTTTCTTTATTTCTTTTGTTAGGTAGTATAAAACCATAGCTTCAGAAAGTTCTGATATCCCCTAAGTGCTCTAGACCCTTGTCAAAAGACTTCATAAGGTTGGAGATCTTGTTCGGGGACAACCAGTGTTTGCCTCACTGTCACTAGTTGCAAGGTGAAGAAAGGTTAGGCGGGGTTCACCAGTTCAGTTATTTCAGCAATCACCTCTCAGCTCATCTATACTTAGTTCACCTCAAGCACAATCACCTACTCCTAGTATGGCTCAGTATCCATTATTAGACTTGGAGGAATTATTGATTCGTCTACAGTAATCAGTCGACTCGCTCCAGCACGACATGGCCTGTCAAGCCAAGATCATGAACAGGTTGCAACAACAACAGTAGCCGGTTGTGAGTTCTACTTCACATATACCTAACGTGGCTACTCTTATGCCCGGTACCACTGACAATGCTGCTACAGCTCAGGATCCACCAGCCGAGGGTGTTCTGGTTTTTCCTAGCTAGACAGACCTAATTCTAGTACAAATGTCTAGAGCTCCAGTTTACTAGACTAAGGCACCTTGTGAATTTAAGGTTGACCCGACCATGCTCTAAGTCAACAAACTTGAAAAATTGCTCAAGAAGACACAGTGGGTTAACTCTATTCTAGATATAGACGATGGGTATACTGAATTCGCCATTACTTTGCTGGAACGGTTCAAAATGCCGCATATTGATTGCTTCGATGGCGCTGGGGATCCAAGGGTAAATCTACATCTGTTTTCTGATATCCTACTACCAATGGGTTTGACCAAACTTCAGAAGTTGTTGCTCTTTAGTCGAACCATGTCAGGTATAGCTACCATCTGGTATGCTAAATTGGAGAACTCAGTGAAATAGAGCTATGAGGAATTGGTCGAATCTTTCATTGCTCAATACTCCTACAACACGCAAATCAAGGTCACAATTCGTAATCTTGAGGTAACGTATTAGGAACTGAATGAGGGTTTCTTATAGTTTATAACTAGGTAGAGGGCCAAGGCATCGATGATGACGACTCGATCCTCAGAAAAAGACCAAATTCGGATGGTTATCCGAAATCTTCATGGCAAGCTGCTGCAGAAGATGATCGTTCTCCCTTTGTTCATGTTCAAGGAACTTCATGAAATGGGAGTTTAGATTAAAGACGCGATGAAGCAGGGTATCATTGTAGATGACAAGGAGCCGGCCAAGAGGCGCTTTATTTGCAGTTGCAATGCTGTCGGGGGTAGCACAACTGCGAGTCCTTTAGAGGTGAGTGTTGTCACCACTACCAAAACCGCCAATCCCTTAACCAATATGAGCCCACAAACTTTTAATCCTACTCGACGTCCAGGTAGGACTTTCAACTAGCTTTACATGACTCTATCTCCAGCAATGCAGGTGTTAATAAAAAAGGGCATTAGAAACTCCTGGACCCTTGACCATTTCCAGACCCTTTTCTACCTAAGCACGATCCTACCAAGTATAGTGCCTTCCATTAACAACATGACCACAAAATAGACAGGTGCTTCCGCCTACGTTATGAGATCCAAGATCTCATCAACAACAAAGTTATAGCTCCACCACAAAAGCCAAACACTGTAATCCCCCACGCACCAACTACATCCACACACTACCCATTTCTTATGACTCGAGCATCTATATTACCCCCTCCCATCTACCAAAGCCAGTGTTGTTCATCCCTACTGCATAGACTTATGCATGATGAACACATCCAACCCATAATCCAAGCCTTATAAACATATGGTGACAACATCCGAAGAAGATGAGGTTTTGACCTTGCAAAGAAGTGCCAGTCTATCGCTGGAAATTCTTGGGAATTATCTGAGGGGGAATATGACCTGAGTTAATACATTGTTCTTGTTGCTCAACCCAAGCCTAAGATAATATTGCCGAGCTCAGTTGGCGTTAATGTGACCAGAGAAGACGGCCCAAGCCAAGGGCTGGATGATCTTGCAGATCTTGAAGAAGACTTGGACAACCTCAAATTCTTCAAAGAATAGGACCAAGGCAATGTACAGATTAGTTGGTTTGATTTGAGCTTGTCGGTTGATAATCGGGGACGGCTGAGTGATGAATTTGACAAAGAAGAGGAAACCAAAATTAAGTTTGAGGGAAAGAAAGTTGCGGCAGTTGTGGTAGCTGGTGAAGCGGAAGATAAAGGGAAAATTCCTGTGAGTAGTAGTATAGAAAAACAAACCCAAGAATTGGGTGTTGACGAAATCACAGATGCTAAACGGGAAGCCGTGTTGGGGGAGTTTGAACAAGAGAGGATCGAAGATAGTCGGAAGGCTGCAACACCTTATCGCCTTGAGGAGAAAAATTGTCCTGTGAGAGTGATTCAAGTTGAGCTATACAACTGTCTGTCGGCGAATGAAGGTGAATGATGGGAAAATAGTGATTCGCATCTTGCCTACACAGATGAAGACTGGAGAGATCATATCCCCGGATAGTACTTGGTATGCAGAAAAAATAAACCACTTCACTAGGAGTGGACAGTATTTCAAACCTCTACATTTGGATCAGGCTGAACCCTTAGGAAAAGACAGAGACAATGAGAAAGAGAAAGAGAAGGAGAAGAAGTTGGAGGAAGAGCTAGCTCTGAAACAACTAAAAAAGATCTAGGCTGACATTTCCATTTGGGGCCTCTTTATGGCTTCGCGAGTACACTAACAGGTAGTTTTGTTAGTGATGGATAAGGCTAAACTATCTATCAATACTACACCAGAGCAACTTGTCGACCTGATCTTCCCAGGTAGCACCAAGCCTATGCTCACCTTTTTTGATAAGGAGCTGCCACCGGAAGGATCGGCTCACAACAAGCCACTATACATATCTATTGAGTGCAGAGGAAAATAGGTTCTAGTGGTTCTAGTGGACACCGGCTCTGCTATCAACATCTGGTCTTCTTGCACAGCCTATGCAACAGGCCTGAAGCCGGCAGATTTGTCCCCACAACCCAGGTGATTCGGGCGTACGACAATATGAGTAGGGAAGTTATGGGGACGATGAAAGTACAGATCCAAGTGGGCGATTCTGAGCATGAGATTGAGTTCCATGTGCTCGATGTCCCAGCCACTTTCAACCTACTTCTAGGAAGGCCCTGGCTGCATTACATAAAGGTTATGTCCTCTATTCTGCACCAAATGCTGAAATACCGTCATGAAGGAAAAGTTGCTACCATTTTTGGGAATTCATCTATTCATCTACCGCCAGAGGTTACTACACCTTTGTTGGAAATCAATCACAGTGATGAGGATATGTTTATTTCGGGTTTCACTCTAGCAGAAGCCCAAGTGGTACAGACGATCCTAGTTGAGGATGAAGGCATATATGTCAGTGCTAAGTCCATTTATTTCATGAACAAATTGCGGCACATTCCTAGGATGGAGCTTAGAAGGAGTGGAATAAAAGGTATTGTAGTGCTAGCTGAGGTGCCACACAATCCACAGGCCTTTGGGTTGGGCTATGTGCCCACCAAAGAAGATTGGAGAAGGAAGAGAGAAGAGATGAGAGAAAGGGCCAAGGCCAAAAGAGCTGGGAAACACTACGAGCTGGTTCACAGGCCAATTCGGGGAACGTTGAATGGGCGCTTTGTCAAAGAATGAGAGGATTTCCCCTTCTGCGGCTTTCCTGAGCCTTGGGTCGATTCCTCAACGAAAAAACGTTTCCCGGGTTTTGAAATCTTCTTCGACCACCAGCTTCAAGATAGTGATGAAGAGGGGGCTGATCCAAGTATCAATGCCAGCCAAAGTAAAGATGACTATTTAGACAACAGTGTCGCTGGAGTAGGGGCAACATTAACTGATCTCTTGACAGATCCTGAGATTAGTTGTAGCTTGCTTTTCGTGCTCCTTTTGGATACGATAGCCCTACAGTTCGGACTCCCATAGTTTTGAATCTGATTTCACAAATGCAATGTAAAATAGAAAAAAACACAAAAGAGTCTAAATCCGACAATTCTTTTGGAAAATCAATTTTGAATAAAAAATGCCAAAAAATGGACTACTTTGCCAGATTACAGAGGCGCCATCTAAATATTTTTTGAAAAATTTAGGAAACTCGAGACTCGTGCCAAAAGCAACTTATCCATCATCACCAAAGTGTCTTGGCTCGAGAACTTAGGTACGAGAGAGGAAGGCCATGAATTGAGCACCTCACCTACCCGATCAAAGATTGGCTTCTACTAATCATGATGTGATTCTTATTTACATTATATGCTCTTGTTCCGATTATTAGGCTAACATTGCTATGTGATGCACACAAGTATAGACCAATTTGCAAAAATTAGAACACTTTTGATTTCATGTTTGTTTTGAAAAGTGTCTGAATATATACCACTTGAAAAAGTAATCTCATATGCGCATTACTTAAATTATTCGAATTTGAGCAATTAGCTTTCATTCACAGGCATTCAAACAGGTATCACTTAGCCTTATGATAATCATGCTCGACATAGCAACAATCACACTCATGCAATATGCTAAAGCAGTAAAGCTGACCCTAATTCTCGAGGTGAGCCAAAAGAAAGAAAAATAGTTAGAAAAATGCATAATCCTAACTAATGAAATATGCCTAATGCAACACATGCAATATGCAATTAGAAGTCTAGCTACTAGCATAGCATATGAATCAATTTGATAGCATGCAGTTTTAAACAAGTTTTCAAAGAAGTATTCAAACGATAATGCTTGTTAGAATGAGGAGCCGAACCTTATGCATGCAAGACAATGAATGCAAATCATGAGAAATGCTAAGAGAAACATGATGCTCTATGTTATCCATCATAAGCGGATAAATAAAAGGGAGAAAGACGTGGGGTTGGAAAACATACACATTATTACAAGTTTTCCCTCGTGCAAGAAGGTCTGAACGAATGAATTAGCTAAGCTACTTAACTAATTATTACGACACCGAAGTTAACTAACTATTCTAGCTAATTAAATAATTACAATACAAAATTAAATCAACTATCTACTCTAACTAATTAACACAAATTAACCAATTAAACTAACTAATTAGGTACATTAAGGAATTAATTAAATAAGTAATTAATTACAAGTTGTACAACATACTACTATTAGAAAAAAAAAAAAAACAAACTTAACAGGTCCCGAGGAGCAAAGAAATGGCTTATGCATGCACATGAATATCTTCCACCCCCCCCTGAGAATGCCTCTGCACTGTTTTTACACCTCAGCCTCTGCTCTGCTCTGTGAAGAAAGTGGTGTTGTCTGGCTGAAAAAGGTGGTCGGTAGGCCAGAAGTGGTGGCCGGCCGCCCACTAATAGTGGTCTGCCGCCTAGTGAAGGTGGCTTGCCGGCCACTAATGTTGGGTTTCTCCTGCTACAACAGAAAACAAACAGAGCACAAATAGAGCATTCTTAGGGATGTCTGTCCACCCTACCTCTCCTTATCATCAGACAGCTCAAAGGAGGGGTAGGCTCGATTCACAAGCCATCAATCGGCGCAAATTTATTGCGTGATGACTTATAAACCAAGGGATACAATTTCAATAAATGCATGATGAAAGACTCACGAACCTCCTCCCTATCATGATATTGATCAAGGAAAGAGGTTGACATTGACTCTTGAACCATTTTCATCACTAGTTAGTATGAAATGCTTCAAGACTCAACGGGTTCAATTAACGTCCGATTGAACCCTAAACTATTTTATTATCTTACTCCATTTTAGTCCAATTTATTACCTCTTTTAAATTACCTCCCATTCATTAGTCATGTTAGTCCCAAAATGAGCATTAAGTCCACTAATGGAAAGAAGTATCAAACAAAGGGTTGTTTTGGGCATGAGAGAGATGTCATGTCGTTGGTAATGAACCTCCGAAGAGATTAAACCATTAAGCACAACGATCTCCATCTCAAGCTTAAACAAATAATCAGTTTGAAACGACTCTCAAAGAAAAGAAGAAACTAAGAAATGAGAGAAGTACAAAGATGATTAGAGATGAATACAAGTATGGAAAGCTTGAAATAAATGCAATCAACTCAAATAGGTTGGTGTCTAATGGCTAAAACACCAAACTTATGAGGACCGTTACACTACAAGCATGCAATACAAAGCATAAATGACATGAACAACTTAAAACAACCCTAAAATAGGCTAAAACAACATTGAAATTAAGGTTCAAAATGCTAAAAGAGTAAGCTAAAATAATGGAGAAACTATGCAAGTAAACAAGCCAAAGGAGGGATGGCTAGCCCCTCCATTTTTAGGACTTCAAAACCACTTTTTTAGCCTCTGATAAAAAGCTCAAAAAAAAAAAAAAAGTTAATGAAAAAGTGGGAAACACAAGGGCAAGAGCCTAGAAGACAAGGTTCAAAGAAGGGTGGTCCACCCCTCTACCTTTAGTGGCTTTAAACCACAAGTTTCATCCCACAAATATAGGTGAAAAACAACCCAAAAACAACAATAAATGATAGAAATAAATATACACACGCGCGCACGCGCGCGCACACACACATATATATGTAGGTACGAGTATCTACACACAAAAATAAATTGTTTCAATCTTTGATTCTCCAAATTAATTAATCCATTTCTCATTGAATCCTTGTATTGCCTTTCTTTATATATAGTTATATATGTGTGGTATGAATAGAGTATTCACGAGTCGAGTTGAACCGGGTTTAGTGTATAACTGTCATCCAAACTAACTACCTCAAGTTGGAAAAAGAGTTACTCGATTTCAACCGAACACATGGTTAAAACGCTTTCAAAAAATTTCAGTCGATGGTCGAAACCAACAATTGATCTTCTATACTAATCTTGAACATTTTTCCAGAGCAACAAAAAAAAAAAAAAAAAAAAATTTCAAGAAAAAAAATATTGTTCCTATCCAACATCTTTCAACAAAGATTAAAGTGATTTTTTTTTTTTGAAAAAAAAAAATCTACATGATAGAAGAGTTGTGAGAGAAAGAAATCTAATCTATAGAGGAGTGAAAGAGAATGAGGTGATCAGCGAAGTGAGGATTGACAAGGCTAGGGTTTCTTTCTAAAAGGCTTTAGCGAAGCCACTGATAATGACTATTATATTGACTAAGGCAAAGTCAACTACGACAGCAACAATGGCAAAGCGATGACGATGGGCAAAGCAAGCAACAACCTCTGCATTCTCCATGGCATTTCAAACTGTAAAGGGACTTAGGAATAATTAAGAGAGAGAGAGAGAGAGAGAGAGAGAGAGAGAGAGAGAGAAACGGGGCCAAAATTCAAGAATGGGAGAGAAAGAGAGGGGGGAGCAACTTTTGAGAATGAGAGAGAGAGAGAGAGAGAGAGAGAGAGAGAGAGAGCGGGGTAGGTCTGCCTTCTGCCGTAACTATGAATTGTTGATGTAGATATCAAGAATATTAATAAGTGCAAATTTAAAGATCTCCATAATACATTAAATAAGGCAGTGTAGACGTCCCCGAACGTCCCGGGAGGGAATCCTGTTTAGTTCATTGGGCTCACTACAGTTCAGGACTCAATGTCATGGTCCTATATCTAATCTCACAGAGTGCAATGCAAGACCGATGAATCATCAAATAGTCCAAATCCGGCAAATCATTTTTGAAAACAGATTTTTTTTTAAAGAAGTGCCAAACATGGACTGCTTTGCCAGATACAGAGTCGCTACCTAAATATTTATTTTGGGGGAATTTAAGAAACCCTGACTCGTTGCCTAAGGCCACGTGTCCGTCATCACCAAAGTTGCCTCGGCTTGGGAACTTGGGTACGATTGGGGAAGGTCACTTCGTGAGCACCCCCGCTCTTCCGATCAAAGATCGGCCTCTACTAACCATGATATCGAGTTTTGAAAACATTATGTGCTCTTATTCCGGTTATTAGCCTAGATTTACTACGTGATGCGCACAACATACAAGTATAGACTGGATCGCCTGAGTTAGAACAAAACATCTCATGTTTGTTTTTGAAAGCGGTTTGCTACTCGCAAGTAGGCTAAAATGCGGATTTTGCCACCCTCAAGTGGGCTTAGAAAACATGGTGATTTGCCACTATCTAGTGGGCTTAAAACTCACAGTCAATGAATTGTTCCAATTCAGATAATCCAACCTCCACCCACAGGCATTCAGACAGTTATATCACATAAGAACTTAGCCTCATGCTAAGCATGCTATCATGGCAGTCACTCACACACATGCAAGGATGCTAAAGCATAAATACTTACCGAGTACTCCAAGCCAAAACAGAAACTAGTTAGTAATCAATGCATGATCCTAGTTCATGTTAAGATGGCTAATGCAACACATGCAAAATGCAACTAAGATAGGCTTAGCTATTCTAAACATGGCATATGAAATGCAATAGATAACATGTATTCAACTTGGAATTGAAGTACAATGCAGTTAGTATGATGCGCCGAGCCCAGTGCGTGCAATATGGATGAATGAATGCAAACATGCGAACATAAGCATGCTAATTGAAACATGCCCTAAAACTAACCATCATAAGCTGGTAAATAAAAGGGAGAAAGACGTGGGGTTGGAAGACATACATCACAAACACACACACACTTATTACACAATTGCCCTCGTTCGGAGGGTCCGAATAATAATACAAACCGAATAAATAATTAACTACCCTAGCTAATTAAATATTACAAAACCCTTAACTAATTAACAAATTAATTAAGCTACTAAAGCAGTAAAACAGCCTCGGGAAGAGGGATGAATGCATGCTCGAATTGGCTTCGCTCGGAAACCCAATGCCATGCCACTGTTGCCTCTGTTTACACTGTTATGCGCCTCTGAGACTTGCACAAATCCCAAGGTTGCTTCTAAACCACCCCTTGATCAGAATGGGATGCCACCGGCCAAGATAAAAAAGCCACCGGCCATGGAAACATGGTCATCGACCAAAAGTGGAGCCATCGGCTGGATTTTGGTAGCCGGTCGGCACTAAAGATGGCCGACCGGCCATCTATTCCTGCAGGACCCTATTTGACAGCAGCAGAGGACAGACAGAGCATGGCAATGCATTTTCAAAGCAAATGTGTGCACAACCACCCTCCCTATCATGTCATGAATTCAAGGGAGTATGGTTCTCGACCCTCGGGCCACCAATCACGCATTTCCATGCATGATGGCCCAAGAAGCCAAGTGTGCAACTTCAATATCAAATGAAATGCACACAAAACACATCAAAGCCCCAACCTCTATCATGATTGGTCAAGAGGCAAGGGATGCATACTCAATGCTATGCAACCTAAGCATGCAAGCAAACTAATACAAAATGAGTATGCTAGCAAGCAATATGCAATAGGCATACAACCTAAATATGCAAACACGCAACCTAGCATACACAATGCTATAGACTATATGGCACCCACAATGCTATATGAACTATGGCATGCTCAATGCAACTAACCACCTAGCATACACAATGCAAGGAGTGACATGGCATACACAATGCTAACAACATAACATGCACAACACATTGTAACATGGCATACACAATGCAGGATGGACTTAAACTAAAATGAGTGGGCCTCAGCCACACTCAAATCAGTGGCTAAATGAGATGAGAACAAGGCCCAAGATTCATGCAAACATGCACAATGCAAAGGCTCCAAGCCTAAGGCACAAAATGCAACTCTCCAAGAGCAATGCAAGGATGAAACATGGCATACAATGGCATACATATAAGCTCTGAAATGACATGCTCAATGACCCCAAAACATGAAAACACCTCAGTATAAGCATGCAATAGGCTTCAAAACTCAAAGCTAAGCACGACTATTACACTACAACCATGCATGGCAAGCACCAATCGACCAAGAGGCCTAAAAACAGGGCTAAGGCAGCCCAAAATAAGGACAAAATCAGTTTGGAGTATGGCCAAAATGTGCTAGAATGAAGGGCCAAAACAACATACAATGTAAGCTAGTATGCATGGTTTACACTACAAGCATATGGAGCATATGAGGGACCACCAAACCAGCCAAAAATGGATTCATGACATGTCAAAATATGACCAAATACCCACTGAAATGTATCCAATACATGCAAGAATGAGGTGCTACTTTGAAAGGCTATAAAGAGGGTTGTTCTACACATGCAAGAGGCAAGCCTTAAATGACAAAAACAGCTCTGGAAAGGGTTCATGCAGGCCCTAAAACTCACTGAAAAAGGCCTGAACCAAGCTCAAGAAGTGTGAAAATAAGGGCTCCTTTGTAAGGCCAAAGATATTAGTAAACAAGACAACAAGGGAGAGGGTCACCCCTCTCCTTCTTAGGACCTCAAAACACCATCCCCATCACTCAAATCCCTATGGATTTCAGTGGTGAGAAGGCCAATACAAGGTGGTCCCAAAGCTCAACAAAGAAGGCTAAAAAAGAGGCCAAACACGGCCTAAGAGGGGGTGGACGACCCCCAACATCAAAATGACCTTAAACAAACTTCAAAAGCATGCAAATAAATTTTTTTTTCAGTTTATAGCTAAGCTTAAATCAGTGTGCAAGATAGGATAGAAGTGTGTACAAAAACGGGGAATAAAAGAGAGAAAATGAGTTACCCTTGAAGACCACTTCCAAGAACACCAAACCAGCAGCCTCTTTGGATCAAAACTAGCTCAAAAACCCCTCAAACAACTCCTTAGCACCTTAGTAACCAAAGAGTAGTGTACTCCTAGGTGTTCTAGTGCAAAAACAAGAACAAAAACTCACTTTGGAACACTCTAACCCACTCAAATGTAGAGAGAGAGGGAGACATAGAGAAAGAGTGATATATATATATATATCTTATATATCAAATTTTTCCAACCCTTGAAATGGAAGGAGAGGCCCTCTTTTATAGAGGAACAAAGGTCCAAGCTTCTCTTAAAAGCTTGAAGCAAAGGGGCCAAGCTTCTCTTAGAAGCTAAAGCAAAAAGGGTCAAGCTTCTTCAAGAAGCTAAGAAAGGTTCAAGCTTCTCTTAGAAGCTTGGAGCAAAGGGTCAAGCTTCTTAGAAAAGCTAGAGCAAAGGGTTCAAGCTTCTTGGAGAAGCTAAAAAAAAAGGTTCAAGCTTCCTCAAGAAGCTAAAACAAGGTTCAAAAGGTTCAAGCTTCCTCAAGAAGCTAAAACAAGGGTTCAAAAGGTTCAAGGTTCCTCAAGAAGCTAAAATAAGGTTCAAAATGTTCAAGCTTCCTCAAGAAGCTAAAACAAGGGTTCAAAAGGTTCAAGATTCCTCAAGAAACTAAAACAAGGGTGCAAAAGGGCCAAGCCTCCCCAAGAAAAGGTCTCGGCCAGAAAAAGTGGCCGATTGATCAAAGAAATGGCCGGCCGACCAAAAACATTGCTGACCGGCCAACACTTTTGGCCGGTAGCAAGAAAACAGGGCCGTGGCCTCAAGCCATGGCCGGTGAGGTGTGGGGATGGCCAACAAGCCATTCCCTGCCTTCAAAAGCAAAAAACACAAGTGTTTGGTCTATAACCAAGCACAAAACAAATAAGTCGAGAGGTCTCGAGGCAAGGCGCGCGGCCGAAACCTCTGAGAACTCAAGGCGAACATGAACATGGATAATCATCGAGTGTTCAAACGATGACGTCCAAGTCTTAAGGACGGTCAAAAATGGGGTGTCCATAGGTAGAGCACAAGATTATATTGTTATTTATTTATTTATTTTTAATCTCTTGTGCCAATAAAAGAAAGACATGAGTTGGAAATCTTATCTTCATATTGCGGTCGTGTCGGGTTAATTGATTTTTTGGATGATTCATTTGACATCTGACCATCAAACCACAAAAACAAATGTTCTAAACCCATTATTGACCAAATCTGAGTTCGAAACCGCCCGTACAGTATCGGGTCGGATGGGTTATGCGAGTTAAACGGATATTTGAACAGCCCAAGGTATGAAAGTGGGTTTAGGTAGTAATGTATCAATATAATATGTGTCTCACAATTGCTATAATATGAAGTATGTTTTAGAGAGAGAAAGTGTTACATTTGAAAACCCACCAACAATTTGATTTAAGGGTTTGGGTTTGATTTTGCCTTAATAGTGGTGGTGCACAAATAATGAGTGATAATAGAGTAGGAATGTCTTGGGTGTAGGTACATTGGTCCTGTGATGGTGGGAATGGAAGATAAAAGTAGTGGATATCATGTTTGGGATGGAAGGTGGAGTTGGTGTATGTGAGAACTTTTAGAGAGAGAAAGAGAGGGGAGAGTAATGAGAAAAAGATGAACATAAGGGTGAAATGGAAAATTCACAACTTAGTGGAGGGTATTAAGGTCAATAGAATTTATTTGTTAGTTCTATTAAGGAAGAAAAACTGATTAGGGGGCTAGTGTAATTTTTGAAATTTTAAAGAAGAATTTGTATTAAAGACAAACCTTAGGGGTGTTAATGTAATTTATCCAATAATAAAAGAGAACAAACATATCTCATGGAAAGTATAAAATAGATAGAGAGTCATGGAGAATAAGCATGGATCTACTAACAATTTCATGAAAAACATGGATTTAAAACAAAATAAATTTTAGCATGGCAACTACATAGAAATTACTAGAAACCATCTTGAAATCAAGCTTCAGAAAAGAGAAAAGATGGAGACGATGAGCAAATCTTCAACCAAAAATTTAAGATCACACCCAATAATCACCTAAATCACTCTAATCTCACTAAACAAGTCACTAGGGCAGTGGTAGGTACCAAAATCACTTTAGTGTTTGTAAGAATATGTTATGGGTGACCGCTCGAGCGGTTATTCGGTCGCTCAAGTGTAGATGCGAAGCTCCTCGAGCGATGAAGTGGTCGCTCGAGCGTAAAATTTAGGCTCCTAGTATTTTCACCATAGCTCTGCAAAACTTCTGGAGCCTTGCATTTATTGCTTAAGTGATGGAAAGTTCTCTTACACGGTCTGGTCGGGACAATACACTTAAAAGTCAATCAAACTCTTTTCTCTTTCAGTTTTTCTAGCCCTTCTCTCTCTCTATCACCCATTTCCGAACCCTAACCCTAGAAACACTTGATTTCCTCAACTTTTACTAAGAGATTCACCTTAAATCCTTCAAGAAAAGTGAAGAGCAAGTTTGATTCAAGATTCTCATCAGTTGGATCGTGTTTTTGTCAATTTTCTTGTTGGGTCTTCAACTCTTAGCCACCATTTTTAAGGTAGGGGTACTTTTAACTTGTTATATTCTTGAATTGATATATATATATATATATATATATGTGTGTGTGGTAATTTCCTAGTTGTCGAAATGTATGAGCTATTTTTGTTAAATAAAGTGGGTTTGTTAAACTAATGAAGGCTTGTGCCTAATGATTTTCAGAAAGATTGTAAATGTTTTCTTGTGGATTTTGATGTTGATAATGAATATTGACTTCCTATATGCAAATGAGAGGAAAGTCCCAAAATTTTATGAAACTCTGTTTTCAAATTGAATTGATAAAGGGAATTTTGTTCAATTGACTCTTGAATAGTGAAATCAAATGCATTGAGTTTACTTTGGCATTGAGATATGGACGTTTGATAACTTGTCGAAATAAATCCTTGAGATTGGGAAATTGAAGAACTAATTATGTGATGAATATTATTATGTTGTTGTGAGTTGAACAAACCATAGGGAAAATGTATTTGGAAAACTCATGCATTATCTATAATAAAATGTCTCTTGTGATTCTATGATTTCATTAATAAATAGGAAGCTTTAGAACGAGGGTAAATAGTGTATGAGTTCGGGTATGAGTCGACTTTGGTTTAAACTATGTATTGTATATTAGTACCCGTGCGAGGAGTCAAGATGCCCAATTGTCCTGTCTTGTGCATATCGCCGGGTGAATATGGGAAAAGATTTTAGGGTGTCCACGAGCCTGCCATTTTGAGTTGGCAAATGTGGAAAATGTGAGTTTAGGTGTCCACGAGTCTACTGTTTCGAGAGTCGGCAAATGTGGGATAGAATTTCTATATCTATATATGTATATAATTAAATGAGTCTATGGGTTATGACTTGGTATCAGGATGTCATAACGTATTTACACCACATGTTTTGGTTGAGAATTGTTATTATCCTTGAATGTTTTGGCATTTTGACTTAAAAGGAAATGGACTTGGATTTTTTGTTCTTTTTTGTCAACACTTGCATATCATGATCATATGTATTTCGATTAATTATATGACTTGTTAAATGCATTTCTTACTGGGCACTAGCTCACCCCAAAACTAACCACCTTTCAGAAAATAATGTTGATGCGCCACCTCAATGATTGGCTTGGGGAAAGATTTTGGATGGGGACACGAAGGCTCTCTTTTGATGTTATATGTTGAAGCCTCAAGCTATTTTTGTGTATGGGAATTTAGAATTCCATTTTTTGTGTATTTAAGGACACTTCTTGAGAAAATATTTGCCTTTTTGGCTCTTTTGTTTTATGCTACCTCCTGTCTTTTGAATTATTTTATTTTGAGATGAATGAAAACAAATAATAATGTAATTACTGGAATAGTTCAATAGAGAACAGGTAGTCTTGGAATTTATTTTATTTATTATGGATTCACTTCCCTTTCATATGTTTCTATATTGGGCAAAACCAAAGTGAACAAGATATATGAAGGTGGATTTTGCGGGGCGTTACAATGTCTCACTATAGAGAAAAGAAAAATCTTTCAGTTTTTATTATATAGTTTTTTAGTGACTTTTTGACTAAAATTCAGTCTTCCCAAACAAGTTTGATAACTTGTCGAAATAAATCCTTGAGATTGTGAAATTGAAGAACTAATTATGTGATGAATATTATTATGTTGTTGTGAGTTGAACAAACCATAGGGAAAATGTATTTGGAAAACTCATGCATTATCTGTAATAAAATGTCTCTTGTGATTCTACGATTTCATTAATAAATAGGAGGCTTTAGAACGAGGGTAAATAGTGTATGAGTTCGGGTATGAGTCGACTTTGGTTTAAACTATGTATTGTATATTAGTACCCGTGATTTACTTTTTTTTATATGATTTACTCTTTTTTTTCTTAAGAAGAAAAATGTAATTATCATTCCCCTCCCTCCCTCTAAAAATAGTCCATCATATTCTAGTATTATTCTAGTATTATACAATGAGTAAGTATATTGATGTATAATTATTAGGGTTATTTATATAAAAACCCTCTAAATTATTGAAAAGTATTACTTTGACTCCCTAAACTATAAAAGCGTACAAATGGACCTCTTAAACTATTGAGAAGTATCACTTTACCTTATAAACTATAAAAGTGTACATATAAACCCATTAAACTATTGAGAAATATCACTGTGGGTGCCGAATATTCTGGGGGCAATAAGGCCGGATACAGGTATGAGGACAGTCAAGGACGGAATTTGTATTCGGCATTGATCCTAGTCAACCACAGAGTCGAATAGGATAATCAGTATTCCAACCAGCAGAACAAAAGCCGAATAAGTACACGTGCAATGGATCAAGGGTGGGCTCGACCCTAAGGCCCAAGGGAAAGAATATAAATAGAGGAGCATCAGCCAAAGAAAGGTATGTGAGAACAAGTAAGTTTAACTTAAGATTTAAGCAACCAAGAGAGTATACACTGACTGATCCGTCGGAGTGCTAATTTCGGCACCCCCGACCGGAGTGTTCATTCCTTTTCAGGTGACTAGCTGAGGATCTTGAGTGTCCCATTGGATCTAAAGAGTATTTCCAAACCACTTCTCCACAATTGGCGCCGTCTGTGGGAATACTCCAGCACATTCATGGCGGGCATGACGGAAGATCCTCCGGTAGTCGCTGACGACCTTACACCATGAATTGATACCACTCCAAGCAACATGCTTGGCCTAGAAAACATTACCGCACGAAGAGCCTTGAACTTCGACTCAGCTGCACAGACCTCACCCTCGACATCAGCACATGACACAATGCAAGCAATTATGGATCAGGCGAAGCAAAACAAACAGAGGTTGGAAAACACGATGGCTGAGAACGAGCGCCTTCGACAGGATTTGGCCTTGGAGGTGGCACAATCCCAACAGGCCGCGCGCCAAGATCTGGAACGACCTCTGAGAAAGAATAGTCAACGACCTCGAATTCGAAGACAAGATAGTGGCAGTGATTCTAACTTGTCATCCCCAGAATCCAAAAAGAAGGGACGTGTCGAAGTCTTTAGTTCTTCCAAAGGGAGCCTGCCTGTAAGGAATAAACGAAGAAGAAATGATTCAGACGAAGAGGATTAACATGACCCCTTTGTGCGACGAATCGCAAGGGCGATACTACCTAAAAAGTTCAAAGCTCCATCGTTCACCCTATATGATGGAAAATCAGACCCCACCAATCACATCCGTCATTATAAGCAAGCCATGACACTACATGTAGACGATGAGGCCCTCATGTGTCGAATATTTCCCAGCAGTTTGGGACCATTGGCCGTCAGATGGTATTATAAATTGGAACCGGCATCAATTAAGAGCTTCCATCAACTCCAAAAATCCTTCAGGGCAAGGTTCATCACCAATGAGGTCCAGCCGAAATAGGCCGATCTCTCTGGGCAATGCAAATTCAACTAGGGGAAACCCTATGTGCTTATTCGGCACGCTATTGGGAATACTTTAATCTCGTAGATGATGCCTGCAATGACTCCATGGCCATCATTGCCTTTAAAATAGGGTTGCGCCCTAATAGTGTCCTCTGCAGCTCCTTGACCAGAAGGCCCCCCAAAACAGTCTGGTCGCTAATGAAGAAAGTCGAGGAATACTGCAAAGTGGAGGATGACACCCTGTAGGTTAAAGCCGGGCACAAGGCCAACAAGATGGCCCCATCTGAGATCGTTCAGCCGATAAATTCTGTACCCTCACGGAGCCTTGAACCACGGAATCGGGCTAAACGAGACAGAAGACGAGATTCGTGCCAATCAAGTGACCAATGTTCACAATGGGCTAATGAACAACTTCAAGTGGATAGCAGGCGCATCAGGCTCACGGACAAGAAATATACGGAGTTGTCGGAGCCGATCAGCACGGTTATGTCTAAAATTCAACATCTTCCGTTCTTCAAATGGCCTCCCATGATGGTGGGGCCTCCCGACACGAGGAGACGGGATAGATGGTGCGAATATCACAATGACCACGGGCATGATACCGACAGTTGTTATGCCTTGAAAGATCATCTTGAGGAGTTGGTACAAGACGGTCAGCTTAAGCAACACGTCTGAAAGAACAATTCAACCAAAACAGTTGCTTTATGGCAAGATTCACCCCCACTTGGCGTAATCCATATGATATACAGCTTGCCGACGGCATCCGCGGTACATACAATTTAGTCACATCCTGACCCACAAAAGCAAATCACACCAGCGAAACGGCCCCATGAAGCTCCGAGTATTACTTTCGACGATTTTGATTTGGTCGGCGTAATGCTCCCCCACATCGATCCCTTAGTCATCGAACTACGCGTAAACCGATTCACCGTAGAACGCGTTCTCATTGACCAGGGGAGTACTTCGGAAGTTATGTACTACAAGACCTTCATCAAACTCGGGTTCACTGAGTCAGACTTGTCTCCAGCTCACTATCCGTTATTCGGCTTTAACGCCAATCTGGAATATCCGTTGGGCAAAATCACGCTACCAGTTCGAGCGGGCTCCTGATCAGTGGATATAGAATTTTTGGTTGTCAAGCTTCATTCGCCGTATAATCTCATCATCGGACGAACTTGGCTGCATACCATGCGGGCCGTACCAAGCACCTATCATCAACTACTTCGCTTCCCGACTGAACGCGGCATTAAACAAATCTGTGGTTCCCAGAAATTGGCACAAGCATGTTATCTTCTTGTCACAAAGACACCACAAGAGCTAGAAGTGAATTCTATTGAGGGGCCGGATCGAGAGAGCCTCGACGACGTTGGGCGGCTCCCAAACAAAAAGGCAACCGAAGCCCTGAATCGAGTTGAAATTGACGGGAATCCTGACAAGTTCTCCATGGTCGGCGCTTCCCTGAATAATGTTGCCAGACAGCAGTTAATTTCCTTCTTACTCAGTAACCTTGATGTATTTGCGTGGTCACCATATGAGATGCCGAGGGTGGATCCATCTGTTTCTCAGCACTGTTTAAACGTTGACCCCAAATGTAAGCCGATTATTCAGAAAAGCCGGCGGTCAGCCGCAGAACACACTGCTGCCATTGTTAAAGAAGTTGACTAGTTGCTTAATGCCGGGGCAATCCGAGAAGTGACCTATCCTACATGGTTGTCGAATACTGTGGTTGTAAAGAAGAAAAATGGGACTTGGCGTGTTTGTGTGGATTTCACGGACTTAAACAAAGCTTGTCCCAAGGATTGCTTTCCCTTCCCCAGAATAGACCAACTCGTAGATGCCACAACACATCATCAACATATGAGCTTCCTGGATGCCTACAGAGGCTACCATCAAATTGCTATGCATCCGAAGGACCAAGACAAAACTACATTCCTCACCACAAGAGGAACCTATTGCTATAAGGTTATGCCTTTTGGGCTGAAGAATGCGGGGGCAACTTATCAAAGACTAGTCACTACCATGTTCAAGGAGCAACTCGGCCGTACTATGGAAGTGTACATTGACGATATGGTGGTCAAGTCTAAAGAAGAGCAAACCCATCTAGATGATTTGGAAGAGACATTCGGCATTTTACGCAAGTACAAAATGAAGCTGAACGCTTCCAAATGTGCATTTGGGATCGGATCCGGCAAATTCCTTGGCTACATTGTTAACCACCGCGGAATCGAAGCCAACCCGAGGCAAATCACAGCAATTCTGGAACTCGGCTCTCCTTGATCGGTCAAGGAGGTTAAAAAATTGATGGGGATGGCCGCCGCACTCAACAGGTTCATCAGCCGTTCCACAGATCGTTGCCGACAATTCTTTCATACCCTACGGCAGGGTAAAGCTTTTGAATGGACCTCTGAGTGCGAAGTTGCTTTGAACGGTTTGAAGACTTACCTCCGATTAGTTCCACTCTTGACAACACCTTCGGCAGGTGATCCGCTCATTTTATATCTGGAAGTTTCCGACCGGGCCGTCAGCGCCGTACTATTAAAAGAAGAACTTGGGGAGTGGCGGCTAGTGTATTATATGCGCAAAGCAATGGTTGACGTCGAAACATATTATCTTTTGTTGCAAAACTCATTCTTGCCCTCGTCATGGCAGCAAGAAAACTGATTCGTTACTTTCAGGGCCATACCATTGGGGTACTAATGGACTACCCCCACCAGTCAGTACTTTGTAGTCCAGAAGCATCGGGGCGCGTTTCAAAGTGGGCTCTCGAACTCGGCCAGTACAATATTCAATTTCTTCCTAGGACCTCAATCAAGGGGCAAGTGCTCACCAACTTTGTGGCCGAATTCACTAGTGGCCTCGCCGACTTTAAGTCTAATCAGATTCAACCTAAGCCGAACTAGAGAATTTATGTTGGGGACATTTGGCAGTTGTATTGTGACGGATCGTCTAACCAACGTGGCAGTGGGGTGGGCGTAGTGATCATGGCTCCCGACGGGGCAATAATTGAGCAGGCTGTAAAATATGGCTTTGATGCATCGAACAATGATGCCGAATACGAAGCATTGTTAACCGGCTTACGAAATGCATATCTCCTTCGTGCTTGGCGTTTGCTTATCTTCTACGATTCAAAGCTAGTCATCAACCAATTGAAAGGGGAATACGCAGCCAAAAATGACCGTATGGCAGCTTACATGAAAACGGCGAATTCTTTGCTGGCAAAATTCGACCATCATGAACTAAATCAAATAACCCGGGATCAGAACACACATGCAGATGCCCTGGCCTGCCTAGCCTCCACCATCAACTCAAAAATCAAACGGACAATTGAAGTAGGATTCATCCCTGAGCCGGGCATTGCCCCTTTAGAGTCAATTCAAATTAATGTCATAGAATCAAGTCCGAGTTTGATGGACCCTATCACTGCATTCCTATCTTCTGAACAGCTCTCGGCGGATAAGAAAGAAGCACACAAACTGCGAAACAAAGCCCTGCAATATTACTTGGATCCGGAAGGAAAGCTCTACAAAAAATCCCTTTCTGGTCCATATCTAGAATGTGTTCATCCGGATAGAGTCGAAGAACTCCTGACTGAAATACATGAAGGTAGTTATGGTGTCCATTCCGGGGGGCGCTCTTTGGCTCATCGAGCTGTGACACAAGGGTATTATTGGCCGACAATGAAAGCTGATGCCGAGTGTTACGTCAAGAAATGTGAACAATGCTAGAAGTTTTCCCCTTTAACCCATTTGCCAGCTGAAGAGTTAAGCTCTATCACCAGTCCTTGATCGTTCGCTCAATAGGGACTTGACATCGTCGGACCATTACCTCGTGCCCCAAGCAACAATCAATTTTTGATTGTCGCGATAGATTACTTCACAAAATGGGTCAAAGCGAAGGCATTAACACACATTCGAGATACTAATGTTAAGCGTTTTGTATGGAGAAATATCATAACACAATTCGGCATTCCAAGAGCAATTATTTCAGACAACGGCACCCAGTTTGATTGTGGCGTCTACCGGGAACTGTGCAGCACGTATGGTATTCGGCCTTATTTCTCCACGCCGGCTTATCCACAGAGCAATGGTCAAGCCGAAGCCTCCAACAAAGCCATCTTGGATGGCATCAAGAAGAGGCTGGAGAAAGCCAAAGGCAGATGGGTCGAAGAATTGCCGAGTGTGTTGTGGGCTCATCGCACTACGCCGAGGCGATCCACTGGGGAAACGCCGTTTGCTTTATGCTTTGGAACCCAGGCAATCATCCCCCTGGAGATCGGCCTCCCAACCTTGAAATCGAAAGTTTTTGATATGGGCCAAAATGACATGATGTTGGCCTTGGATTTGACTATGATTGAAGAACGACGAGACCGTGTCTTTGTGTCCATGGCATGATACTAGTAACAGCTTGCTAAGTCGTATAATCAACGTGTTCAGCTACGCCACTATACACCAGGAGAATTGGTCCTCAAGAAAGTACTTCCGGCTGTCAGGAATCCGGCTGACAGAAAACTGGGTCTTAACTGGGATGACCCCTATCAGATCGATTCAATCGCAGGAACAGGGGCATATCGGCTCAAAGACATGTCTGGGAGAAGTCTGCCACGTCCTTGGAATTCCACGCATTTGCATAAATTTTATTATTAACTCGACATGTGGGGCATGATAACTTGTTTTGAGTACTCGCCGTGTACAACTTTCACTTTTATAATGCAAGATTTCTTATCTCACTATATGGAACTTTAGTTCGAAGTTAAAAGCCTCCGAATTCGGAGCCCCATTAGTGAATGCCACTTTTGGGCCGAGTAAGCCTCCAGATTCGGAGCGCCATTCGTGGATCTCACGATTGGCCAAGTTAAAAGCCTCCGGATTCGGAGCTCCCTTCGTGGATCTCACGATTGGCCAAGTTAAAAGCCTCTGAATTCGGAGCCCCATCAGTGAATGCCACTTTTGGGCCGAGTAAGCCTCTAGATTCGGAGCGCCTTTCGTGGATCTCACGATTGGCCAAGTTAAAACCTCCAGATTCAGAGCGCTCTTCGTGGATCTTACGATTGGCCAAGTTAAAAGCCTTCGAATTTGGAGCCCCATCAGTGTGCCACTTTTGGGTCGAGTAAGCCTCGGGATTCGGAGCACCCTTCGTAGATCTCACGATTGGCCAAGTTAAAAGCCTCCGAATTCGGAGCCCCATCAGTGAATGCCACTTTTGGGCCGAGTAAGTCTCTAGATTCAGAGCGCCCTTCGTGGATCTCACGATTGGCCAAGTTAAAGGCCTCTGGATTCAGAGCGCCCTTCGTGGACCTCACGATTGGCCAAGTTAAAATCCTCTGAATTCGGAGCCCCATCTGTGAATGCCACTTTTGGGCGGAGTAAGCCACCAGATTCGGAGCCCCCTTCATGGATCTCACGATTGGCCAAGTTAAAGGCCTCCAAATTCGGAGCCCCATCGGTAAATGCCACTTTTGGGCTGAGTAAGCCTCCGGATTCGGAGTGCCCTTCGTGGATTTCACGATTGACCAAGATAAAAGCCTCCGAATTCGGAGCCCCATCAGTGAATGCCACTTTTGGGCTGAGTAAGCCTTCGAATTTGGCATGTTTTTCATGTATTATGATTGACAAGCATAAACGTCGTTGGCGAAAAATAAAAAATGGAAGATGATTATCACTGAATTTATAAATATAAATTGAAACAACATGCAAACATTTAAAATAATATGTTCCATTGAATTGATCAATAATACATAATTCGCTTCCAATCTACGTTAGAGCGGTACAATATGTTCAGTCTTATTCGGCATCCCCCTCGTCGTCGCTCTTCTCGACTTCAAAAGTCGCAAAGGGAAAATGACGACTTTTATATTGTGGCGAGGCCGAATCAACGCCGGCTACCTAGAGAGCCTCTGTGGCCTGGAGAGCCTTGATCTAACCGTGCTTAAATCCACGGTTCTCATATCGGCAGACCACCTCAACGAGCTTTTCCTTAGTCCTTTGTATCCCAACTTTCCGGCCATCGTGGAAGCCTTGTTCATAAGACCTGGTCTTTGCGGCCTCTATTGCAAACATGCTTGCCGTATCACGATCGACAATCGCATGACTTATAAGCCGTTGGGTCACCATCTTTTCCACAATCGGGTTAGTTTGCCCCGCCGATTGTGCCTCGGCGATTTTGACTTTTTTTAGCTCGCACTCAGCCTTCTCCGCGCGAGCTTCTAAGCTTTGAATGCGTTCATCCTTCTGCTAGGGGTGAGCAGCGGATATACCGATCCGCCAAAACCGACCGAACCGAACCGATCCGCCGCATTTTGGACGGATGCGTGATGACGAGCGGACGGTTGTGGATTGATTTTCTCCAATCCGCCAATCTGGCGGACGGATGGCGGATTTGAGATTCCTTTGGCCGCAACCGAACTGCCAAACCGCGAACACCCCTAGTAATTTATAAGACTTTGTGTTTTCAGTTTGTTTAAATATTCTGTTTATGTTTTCAATTAAAAAAAAGTTTAAATATTCTGTTGAAAAAAAGTTTTTAACTTGAATATCTTGTTTGAATTGAAAAAAATAAACGTATTATTTATCTATATTTTTTTGTTTTTAAATCTATCTCTAAAAATAATAAATAGAAAATATGATATATGTTAGTTGGTTTTTGTTTTCCAAAACAAATATAGATGTAACAATACAGAGACATACAATCTCTACTACTGCTCTGTTCGTGGCTTTGGTGGTTTGAATTGTTTTTATATTTTAAGAACCACAGATTGTAATACTTTATGTGGATGAGGCATGCAGTGATTATAGTATGTAGATAAGGCATGCAGTGATTGTGATATTCTAAAGTTTCAAACTTTCTTTCTTTGGATGAGGCATGCAGTGATTGAAATATTTTTTTAAGTCATTAACTGTAAGACTTTCTTTCTTTCTTTTTTTTTTTTTTTTTTTTTTTGAGAAGCACACAAGTCGAATTATGTTGAAAATTTATAAAATTTTAAACCGCTAAACCGATTCGCATCCATCCGCCAAACCGCCAATCCGCTCAATCCACATCCGTCGGATTGGCGGACAGATGCGGATTGATTTTCTCCAATCCACCAAGCTAGCGGACGGATGGCGGATTAGAGGTTCCGTGGCCGCAACCGACCCGCGCACACCCTTACCTTCTGCTCTATCTCCTGCCACGTGGCACGAAGACGCATGCCGATCTCATAGGCGGTATACAGCCCTTTCACCGCTCCATGGATGCCCTCTCGAAACACTTCTAAGTCAGGTCGACCGACTATCAACTGCTGGACTTTTGGTGGAAAAATTTGTCGAGCAAACTCGACTGCCACATTTGGGTCATGCACAATTGAATCTGCTTCCGTCATCGGTTTGTTCCCCACAAAAACTGCAAAACTCAACGAGCGCGGCGTCGCACTGTTTTCTCCTCTCAAGCGTGGTTGAGGAGAGCTGCGCCATTGCTGTTTTTCCCTTCTAGGTGACCTACTTCGACAACACGGGGATTGGCTTTTTTCATGCTCTCTCGACGTCCTGCTCCTCGTACGCGTTAGCTCGCCACCTCGATTCATCTCTGTGTCTAACTCTGCGAGTGTCCTCCCTTCTCCTCTGCTGTTGAAGAATAACCTTCCTGCCATCCACAAATTGTCCACATTGCTCTTTCCCTCCCCCAATTTATTGATTCTGAATGCAACAATGGCCCCTTCGCGCACCCACCACCCGCCCCATTTATAGCAGCACCCCCGAGGCGATCTCATCAATGCTAAATTTCAAAACCTGGTGCCGATCCTCTCATATGCCCCAACTGCTTCCATGAACTAATAGCATTCGGGAATTGAGTTCGTGCAGCTGGCTTAGATTCATTAATCTAATCGGCCAGACGTCGAGGCCTTGAGCCGTTTTACTCATTAGTCTATCGAACATCCATGAGCTAATTTTATTCGGCGTTCCAGTTCATGCACCAACTAGGGCAAGGGCAGATTCATTAATCTAATCGGTTTGTGTGCCCCAACCGCTCCATGAGTTAATTTTATTCGGTGTTCCACTTCATGCACCAACTGAGACAAGGACAGATTCATTAATCTAATCGATTTGTGTGCCCTAGCCGCTCCATGAACTAATAGCATTCGGTGATTGAGTTTGTGCAGCTAGCTTAGATTCATTAATCTAATCGGCCAGACGTTGAGGCCTTGAGCCGCTTTACTCATTAGTCTATCGAACATCCATGAGCTAATTTTATTCAGCGTTCCAGTTCATACACCAACTGGGGCAAGGGCAGATTCATTAATCTAATCGGCTTGAGTGCCCCAGTTGCTCCATGAACAGATTCATTAAGATAATTGGCCCTAGCAGCTCCATGAACTAATAGCATTCGTCGATTGAGTTCGTGTAGCTGGGGAGATGCATTAATCTAATCAGCCAGACGTCGAGGCCCTAAGCCGTTTCACTCGTTAGTCTATCAAATAGTCATGCCTTTCCAGATTGTTAACTGCCGATTCTCTTAGATATTTGGCTAAATAACAAAGAGGCAGAGGAGGTTTAATTGATTCAGTTCATTTATCGGATGTTTAATTTACTCATATGTAGCAAACAGTAAAGCATAAGGAATTGTCATTAACAAATTAAAGACAAATAATATATGCAATAAACTGAAAAGCATAGAAAATTTTTATTTATAAACTTAGCGCAAATAGCAATCATTTTACACATCAAAATTAGCTTACATTTAAAGAAATGAAAATCTACTAACAAAAACCTACGAAAACTATGCGTCTAAGATGCTTACCAACAACCAAAGTATCCCCTAATCAATCCTCAGGGTCAGACGCCAGCGGCTCCATGTCCACCAGCTCGTATGGAATCGGCTGTGCCAATGTCACATTCGCAGCAGTGAGGGCTTTGAGCCAGCCATGTTTGAAGCCCGATTCTCGAACTTGGGCACTTCTTTCACATAGTTATCTAAGGCGGCATCCTTCCCAGCTTGGAACGCTTTGGAAATCTTGGAGTCAACTATTTCTTTTGCCTTCTTCGATTCTTCCAAGTCGGCTTCCAGCTTGGCGATCACCTCCTTAGCTAACTTAAGCGCATCTTCGCTCACCTTTGCCCTCTCTTCGGCGGCAAGCCTTAGTTGGTCGGAATTCCTCGCTCGTTCGGCCTCAGAGTCGGCTCTCGCCCGTTCCTTCGCCGCTTGCGATGCCTCAGAATCGGCCCTTTGAGAGGCCATCACAGCCTTGTTCTTTTCATTGCCAATTTCGGCTTTCAAGAAGCCGATCTGTTCTATAGCGTCATGTTGACGGCGGCCGATTTCGGCTAATCTACCCACCGTCTGCAAAACAAGGAAATAGAGTTACAACAAACAAATAGTAAGAAATATATATATATATATATATATTTAGGTGGAAAACTGCAAATAAGGCAAATAACGTACCAATAAGGCCAATTGAGCGGCTAAAGCAAATAGCATCAAGTTTGGCTCCGCCCGAAATGTGGCTGTGTCTACCGGCAGGGATATTGATGAAGCCATACTTAAAGCCATAGCCGGGTCCTTCAAAGCCGACGCATCAGAGGCAATCGGCATATTCCTTATCATTGGTTGAACAGTGAACGGAACAACCAAGTCCAATTCCTCAATGCGCGGCCGTTTATCGCTTTGGTCATCTGGGACGGCTTCTTGCTCGGCAGGGCGCTTTTCCCCCCTTTGCTCAGCCTCCTTATCTCCCTACTCTACCTGCTCCGTCTCGCCCGTTTCGATCTGAATCGTTTCTTCCCCAATAATAGGCGGAGAGGCCTCAACAACGATGACGGATGGAGTTTCCGATCGGACGGCCTTAGCTCTCCTCCGGGCGGCCATCCTTTCGGCGTTTTTCCTGCGGGCAAGTTGCGTGAGCGATTCTCCAGCCATGTTCTCAAGATAAGTGCCGAGGAGGTCTCCTGAGTTTGTAAAAATGTCTTCGAAGGAGGCATCCCCTCGGCCTGATGTGGATGGAGGGTTGGACGAATTGAGTCCGGCTTCCTTAAAGACTGAATTGAGAGCCTCATCTACCTCAGCTTCCAACTGGTTCGGGTCCTCGGTGACCGCTTCGACTGCTTGTTTTTCCACGTGCTCCGAATCGGAGTCTTCCAAACCAATCTGCCTTAGGTTTCTGAAGTTTGAGAAGATAAGGGCCGTAAGATGATCTTCTCCTCTGGGAATTGGGATGTGGTCTGCCGCCGAAAACGTTGCGTAAGTCGGCTTGTATCGTAGGAGAATGTGGGCCGCCAGCCCTTATTTCTGAAGGCTTGGACGACCAACGAACTGTAGTGCAATTTTAATTTCCGCAAGCACAGCGCTGTCGGCTGAAGCCAACACTTTCTTCAAATCGTTGCCTGCATAAACAAAACGGTAAGTACATAGAAGGAAAGCTGAATACATATATGGCAATAGAAGAAACAAAAAATGAGCTATACGGCCACCTGGTTCGCCTTTTCGCTTTGGCACGGGATCTAGGCGATCTTCACCCTCGCCGAATTCCCAGTTGCCTCGGACAACGACCATTACATCGTCAACACGCTTGCTAGAACTGGCAAGCATGGTCACTAAGTGATGATCGGTATCCTTGGCCCTGAGAAAATAGCGTCCCAGCTGGCCAGTAGACTTGGCTAAGGCATAACAATGCCGAATAGCAGGTATACCTAGGTTAATCTTAAGGCGTCGATTCAACTCTATAATCCCCATTATGATTCGGAAAAAATTTACATTAGGTTGGGAAGGGATTAGACCCCAGTGTCGAAGGACGGCCCTTAAAAATGGGTGAAGGGGAAAACGGACTCTGCCCTCAACAATCGATAGGAGAGAAAAGATGATTGTACTCTCATCAGTCCTCTCCATATCAGTAGTGCTGTCTGCCACGAGTGATAGATGAACGTCGTCGGGGATGGAATAATAGCGTCGGAAGCCGGAAATTCGACCCACAGAAAAGGAGTTCTTTCAAATGTTTTGCTATCCTAGCCAGCCTAAGGATTATACGAAGCTAAAAATAAACAAGGAAAAGTTACAAGAAGCAGAAGAGATAATGAGAGACAGGAAGAAGTTGCAAAGGTTGCGAAATGGAGGTATATCGAAAGGCAAAACCAGAAGCTTTGAGTATTCAAAAAGAACTTACACACGAAGGGACAACATAGTTTCAAATCGCATTAAATGAAGAGCGCGTACGAAGAGGCGGGAAGATGTAATACTGCCTAGAAAGCGTGTGTTCTGACATACGTTGGGATGAGGTTAGCCGCCGTTTTTTCTTTGACTTCGCAAATTCGAAAATAAACGTGTCGTTCGAAACCAACCATACCGAATAACTGGCGTTAATAGGATGTTTGGGGGGGCAATTGTGGGTGCCGAATATTCCAGGGGCAATAAGGCCGAATACAGGTATAAGGATAGTCAAGGACGTAATTTGTATTCGGCATTGATCCTAGTCGACCACAGAGCCGAATAGGATAATCGGCATTCCAACCAGCAGAACAAAAGCCGAATAAGTAGATGTGCAATGGATCAAGGGTGGGCCCGACCCTAAGGCCCAAGGGAAAGAACATAAATAGAGGAGCATTAGCCAGAGAAAGGTATGTGAGAATAAGTAAGTTTAACTTAAGATTTAAGCAACCAAGAGAGTATACACTGACTAATCCGTCGGAGTGCTAATTCCGGCACCATCGACCGGAGTGTTCATTCCTTTTCAGGTGACTAGCTGAGGATCTCGAGCGTCCCATTAGATCCAAAGAGTATTTTCAAACCACTTCTCCACAATCACTTTACATCCTAAACTATAAAAATATACAAATAGACCTCCTAAACTATTGAAGTATTAATTTTTTTGACTAAAATATTTAAGAGATGGAGACAATTGAGCAAATCTTCAACCAAAACTTGAGAAGTAATATATAGGGGATGTGTTTTTTTTTTCTTTGAACCCATATACAGGAGATGCTTGGAAAGTAAATATTTTAGTCAAAACATTAATACAAAAAGTCAATTTATTTTCTCTACATTTTTACATATCTTTTGTAAAAAATTAAAAAGTCATTAAAAAAAAGTCAAATCCTAAATGAATCCATAATAGTATAAGGGTAAATTCAAAATGTTATCCAAAATTATACCGATAGCGATATCAATAACAAAAATGATACCATTTCTAATACGGTATTCAAAACCTTGCTCCAAATATGAGTGAAAAAAAGAGAGTACAATATTGTGATAAATTTATTACACGAAATACCAATGAAATATATCTAAAAAATTGTCAAAAATTTAAATTATCTTTTATTTTATTTTTAATTAAAAAAGTGAGATCGATCCCATTAAATTTGCATGCTTTGGTGAGAATTTTGATTACTGCTATTTCGCCTTCAATAGAAGAACTCATACCAACAGGCACAAATCCTGCCCTATTTTTTAATTTAACTTGTGTTTAAATTATGAATTTAGGTAAGGATTTAAAAAGTCAAAAAAAAAAGAAAAAAAAAGAAAGTGAAACGTGAATGAATCATAATTACATTTTATACACTTTTTCTTTTTTTCTTTTCAAATCTATTACTAAATCCATAATTTAAACATAGTCTTAGGCCTCGTTTGGAAATAAACTATTTTAGTAATTTTTTAATTTTTTATGAAAAGATGTGCAAAAAAATAAAAAGAGTTATGTAATAATTTATAATGATTTTTTGACTAAAATGTATAGTTGACAAACGATTTGATAATAAGCTAATTAGTCATAAAAATAAAAAAATCACTAAAAAAATTAGAAAGTCATACAAAAAAAGTTAGGCCCTATTTGGTTTGGATTTTGAAAACAATTATTGAGATCTCAAAATTGAAAGTTGATTTTTTAGCATTTTCTCAATACTATTATATAAATTGACCTCTATTCACAAAACTATTTCAAATCAAATTTATCTTTATTATCAAAATTACATTAATTGCACCAACATCTATGTTGAAGTATGCAATATATCATATTTTTAAGTTAATTGAGTTTTTTTTGAATGAAACTGTATAAAGAAGTTATTTATCAATTAATATAAAAATTTAAAACAAAATGAATTTGCATTTTGAATTAATAAAAAAAATATTTTTGAAAGTAGTGAAAAATATGTGTTAAATTTAAATTGGGACGATCAATGTGGAATGAGTAAATAATTTTAAAAATTTTATTTGGACTTTAGATATTCAAAAACAATTTTTGAGTTTTATCTCCTACTTTTTTTTTTTTATAATGAAATTTTTTGATATATTGGCTAATTTTATTTTTTTTAAATACGTCTAATTTAGATATATTTAAATTTTTTTTTTAAAATGTAAAGAAATTCAATAAATACAAAAAATATATGAAAATGTATAAAAACTTTTTGTATATTTTTTAATATTTAGTGATTTTTTAAAAAAAAATTTCATAAATTTTTTATGTTTTAAGTATATTTACATTGAGTGAATCTAAAAACTATTTAAAAGTTTATTACAAACAAAGTACATTTAGATCAGGTACATTTAAAAAGTAAAAATCAAATTGACTAAAATATAAATAAACTTGACTAAAGACACAAAACATGAAAAAATAAAAAACTTAAAAATTAGTTTTTAAAAACTCAAACCCAAACAAATTTTAAATTTTCAAATTTTTAAAATATATAAACAAACAAATTTTCAAATTTTATAAATCTTTTCAAAAAGTTCTCTTTTAAAATCCATTCCGGAAATAAACCAAGTGAGCCCTTAATTTTTTTTATTATATTCTCTTTACTCTTTTTTGAAAGTTTTATGTAAAAAGTCAAAAAAAAAAAAAAAAAATATTTCCAACCATATATTTTCTTTCAACCATTACTCCAACTAAAAAAAAATCCAACTTACCTTCACATCCATGGCATTAATACAGAGCAGAAGACGTAGCAGATGAGAAGATCAACCCTAAAAAAATGGCGGGAATATTTGGCGCCATAACGCGGAACAGTTTTTTCACAGCCAAATCTTCTATCTATAAATCATTCCATCCATCTTCATCGTTTTCTCTACCCTTCAATCCCATTCTCTCCAAATACCCAAGTCAATACTCTCATCTCCCTCGAGTTCTCGCAATGGCCCGGCAAGAAGACCCACAAATCAACGGTTCCGAAATCAAAGAACCGTCCCCGAAGATTCGGAAGCTCGATCAGAACGGAGAAGACCCACAAATCAACGGTTCTGAAATCAA
Source organism: Camellia japonica (assembly GCA_030407325.1). Lineage (NCBI taxonomy): Eukaryota > Viridiplantae > Streptophyta > Magnoliopsida > Ericales > Theaceae > Camellia > Camellia japonica. Next base: position 143,785,356 of record JAPPVO010000036.1, read on the forward strand.
AGAACCCTCCCAGAAGATTCGGAAGCTCGATCAGAATGGCGTTCATGGAGAACCAAAACCCTCCATCACTATTACCCCTCTTTTCAAAGTGAAGAAGCTTTCTGAGAAAGCTGTTCTTCCCTCTAGAGCCTCCTCTCACTCCGCTGGTTACGATCTTTCTAGGTAATCAATCATACATTTTTCATATACATTTGTGTGTAATTTTGGTGATTGACCGGTGTGTTTTTCGTCTTATGTGCAGTGCAACAGAGAGCAAAGTACCAGCAAGAGGAAAAGCCTTGATTCCAACAGATCTGAGCATAGCAATACCTGAAGGAACATATGCTCGTATAGGTAAAAATCTCTTGTGCGAGTGGTTTTGTTGTTGATTTTATGCGATTTGATGATTTGGGTTTTGGTTGTTTTGCAGCGCCAAGATCTGGGTTGGCATGGAAACATTCGATTGATGTTGGGGCTGGTGTGATCGATGCGGATTACAGGGGTCCAGTTGGGGTTATCTTGTTCAACCATTCCGACGTTGATTTTGAAGTGAAGGTTGGTGATAGGATCGCACAACTGATCATTGAGGTTATCATGGTGCCTGATGTTGCAGAGGTTGATGATTTGGATTCCACTGAAAGGGGTGATGGTGGGTTTGGATCTACTGGCGTTTAGAACTCGTCTGTTAATTGTTATATTTTAGGGTCTGGGATTTCTGTCTTTTTGTTTTGAATCGTTGGTTATCGTCAATCAGGGTGTTATTGGGGTTATTGGGTTCAAATGCATGAGGTCCTCTTCTTTTTCTTTGCGTAATTTTGTCGGACACTTGGTTAGCACAAAAGTATGTAAAACCCTTGAAATCGAACAACTAATATTGCACGACTCTGTTAGTTTCGGTTATTAATTTCAGGTTTTATCAATGTGCATTTGGATATAAAATGAAATGCAGATACTCGTGTGTTTGTTTGTACTCTTAAAATGAGATCATCCATGAAAATTGTAGTTTGTTTGGTAGTCTTGTTGGTATCCTCCCATGCTTTGGTTGAAAGGAACAACAGAAGAAAACTAAAAAATCATTGAAAAATTCAATCACCCAAATCATGAAAGGCCTGTAATTCCATTCAGGAGGCATTGCAACACAATTTCAAGGAAGCAATTTGTCTTTGGCTGAAGTAGCTACTCAACGTGCAATGCACTGATGATGAGAAGAACTTGAACTGGATTTGGACCAAACCTCAGATCAATTTGTTCGTTAAACTTGGAGACAATGTTTTGAAAATTGGATCAGTGAGCGTATTGGGATCAGGTTAACCGATTGAATTGTAATGTCATAATTAATTGATTAATAATATTTAATAAAGTCATTGAGAGGGTAATTTATATGGTTAAATTGGGCCGAGTTGGGTAATGGGCCGTTAATGGGCCGAAATAAGAAAGACAGAGTGAAGGGGCCTTTGGAGTTAGTCCGATCCCAAAGTCCGGAAGTTAGACCGGTCCGAGGGAGGCTTAATGATTAGTCCGGTCACAGAAGGCTTTATTTTTAGTCCGGTCTAGAAGAGTACTGCAGATGTTTCGGTCGCCAGAGTTAGCCCGGTCATGGCATATGGAACCGAGGTATGCTGAGCCCTCTTCAGGACTTGGTTCTGGGTTAGTTCGGCTTAAACTCTTCTATGGATAGCTCGGTCTTGGCACGTGAAGCCGAGGTAGGAGAAAGGCGAGAAAGAGCTGAACTAACAGTTACATCGGTCATTCCAGCTAGTCTAGCATGGCAGTGTTATTTCGGTCATATGGTAAACCGGCCGAAATAAAACCATCTCACTTGGTTTAAGCAGTGAGGAGGGTGTTGAAAGATAAGCATTATCTTTCAGGAGTATGAATCCTAGGAGGATTTTACATGGAAGAGTAAGAGTCTTACTTGGATTGTGCCACACGGAATCTATAAAAGCTCACAAACATCACCTATGGAGAGGTAATGCAATTTTGATTACTGAATACACAGAGCTTTTGTCTATTTGTCTAGTTTGCTGACTTAGGCATCGGAGAGGTTTCCGGCACACACCCGCCGGCTAGCTCACGTTTGTTTTTTCAAGTAGTAGAGTGACGTCGTACGGAGGAGCGCAGACTTGATCAACAGGATTATACGAGAAGATTTATTTCTTTCCCGTACAATTGGCGCCGTCTGTGGGAATACAGACAAGAACAAAACCTCTTGATCAAGCGTTTCCTCTTTAGAATCAATGGCGCACAACGAAGATTTGCCACAGTCCGCCATCGACGGGCAAACACCAGAAGGAGGTGCGAGACGCGAAGGCCTACCTTCTATCCCTCTTATGGCGGACTTGGAGCCACAAAGACAATCCCAGGAGGGATACAATAGGGAGAAGGTGGACTAACAGCCCCGTCACTCTCGTTCACAGAGTCCAGAAAGACAAAGACGGAGGATTGATCCTCGAACTTTGGAGGATCGCGTCAAGGAGCAGGACGAATTGATACGACGGATGGCGGCGGACATGGAATCTCTAAAGCGCCAGATGAAGGGAAAATGAGTGGCGACAGGAGAGGGGCGCACAAGCAAGACGCCCCCTCGCTACTCGGAAGGCCGTGGTAGGAATACCACACCCTCACAAGTAGAGAGTAGAAGCCTCAGGACAGGCGATACTCAATCCAGGTCTTCCAGAACTCGTCACTCCAGGTCTGAGAGGACGAGATCTGAGAGGTCATACACTGCAGGAAGCACCTATTGGCCCTCGCATACGCACCAAACGAGATCCAGGTAGACGGAGTTGCCCAGATTATCCGACTTACGAACCGTGCTTGAAAAGAAAGCACGATGGAAGGAGGACGCCAGGGCACGCGATCCACACAGAGTTTCTGCCTTACAGCGGTTGGCTCCTCGGACGCATGGAAGCGTCGAGGTTGGAATGCCAATACCGCGCCCTGCTTACGAACCGACGGACAAGGCATTAGCGAGGCTGCAAACCTCGCCGTTCGTTCCGGCAATTGAAAATGCGCCCCTGCCATCAGGCTTCCTTCAGCCCAAATTCACTACATATGAGGGAAAGACGAACCCCTACTCACACTTGAGCCACTTTCGCCAGGTCATGGCTGTTTACCGGCAAAACGAGGCTTTGATGTGCATCCTCTTCCCATCTAGCCTTGGCGACCTAGGCTTGACTTGATTCGAAAAACTTCCAGAAGGCAGCATAGCCTCCTGGGCGCAATTGGCGGAGGCGTTCGTAACAAGGCTCAGAACAAACACTAAAACCCCGGTGGAGATCGACCAGCTACTCTCCATCGACATGGGCGACAAGGAGACCTTAAGATCCTACAATAGTCGCTACTGGGAGACCTTCAACCAGATTGGGGACTGCCCCACCAATCTCGCCATTGCACAGTATAAAAGAGGCCTTCTAGTCGGGAACAGACTAAGGGACTCAATCACCATGACGCCACCCCTCACCATGGAGGCCCTGATGGAAAGAGTGCATCAACACATCAGGGTGGAAGAGGATGGCGCCCGGGCCAAAACAAAATCTGGCACGACCACAGTACCAGAGAAAAAGGCCCCAGCAAAGGTCAACACGGTAGATCGTCCGAACAGAAACGGACGTGGCAGACGAGACAACGGAGAGGACTAGGATAAAAGATGGTTGAGAGTTCACATTGCCATAACCACGGTATTCAAAAAACCGATATACCGAATTCTAAGTGAAATACGAGATGAACCTTTCGTTAGATGGCCAGCCAAGCTAGGGGAAGCTCAGAAGGATTATGACGAAAGATCACGGTGCACCTTCCACAAGGAAAAGGGGCACCGCACTGAAAATTGCACACCATTGAGACAGCACCTGGAGGAGTTGGTGGCAGCAGGTCACCTGGATAAATACATTGAAGGAGGGACGCAACCAGCCCCCCAGGACCACAATAACCCCAACGGGATGCCAATCGACGCCCCACCTCAAGGCATAATCAATGTGATACATGGAGTCTTCGAACCTGAGCGTGTATGCGAGCTCAGAGGGTCAATCAAGAAGGCTGAGCACTTAAGAGAGGTACTAAGTGCACAACCTACCATAAAAAAAGGGGAAGACTGAGGCCACAAACATCATGTCTTTCTCAGATAGAGACTTGGCGAGGATATATTGCCCTCACAATGATGCCCTGGTTGTCACTCTCCGAGTCAAGGATTTTGACGTCAAGCGGATTTTGATTGACCAAGGTAGTTCATGTGAGATAATGTACTACGAAACATTTAAACAATTGAAGTTACAAGATAAAGACTTGGCACCTGCCGTATCTCCCCTGATTGGATTCAACTCAATGCCAGAATGACCAGTCGGCAAAATAATTCTTCCAGTTAGAACAGGAAGCGTAACAAAACAAGTGGAGTTCTGGGTATTGAAAGTACCTTCCACTTACAACCTCATCTTGGGTAGAACATGGCTGCATGCCATGCATCAGTGGCGTCATCCTACCATCAAGTAATGCGATTCCCCAACGATGCTGGGGTAATTGAAGAGGTCTTTGGAGACCAAATAATGTCCAAGCAATGCTTTGTTACGGTTAACGGCAGCCGCGTTGCCAAGGGATATGTTCATTCGGTGGAAGAACCTGAGAGCAATGAACTGTTCGCAGAGGTCGGCAAAGCGGCTAATCAGAAAGCGGTGGAAGACTTGGTAGAGGTAAGAATAGATGAGAAGAACCCGGATAAGTTCTTTTTGCTCGGTTCGTCGTCGTCCAGCACTGAGAGATTAGAGGTCTTGGAATTTTTGACCTCTAACATCGAAGTGTTCGCCTGGACACCATACGACATGCCAGGCATTGATCCCAACTTCATCTGTCACCAACTCAATGTCCACCCATCCGCCAGACCAATCATTCAGCGCACACGCAGATCGGCAATCCACCACGCCGAGATAGTGGCGGAAGAAGTAGGAAACCTGCTGGAGGCAGGGGCAATCAGAGAAGTGCACTACCCAAGATGGATCTCTAATATAGTCGTAGTGCCAAAAAAGAATGGCAAGTGGCGTGTCTGCGTCGACTACAAAACAGTCAACAAGGCATGCCCAAAAGACAACTTTCCTCTACCACGGATAGATCAATTGGTAGACCTAACGCGGGGCACAACCGACTAGCTTTCTTGATGCGTACAGAGGCTACCATCAGATCGCCATGTACGAACCAGACCAGGAGTCACGTCCTTTACAACTCCAAGAAGATTGTATTGCTACAAGGTCATGCTCTTTGGCTTAAAGAACGCAGGGGCAACATTCCAAAGAATGGTCACCAAGATGTTTGAGCCATTGTTAAGCAGAACAATGGAGGCTTACATTGACGACATGGTGGTCAAGAGCAAGGAAAAGAACGACCATCTAAAGGACCTAGGTGAGATGTTCCAGATTCTGAAGAGACACAAATTGCGCCTTAATGCATCTAAGTGCGCGTTCGGTGTAGGGTCTGGCAAGTTCCTGGGCTTCCTGGTAACCAATCGGGGTATAGAGGCAGACCCCTCTCAGATCAAGGCAATTCAAGATCTGGAGAGGCAAAACTCAGTAAACGAAGTACAGCATCTCACAGGCATGGTAGCTGCGCTCAATCGGTTCATAAGCCGGTCGTCAGACAGACTACGACCATTTTTCCATGCTCTAAAAACCAAGTTTGAGTGGGACGACGAATGCGACCGCACCCTGGAAAGCTTAAAAGAATACATGTCTTCTCCACCACTACTTGTAACCCCAATTCCTGGAGAAGAACTCTTCTTGTACCTAGCAGTCTCGCAGCATGCAATTAGCGCAGTATTGGTCCGCGCGGAAGGAATCCAACATCTGCCCATCTTTTATGTCAGCAAGACATTGCTGGGCGCCGAAACAAGGTACTTGCCACTAGAAAAACTGGTCTTGGCCTTGATGATGGCCTCAAGGAAGTTGACGCACTACTTTCACGCCCATACCATAGTCGTCCTCACAGCTTTCCCATTAAAAGCTTTGATGGTTTTTAATGGGAAAGGGCGAACTTTTCTGGGCGAACTTTTCTGGGCGAATTTTGAAGTAGGCAGTAGAGTTGGGACAATATGACATCAAGTTCGAACCCAGAACCGCGATAAAGGCTCAAGCTTTGGCAGACTTTGTCGTAGAATTCACCCCAGGAAGTCATCATATGTAATACCCCGACCCTCGTACCTGATTCTAGTATCATTTCAGTCCTCTATTCTGTGTCTTTGAATGTCTATTGTGAAATTCTATGTGAAAGTATGGTAAATTGCATGGAACTTAGAAATATGGATCTCTATCTGTTGAGTTAGAACATTATCTGTTACACTTGAATTATTTAAATCTGAAATTGGACACCTTAGGGACTTAATTTTCAGAAATTGATTCGATATTTGGAATCTACATGATTTTTAAGTACTAATGGTATTTTCTGCGAAATTTTCATTTCGGCATGGTAAAGCGATTGAATTTCGTCTTATATGCTTCTTTATGTTTATATTTATCTCTAAGACTTATTTGAGCCTATGATAAAAAACGTGAGACTCTAAGGGAGGAAAAAGAGAGAGTGAAGAGGAGAAATTGGGGGAAAACGTGATTCACTAAGAAAGCTTGGCAAAATTGATAGATTTGTGTGATTAAATTCAAGGTAACTCAAGTTCTCTTATTGTGGTAACTTAGGAGTTGAAATTATGTTTGTGTTTGGTTCATGGATAATATATGTTGATCTATGAGGGTTTCTCAATAATTGTCTACTTTGACACTTTAATTGAGTGATGTATGAATTTATACTTCAATCCTTGGTTTTATGCCATCATTCCATGGAAATATGTTGGTGTCATGTGTCATGCTTGAAGAACTTGAATGTAGAATGGAATTTGAGAAAGTGATGGCTTGTTGAAGCCTCTAAGTTAGTTTAAATGTCATAATTGAAGTAGAATCCATGATATGGTGTTGCTAGGTTGAAGTATTGCATTAGTCTAACCTTTGATTGCATGAAAAATGAGGTTTGGTTGCTCACTTTTGAGTTGAAATCGAGCTGCCCTGAATCTGGGTCGTACGTCCGCTCGAGCGGAGGTCATGACCGCTCGAGCGGGAAAATCACCCTCTCAGCAGTTCTTCTGAAATTACTCTGTCCGCTCGAGCGCAAAAATCGACCTCTCAGCATTTTTGATAGCATTGTACTGTCCGCTCGAGCGGACAAGTTGGCGCTCGAGCGGAGGACTGTTTTGCAGAAAGAAAATGTGTTCATTCAGTTTTGCGTGCTTGACTCTCTGGCGTTTTTAGAATATTTTTCTGATGAGTTTAAGATGGTTTCAATTCGTAAGAATGTGGTGACACATGGAATGACTTCTTAAGGATTTAAAAAGGAAGAATACTAATTTATCAGTTATTGTGTACAGGGCACATTCCAGAAGGAACTAGTACGCCACCACAACACTGTGAGTAATAGTGTATTAAATATACATTTATGTATCAGTAATGTCTGTTAATAACCTTCTGTTTTCTGTAAATTATGGTAGTAACCTATGTATTGATTTAGAAATGGAATGTTGAAAAGATATACATATACATCTGTATATTCTGGGTCGAAAGGCTATCTGGGCCGAAAGGCTATTCTGGGCTGAAAGGCTATTCTGGGCCGAAAGGCTATTCTGGGCCGTAAGGCTGATCTGGGCTGAAAGGCCAATCTGATAATTCTGGGCCAATAGGCCATTCTGTTAAAATTGTATAATAGGCCAAGAGCCGTTCTGAAGGCAAAACCCTATCCGACTCACTTTTGTACTTAAATTTGGTAAATGTATTGTTACGCATTGTGATTTAATCGTTTAAGTACTATTATTCACTGAGCTTGTCTCATTCTGTAATTTTGTCTGATTCTGTAGGAAGCCGGCTTGGAGCACCGTTCTAGCATTGTTTCATGCATCTTTTGTCAGCCTAAGGACAACCAGGCACTTGAAGGAACCCTTACATGCTAGACCAGTTTACTTGTCTTTACAATTTTTGTACCCATGTTTTGTTGATCAAGATTATTGTACTTAACGTTTTGTATGCCCAAATTCTGGGCTGGATTTGTAAATGCGTATGTAACCTGATTCTGTGTGCATATTCACTTTATGTTGAATTTCAAGATGGTCCTGGCTTTTTGGTAGTTGCTCAATGGATGTGTCTGCATGTTGTTTTCAAATTTAATGCTTCTGCTCAGGCCCCAAATGTTATTCATAACAGGTCATTCTGTGTGTTTCTGATTAGGTCATGCCCAAACCTTTTAGGGGCGGGTTAGGGGTGTGACAAGTGCTGTTTGATCTATGAGGGTTTCTCAATAATTGTCTACTTTGACACTTTAATTGAGTGATGTGTGAATTTATACTTCAATCCTTGGTTTTATGCCATCATTCCATGGAAATATGTTGGTGTCATGTGTCATGCTTGAAGAACTTGAATGTAGAATGGAATTTGAGAAAGTGATGGCTTGTTGAAGCCTCTAAGTTAGTTTAAATTGTCATAATTGAAGTAGAATCCATGATATGGTGTTGCTAGGTTGAAGTATTGCATTAGTCTAACCTTTGATTGCATGAAAAATGAGGTTTGGTTGCTCACTTTTGAGTTGAAATCGAGCTGCCCTAAATCTGGGTCGTACGTCCGCTCGAGTGGAGGTCATGACCGCTCGAGCGGGAAAATCACCCTCTCAGCAGTTCTTCTGAAATTACTCTATCCGCTCGAGCGTAGGAATTCCCGCTCGAGCGCAAAAATCGACCTCTCAGCATTTTTGATAGCATTGCACTGTCCGCTCGAGCGGACAAGTTGGCACTCGAGCGGAGGACTGTTTTGCAGAAAGAAAATGTGTTCATTCAGTTTTGCGTGCTTGACTCTCTGGCGTTTTTAGAATATTTTTCTGATGAGTTTAAGATGGTTATAAATTCGTAAGAAATGTGGTGACACATGGAATGACTTCTTAAGGATTTAAAAAGGAAGAATACTAATTTATCAGTTATTGTGTACAGGGCACATTCCAGAAGGAACTAGTACGCCACCACAACACTGTGAGTAATAGTGTATTAAATATACATTTATGTATCAGTAATGTCTGTTAATAACCTTCTGTTTTCTGTAAATTATGGTAGTAACCTATGTATTGATTTAGAAATGGAATGTTGAAAAGATATACATATACATCTGTATATTCTGGGCCGAAAGGCTATTCTGGGCCGAAAGGCTATTCTGGGCCGTAAGGCTGATCTGGGCTGAAAGGCCAATCTGATAATTCTGGGCCAATAGGCCATTCTGTTAAAATTTATAGGCAAGAGCCGTTCTGAAGGCAAAACCCTATCCGACTCACTTTTGTACTTAATTTGGTAAATGTATTGTTACGTATTGTGATTTAATCGTTTAAGTACTATTATTCACTGAGCTTGTCTCATTCTGTAATTTTGTCTGATTCTGTAGGAAGCCGGCTTGGAGCACCGTTCTAGCATTGTTTCATGCATCTTTTGTCAGCCTAAGGACAACCAGGCACTTGAAGGAACCCTTACATGCTAGACCAGTTTACTTGTCCTTACAATTTTTGTACCCATGTTTTGCTGATCAAGATTATTGTACTTAACGTTTTGTATGCCCAAATTCTGGGCTTGATTTGTAAATGCGTATGTAACCTGATTCTGTGTGCATATTCCCTTTATGTTGAATTTCAAGATGGTCCTGGCTTTTTGGTAGTTGCTCAATGGATGTGTCTGCATGTTGTTTTCAAATTTAATGCTTCTGCTCAGGCCCCAAATGTTATTCATAACAGGTCATTCTGTCTGTTTCTGATTAGGTCATGCCCAAACCTTTTAGGGGCGGGTTAGGGGTGTGACATCATATCTGCCCAATCGACCTGACTAAAACAACCGAACTAGGGAAGGAAGTTGACGTCGGAATAACGCAACCCCTGGTGCAAGTTACCCAGTCAGGTCCCAAGGCATACCAGAACAAAGTAAGGGAGGAAGAAGCAAACCATACTACACCAAGTCAAGACTCACCAACAAATAAAGACTTGGTACAATCAAATTGCGAGGGGCACACAGCAGGCATGGATCATGAAGAAGACACCAGTAACACGGAAGATCCCAAGGCATCATTTGATCCCTCCACTTGCTGGAAGTTGTTCGTCGGAGAGATGTGGAAGCTCTTCGTGGATGGAGCATCCAACCGGCATGGAGCAGGACTTGGCATAGTCCTCATCTCTCAAGACGGTCTAGTAGTGGAACAAGCAGTCAATCTAGGCTTCCCAGCATCAAACAACGAAGCGGAGTATGAAGCACTCCTTGCAGGCCTCAAAACAGCATTCTACATGAAGGCCACCGAACTAATGGTTTACAGCGACTCACAGTTGGTGGTAAACCAAATATCTGGCGACTACGAAGCAAAGGATGACAGGATGGCCAAATACCAAGAGTTGGTCAGAACAGACATCAAGAAATTTGAAGTAGTGCGGATAGAACAAATCGGCAGGGAGGAAAACAGCAGAGCAGATGAACTAGCAGGTTTCGCCTCAATGGCAGACACTACCATCCCTCATCCGTTGTTAATTGACTGTCTACCTAGACCAAGCATTGAAGACCCCGAAGCAGAAGAGATATGTTGCGCGGAGCTAGGCCCTTCTTGGATGGATCCCATCATCCTGTTCTTAAAAGACGGCATCTTACCAGAAGAGAAGAAAGAGGCCAACAGAATAAGAGCGAAGTCACAGCGATTTTGGCTCTCCCCTTCTTTGGCATTGTACAAAAAATCATTCTCAGGACCCTACCTAAAGTGTGTCCACCCCAGCAAAGTGGAAGCATTCTTATTTGAGATACACGAGGGCGTATGCGGAAGCCATCAAGGAGGAAGATCACTAGCATACAAAGCGATTTCACAAGGATATTGGTGGCCATACATGCAAGCAGATTCAGAAAAGTATATCAAAAAGTGCGAGAAGTGTCAGAAGTTCGCACACCAAATACACCAACTTGCCAGAGAACTTCTACCTCTAACTAGCCCGTGGCCCTTCGCAATGTGGGGGTTAGATATAGTAGGGCCACTTCCAACAGCACCAGGCAACAGGAAGTTCTTTCGCGCAGCAACCGACTACTTCACAAAGTGGGTAGAAGCAGAAGCCTTGGCATCAATCAAAGAAAAAGATGTGAAAAAGTTCGTCTGGCAGAATATCATCACTCGGTTTGGCATACCAAAAGCCCTAATATCAGACAACGACACTCAGTTCGATGGCAGAATCTTTAGGGTCTTTTGTGAAGAATACAAGATCGAGTTCTACAATTCTACACCGGCATATCCCCAAGCAAATGGTCAGGCAGAAGCATCAAACAAGGTAGTCTTGGATGGATTGAAGAAAAGGTTAGAGAAAGCCAAAGGCAAGTGGGCAGAAGAGCTCCCTCATGTTTTATGGGCTTACTGCACCACACCTCGACGGTCAACAGGAGAAACTCCATTTTCCTTAGCCTATGGTATGGAGGCAGTAATCCCACTAGAAGTTGGCCTCCCCACAATTCGAAGCGAGAATTTTGATCCAGACTTGAATGGCGAAGCCATAACATTAGAGCTCGACCTTGCAGAGGAAAGAAGAGACAGAGCATTGATTCATATTGCCTCATATCAACAAGAGCTATCCAGGAAATACAACAAGACAGTACATCCAAGGCAATTCAAGATCGGAGATTGGGTACTGCGCAAAGTGATGGGAAACACCTTGGTACCAGGAGATGGCAAGTTAGGGCCTAATTGGGAAGGACCTTACAAAGTAATTGGATTAGCAGGCAAAGGGGCATACCATTTAGAAGATGAGGACGGCAAGGCAATTCCCAGGCCATGGAATACTGCCAATCTCAAGTTATTTTATTTTTAGGCTTTTTTCTTTTTAAAGTATGTGTAATTTTTTCCTTTCTCAATAAAACAAGTAGTTTCTTTTCAGTATAGACGTTTTCTTCTGTAAGAGTTTGTTTTAGTGAGTTAGGTGAGTTAGGGGCATTAAAAACACAGTTGGCCGGAATAACCAACTGCGAACCTTCCTAAGCCCAGGATAAGGATCCAGGTTGCAGGACGTTTGGTCGGAATAACCAAACATTTTATTCTAGGTTGGCTGGAAAAACCAACTTAGAGGTTGGCTGGATTAAACCAACACCCGTCCTAAGCCCAGGATAAGGATCCAGGCTGCAGGACGTTTGGTCGGAATAACCAAACATTTTATTCTAGGTTGGCTAGAAAAACCAACTTAGAGGTTGGCTGGATTAAACCAACACCCGTCCTAAGCCCAGGATAAGGATCCAGGCTGCAGGACGTTTGGTCGGAATAACCAAGCACTTTATTCTAGGTTGACTGGAAAAAACCAACTTAGAGGTTGGCTGGATTAAACCAACTCTTATTTCTCTTCAGCCGAAGTAAGGGTATAGGCTGAAGAGTGGATTAGCTGGATTAAACCAACTTTAGTACTCTTCAGCCGAAGTAAGGGCATAAGCTGAAGAGTGGTTGGCTGGATTAAACCAACTCTTATTACTCTTCAGCCGAAGTAAGGGTTTAGGCTGAAGAGTGGTTGGCTGGATTAAACCAACTCTTAGTACTCTTCAGCCGAAGTAAGGATATCGGCTAAAGAGTGGTTGGCTGGATTAAACCAACTCTTAGTACTCTTCAGCCGAAGTAGGGATATCGGCTAAAGAGTGGTTGGCTGGTATGGCCAGTCTGTTTACAAGATTAAGACCAGGATGAATTATCTCGGCAAGAGAATACTTCAATGAAATTACAATAAAAGAGCAAGCATAAACAAAGCATTCAACCGAAATAACAGTTGGAGTAAAAGAAGATTTTCATTGTCAAGTTCCAAAGTACAAAGGAGGGGCCCCAGCCCGGTTACAATTGCCTTCCAAAATGCAAAGCAAAGGAAAAAAGCAAAAAGGAAGAAAGAAACAAAATCAGTTAAACAGATCATCCAGATCAGCATCTATGTCAACCCGAAGCCCGGTATCAGTCGGTAGTGCGGTCTTGGGTGGGAGCTCGGTATCTGCTGGAAGCACGGTCTCAGTTGACAGCTCGTTAGTAAGATCTTCCACCGTTGGCTCCAACCGAGCTGTTTGATCGGCAGGTTCATTAACGACCGGAGTATTAGTGGGCTCGGTTTCTTCATCATCGTCTGAACTCTGAAGAAACTGTTGCTGAACGGATGCAGCGTACTCCGCCAGTGAGCTCGGTATGAAGTACTGAGGAGGATTGTATACCTCGGTCTCAGGTTCATAACCGAGCTGCACCACTACTGCCCTCCAACCACACTTGAAGAACAAATCTTTTGCGGCCTCACATTGTGGAATGTAGAGGGCTTCCCCCTCCTTGAAACCTTCGGCATTCGCATCGTCCGCCTTTTTCTTTAGTTCGGCGATTTCTGCATTTTTCTTTCCTTCGAGCTTGGCTAGCTCGCGAAGGTACTTATCCTTCATCACGGTCAGGGCCTTTTGTTTGTCAGCATTAGCCGAGGTAACTAGTCCGGTTAGACGAGCTACCTCGGCCTCTAGCTCGGCCATTTTTTGTTGGGACTCCTTCAGTTCGGTGGTTTTTGCTTCAACCTCTGCCATGGCCTGCCTTGCTGTCTTCCTGAGCTCCAACACCTTTTTATGCGCAATTTGGCTCTTTTGCATGGTCTGCAAAAGAATGGAAAGAAACCAATGACAAAACCGAACAGAAAGTTTGAAAAATTTGAGAGACAAGAGGGGCAACTTACCAGGATCATTGATTTCGTCGCTGACCGGATAGCCTTGAGCTCAGTCAGGTGCTTGTGATGCTCCATGTCAGGGGGCAGACATACACTCTTAGCCAGATTGAAGGCTAGCATGTGGTCCTTGTCTGCCACCACTGAGTCGGTATCCTGAATATCTCGGTTTTGAAACGTCATTTTTGGAGCCTATTTGGAGGAGCTAGCCCGGTCGGATCGCTCCGGCTGAGGGCTTGGTGGAGGGCTTGGTGGAAGAATTGTTTCGTCTTCATCAACTAGGCGTTGCTCGGTCTGGGTTGTCTGGGCGCGCTTAGTTGGGCGTGATGAGGAGGGTTGTTGTGATGGTAGGGCCACCACGGTTTCTTGTGTCTGGTGCGGTGGTGGTACTTCGGCTCTGTTTGTTTCGGTTAGGAGGGCCCTTACTCTGTTTCTTTTGGCCATTTCTTCTTCAGCAGTCAGAGGGACTAGGTTGATTTAAGGCAAGTTGGGGTCCGGTTCAGGGGAGGCTTCTAGCAAAAAATCTGTTACTCTGGCTTTTCGTCGGCTACTATATCTGTACGTCGGTTCGAAGTTTAGTAGTTTAGCCCAACTTCTTTCGGGGTATCGTAGTGCGGCATGAAGTACGCCTAAGTTGGGGTAACTGTATAGTGATTGAAGATGGGCTGAATCTGTAAAAAGAAGACAACTGTTAGTCCGGTTCAGAAACTGGAAACCGAAATAAAACAGAAGCATGCAATAGAACCGAAGTAATTATACCAGGGGTGCCTTTATTCCAGTTTATACTGTGGCCTAGGATCTGGGCTTGGTGGTCTTCAAAATTGCCAGATACCCAGAAAAAATCGTCATCGTTTAAGTCTTTGTCCGGTGTGTCCTTTATTATTTTCTCACGCCGGCGTTGTATTCTTAAATAATAAACCCACCCGTCTTCTTTTGACCCTATAGAATACTAGTGGAATAGTTCGGTTAAGCCAAGGTTTATACCAGCACGGCGATTTAGCTCGGCTATACCGTTGATTATGCGGTATGAGTTTGTGGAAAGTTGGGTTGGACATATCCTAGTTTGCCTGAGGAATTCACAGAGTAAGGGCTGTACAGGGAATCTTAGGCCGGTTTCTATTATGGACAGAAGTGTGAAGGGTACAAAACCAGGGTTTCCCCAAGGTACGGTATCTTGTTCGGCTAAGGTGAGTTGGACGTCGTCAGGAATGTTATATTCCCTTCGAAATTCGGCCAGGCCACCAAGTGTTTCTACCAAAAACCTATATTTACCCATTTTATCTTAAGTTATAAATAAATTAGCTCGGTCGCAGAAGAGGGTTGAGTAGCTCGGTTGAGCGCTCAAAGGAGTGCCTGGCAACCTAAGTCTAAAGTGAAAAACAGAAGTGTTAAGCACAGATCTTTTGACCGTGCTAAAGAGAAATAAAGGCAAGATATATCAAAAACTTAGCTCGGCTATGTGAAATACTACGTGTCTTAGCCCAGTTTGAGCAAGGGTTTGGGTATCTCGGTTTCTACAAGGGGTTCGTTATCTCGGTGTGTGCAAGAGTTTTGTTAGACCGGTTGAGCTTCTAGAGGCAGCTTGCTTAGTTCGGTCTAAAACTAAGAATGCTGGTTTAGCCCCGAGACATAGCTCGGTCGAAGTTGAGGTTTCCCAGTACACTATTGTACAGCCCTAACTCAGTTCATTAGCTTGGTTGAGGAAGTATTGTATTTTGGCTTATTGAGCCTAATGGGGTAGCATGAAGTTCTAGTTCGGTTAGCTAGTCTGGCTGCAGTGACATCAACTACAAACAATTTTCTAGTTCGGTTGCATCATGATTTTAGATCAAATACAGCGTTCTACAGGATATTATATGTATTCAAGTGTTTTATTGCTAAGTTTTTCCAGAAATAAACAAGGCAAAGCAAATGGAAAGAAAGTGTTTCACGAAAACACAAATCTAAAGCTATGGATTAAACAAATACAAAAACAAGGAAAGCAAGACAGAATATAATAGCTTACCAAGTAAAGAGGAAGAAATTGAAGATGGAAGCAGAGGCAACAGCAAAACACGAGCTTCAAAAATTGCAAGGATGAAGAGCAATGGAGGTTCGGAGAGAGAAGGAAGGGATTGAATAGTGAGTTGAATGATTTGGAAAGAAAACAAAAGGGTTTGTTTTGTGGAAAGAGAAGGGGCAAAAGGCGAGAACTGTTCAAATTACGCGAGGTACGAGGGCGGCGTGACAGCTGCCTCCAGCCAATGAGGGCATGCCACGTGTCATGGAAGGAGAAGCGATTTAACTGCTGTGATTGAAGAGACGTTTTGACCGGACAGGTACAGCTCGGCTTAAGTTAGCTCGGCTGGAAAGGCTAAAAGAGTTTTTAGCTCGACTGGAAAGGCTAAAAGAGTTTTCAGTTTTGCTGTAAAGGCTTAAAAAGTTTTAGCTCGGATGTTAGCTTGGCTGATAGACAAGTAATCCCTATCATGCTATGCAGATGGAATTAAGGGGCAATTAAGAGGGTAATTTATATGGTTAAATTGGGCCGAGCTGGGCAATGGGCCGTTAATGGGCCGAAATAAGAAAGACAGAGTGAAGGGGCCTTTGGAGTTAGTCCGATCCCAAAGCCCGAAAGTTAGACCAGTCCGAGGGAGGCTTAATGATTAGTCCGGTCACAGAAGGCCTTATTTTTAGTCCGGTCTAGAAGAGTACTGTAGATGTTTCGGTCGCCAGAGTTAGCCCGGTCATGGCATATGGAACCGAGGTATGCTGAGCCCTCTTCAGGACTTGGTTCTGGGTTAGTTCGGCTTAAACTCTTCTATGGATAGCTCGGTCTTGGCACGTGAAGCCGAGATAGGAGAAAGGCGAGAAAGAGTCGAACTAACAATTACATCGGTCATTCCAGCTAGTCTAGCATGGCAGTGTTATTTCGGTCGTATGGTAAACCGGCCGAAATAAAACCATCTCACTTGGTTTAAGCAGTGAGGGGGGTGTTGAAAGATAAGCATTATCTTTCAGGAGTATGAATCCTAGGAGGACTCTACATGGAAGAGTAAGAGTCCTACTTGGATTGTGCCACACGGAACCTATAAAAGCTCACAAACATCACCTATGGAGAGGTAACGCAACTTTGATTACCGAATACACAGAGCTTTTGTCTATTTGTCTAGTTTGCTGACTTAGGCATCGGAGAGGTTTCCGGCACACACCCGCCGGCTAGCTCACGTTTGTATTTTCAGGTAGTAGAGTGACGTCGTACGGAGGAGCGCAGACTTGATCAACAGGATTATACGAGAAGGTTTATTTCTTTCCCGTACAGTCATAATTGATAAAAAAAAGTCACTTGTTTTGAAGAAATAAATTTTTTTTAACATTCTTTTTAAACAAATTGATTGAATGTTAGATTTAATTTTGAAGAGAAATGAAATTTTCAACTCTTTCTCCAATTAATATGATTAAAATAATTTGATTGAATTCCACATAAAATTTTATAAGTTCTCTTTGAAAAAAAATTCTATAAATTTTAATAGACTTTCATAATCTTTGTAAGCTTTCAATGAGACTCATTCTCATGAGAAGAGAGTCTAGAAGTAAGAGTTTTTAGTTAAAATTTTGAAAATATGTATATATATATATATAAATATATAAGAAAGAAAGAAAAGAAGACAAATAAAAAAAATAGAAAATTTCCAAATGCCAAGTCATTCCAAAACTGGCATCGGGTCATCAATTTTCTCCATTGAACCGGCGATTCTTTCGGTTTTGACAATCTAAGTCGATTTTCAGCCTAGTTCGAGTTGTGGGATTTTTCTAGACCGGAACTAGGATCGAATTCCGGTTCTACTGGTTCAACCAGTCGATCCGGTCTGAGTTTTAAAACATTGCTTGGAGAGAAATTTAATGTAATGGTGATATGAGGTCAAGTATGAAGTTATCAATTCACATGTGTATCATGGGATGTGAGCAATATGATCATTGTGAGATTTGTTGGAGTATCTTACGTAGGCATTGTGAAAAGGTCAGGTTCGGTCTTCAGGTTTTGGAGGAGAAAATTTTATTTCTCACCATGCTTTGCTTCAATGATTACACTTGCACATTTCGAATGATTTCAATTTTACTTGCAATATTTTTGAAATTGAATTAATTTGTCTCCTACCATCACATTTAAATAAAAAAAAATTAAAAAAAAAATTTTAATACCAAATTTTAATTTAAAAATACGAACTCATTCTTTTTTTTTTTTTTTTTTTCTCTCTTATCATTTCCTGAATTACCCAAATTCCTTCTCCTTCCTCCGCCATCATCTTCCCCACCACCACCACCACCAAGAAGCCCTTGTTCTCACTACACACATCAAACCAAGAAGGCCCTTGCTCTCTCTTTCCCAGCCAATTCTTCTCCTCTTAGTTCTTCGATAACATGGATTCAATGCCTTGGCCCGTTGGATCTAATCAAAATGCAAACAATCAGATCGAATCTGGTGTTGAATCAATTAAGAAGATTGATGGAAATTCAAACTCTAATTTGATGAAAAACTAGTTTTCCTAGAAACAAACAAAAAACTTTGTAGAGAACAAACTAAAATAGACAACTACAACATCTAACTAACCTCATAGATAAGAACAAAAATAAGAATAAAAAGGAAATAGATACATACATACATGCACACACACACACATATATATAATACCTTAGATACTCCAATTGAAAACCTTTTGTTAGATGAAAATGGTGATCTTAAGGTGTCTAATTTCGAACTCAATGCCATTTCCGATCAGATTAAGTAGAGTGGATTGTTTCACACTTTTGTGAAACTTCGACGTATGTTACGCCTGAGGTTCTCGGCTAAAAAGGGTATGATGCGACGAAGGTGTTAGGAAGTTATCACAAATGATATAATTTAATATACTTACAAAGTGGGCACAAGTGTGAATCAGTGATTGTAGGTTTGACTTGCAATCAAAACAGAGCAGCAAAGATAAAGAAAATATTGAAATTATTTCAGAAAGAAACAGAGCAATAAACCATAACAACGATACTTCAAACAAATATGCAAGGAGATTATACTGGAAACATAAACTGGAAATTGTAACACAAAACAATACAATACCGTAATTAGTCGAGACTTGTGTTGGACACAATTTCCTTAAGGTTTAATTCGCCCCCACCGAGGTGCTCAGGTTATCAGCGCCAACCTCCCAAGATACAATGACTAGAATCCAAGATCGCAGCACAACGATCCCAGATATGGCGAACCAAACTTGTGTTGCACTCTCTCTTACTCAGACACAGACTTGAATGAAGATGAAGGAAAACAAAGCAAAGAATTTTGAAAATTCTATGCGACTCTAACTCTGATTTGGATTGTAATTCAATTCGAATTTCTATATTCTACAACTTAGGATCAGTGGGGTATTTATAGACTCTAAGATGGTTCGAACAATCACGAATTTGTTCGAATTTTGGCGATTCAACTTCGAGAATGCGCTTGAAACGTGGTGAACATATCGTTCCAAATTTGGCTATTAAATCAACCTTTACCGTATGAACCCCTATCAAGAATTTGATAAATGCTCCTAAAAGGAAGAGAAATCAAATCACAATTGAAATTGAATTTCCATTAGAACACTTCGGAGTTTCTGGACGAAACCAGAGACGAATTCAAATTTGAATTTGTTCAGCAACCATATATACGAAGTGAATCACCACCTAGGAAAGAATGCGTTTCCACTTGAACACACATCAATAGGTGTCCGGATCTTATCTCAAATTAAGCTCAAAGTTAGCCAAAATTCATGGTTTCACAAACCAGCCAGGAAGTCCCCATGCTTCCAGACTTCCACTTCCGCCACAATTTGTAGTTCAGTTTCTCCCTCTCTCAGTACTGGTATAGTTTCATGGGTATATTGAACCAGATTTAAAGTGGTAAGATAAAATAACATTTTTTGTTGCCATCTTTTAAAATCAATTCCCGTAAACTTTTCTGACTTTTTCCGATGATTGACTAGTACTGACGGAGTCACTGATGGCATTACAATTCTGGGACAGGGGTAGAATGAGTCTCAGCACTCTCCTTTTCAATTGTCATAATTTTTAAAATTATAACACAATATAATAGCACATTTTGCAAATAATGAAAAACTATATTTCAAAAAGAAATACTTTTTGCAGTACAAAATTTGCTCAAAAAAAAAAAAAAATATCAATCACTAATTTATTTTCTTGAATAAAAATTTATTCCAGTATATTAAAAATATAATTCCACCAAAAGAAAATAAATTTCGTAAAACCTCAAATTTTTATTTTATTTTATTTATTTTTTAAATAAACTACTACAACTCAAGCACACAGAAATCTACTACAATCAGATTTTTCAAACTGAAATCTAAACAATCAGTTATATAGATTTTTGTGTGTGTGTGTGTGTGTGCGCGCGCGCGCGCAAGAATCAAAATCTGTAAAATCAACGTTAGTAATGAAATATATATATATATATATATTTCCACAAAATTCTCAACACAACAATTTATCTTCTTGCATAATAAAATAGATCAATTTCAGTATATAAATAGAAATACAATTTCTGATTTAAGAATTAAGCATCCAATTGTCTCAAATCAATTAGGATGTAATAAATATTTTTAGACTAAATCACAGTGAATAATTCACTAGGTTGTATCAATAGCACACCAACATAGGATAAAACACTAGGTTGTATTACTACACCACCAACATAGGATAAAACTCATATCATATTCTTCAAATAACAGAATGTAAATCAGAGCAAAGTTATGTTTCTCTCTCTAGCTTATCTACCTCAAATCTTAACCATTTCTATTATTTTTGTTTCATTGTTCTCATAAGATCAATATCTTTCACTTTTTCAAATCAAATAAATTAAACCCAAAGATTTTAAATATTTACGAATTTTTTGCTAAAATAAAACTGTATTATTTGTTTTCTAGAAAAACAATTTTCCAACACAAATATAGATAAAATTAAACCTTAAGATTGTTGGGAAGTTATCACAAATGATGTAATTTAATTTACTTACAAAGTGGGCACAAGTGTGAATCAATGATTGTGGGTTTGATTTGCAATCAAAATAGCGCAAAAAAGAGAAAGAAAATATTGAAATTATTTCAGAAAGAAACAGATCAATAAACCATAACAATGATACTTCAAACAAATATGTAGGGAGATTATACTGGAAACATAAACTGAAAATTGTAACACAAAACAATACAATATTGAAATTAGTCAGCTTGTGTTGGACACAATTTTCTTAAGGTTTAATTTGAACCTACAGAGGTGCTCGGGTTATCAGCGCCAACCTTCCAATATACAACGACTAGAATCCAAGACTGTAGAACAGGTGAACCAAACTTGTGTTGCACTCTCTCTAACTCAGACGCAGACTTGAATGAAGATGATGGAAAACAGAGCATAGAATTTCGAAAATTCGTTGCAACTCTAACTCTGATTTGGAATGTAATTCAATTCGAATTTCTATATTCTATAACTTAGGGTGAGTGGGGTATTTATAGACTTTGAGATAGTGGTTCGAACAATCACGAATCTGTTCGGATTTCGGCGATTCAACTTCGTGAATACGCCTGAAACGTGGTGAACATACTGTTTCAAATTAAGCTATAAAATCAACCTTCACAGTATGAACCTTCATCAAGAATTTGATAGATGCTCTTAGAAGGAGGAGAAACCAAATCACAATTGAATTTGAATTTCCATTAGAGCACTTCAGAGTTTCTGGACGAAACCAAAGACGAATTCAAATTTGAATTTGTTCAACTACCGTTTTGTTGAAGCCTTCTTCGGAGTCAATTTTGCATTCATTTGAAAAATGGTTTGAACAACCATATATACAAAGTGAATCACCACCCAGCAAAGAATGCGTTTCCAACTGAACATACCTTAATTAGTATCCGGATCTCATCTCAAATTAGGCTCAAAGTTGGCCAAAATTCATGGTTTCACAAACCAGCCAAAACTCATGGTTTCATAAACCATTTTTCCAACAATCCCCCACATGAATGGAAAATGATGACAACGGACATGCAACAACATGCAGACTAGGAGAGAGTACATAAAGGTAATACACCGCATCGAGATAGGTAGCTTTTGGTTTTGAACCTTCCCTAGTAAAAGCCTATCGGACATACTGGCTAATCAGTGGACGTGATGCCTTGAATTGTTCAGTTGTTGCCAAGATAATAGACTACACACAATGCACTACAAACACAATTTGGTTCTTACGGTTGTGTTCATTATGGCCCTGAACAATGTTTGGTATTCATGAGTGCTCTAGAGAATTTACCCTTGTCAATTCTCATAGAACCAACCTAGTTCACACTCATAGAGTTGACCTCGCTTATAAAAAGTATCCTGCTATACCCCAACTTGAACATTCAAGTTTATAAGAGTCATTAAGAGCAAAGCCCATCTTATAAACATTGCATGTATCACTCTTCTTATCATAGAAATGGATAGGAGATAATCTCTGGGTAAGAGATAATTTCCTTTAGTGATACATGAGTCATCCATAATTCAGTTGTCCCTTTGAACTTAGATCTTGGGATCTCCAGTCAGCTAAGTTGGGTTGCCAATATAGTAACTTTAAATAATAGGCTTAAATATCATTTCCCTCGATAAATAATACAATTGCTTTCTGGCTAGCCTTTTAGTCAATGGATCCTTTGACTTTATACACTCAATGAAAATAATTCCATGTGAAAGCAGTTGTCTAACAGTATTGTGTCTTCGATGAATATGTCTAGACGTTTCGCTATACATCACATTTTGTGCCCATCCTATTTCTACTTCACTATCACAGTGAAAGCATATAGTTAGCACAATATTAGGCCACATTGGAATCACTTTTAGGAAATTTCGAAGTCACTCTGCTTCTTCTCTAGTTTATCCAACGCGATAAACTCAGATTCCACCGTAGACCTTTCTATGCATGTCTGTTTGGATAATTGCCTAGAGACTGCATTGCCTTCCAGGGTAAAGACATATCCACTCATGGAGTCTTAGTCTTTCATATCCAATATCCAATTTGCATTACTATACCCTTCTAGTACTGCTGGATATCGAGTACACTATAAGCCATATCTTTTGGTATGTCTTAGATATCTAAGCTCCCTTACTATAGCTTTCCAGTGCTCTTTCCCTAGATTACTTGTATACCTACTGAACTTGCTTACGACATAAGCAATATTAGGCCAAGTGCAATTCATAAGGTACATCAAGCTTCAATAATAATACTAATTGTGATATGCTTTCACTTGTATTGTTCAATAAATGAAGACTCATCTCAACAGGTGTTTTAGTAGGACAATTGTCATGCTCACCAAACTTCTCTAGAATCTTCTCCACATAGTGAGACTGAGATAAAGCATATCTGTCAGGAGTTTTTGTAATCGTCACTCCAAAAAAACATCTTCAACTCCTAAGTCCTTCATGTCAAATCGTTTGTTTATGTAACGCCCTGTAATAATTACAATAAGATCATCCCATGACAAATAATAAATATTAACGGATGTCTAAATATAATGTTCTCCTATTCATAAGGTTTCATCTCTTTACAAAAGTGTAACACATGTAGTAATACATTTATAAGGGTTAGGACTTGAGCAAGTTGGGAAAATGCCTCGATCTCAAGCTTAAGCAAGTTGTATCCTTTTTGAGCATTTGAGAACCTCCGAGCCCTCCGAACCGTGAGTCGGAGATCTTTATGAGATGTTTTCAAAATACCGCTTTCTGTTTATCTTTTCAATTCTATTGCCTATTATGTTGCATGGAGCATGTATTATGTTATATTCCGCATCAATTACAACAATTGCATTATGTTGTATTCATGTGCATCATGCTTTTCATTTTATTGTGTTCACCCTTGTCACACGAATGTGACTTGGCTTGGAGCTTTTCCCTTTCTACGTGAAGCGTAGTTTGGCTTGTACCTTTCCTCTTATCACGTGAGCGTGATTTGGCTTGCACCCTCCACCCTTTCTGTGCGAAGTGTAGTGTGGCATGGAGCTTTTCCCTTTCTACGCGAAGCGTAGTTTGGCTTGTACCCATCCCCTTATCATGTGATTGTGATTTGGGTTGCACACTCCACCCTTTCCGTGTGAAGCGTAGTTTGGCATAGAGCTTTCTCTTTTTTGTGCAAAGCGTAGTTTGGCTTGTACCCTTCTTCTTATCATGTGAGTGTGATTTGGCTTGCACCCTCTACCCTTTCTACGTGAAGCATAGTTTGGCATGGAGCTTTCCCTTTTCTACACGAAGCGTAGTTTGGCTTGTACCCCCTCCCCTTATCACGTGAGTGTGATTTGACTTGCACCCTTAACCCTTTCTTCGCGAAGCGTAGTTTGGCGTGGAGGCTATCCCTTTTCTGTTCGAAGCGTAGTTTGGCTTGTACCCCCTCCCCTTATCATGTGAGTGTGATTTGTCTTGCACTGTCCACCCTTTCTGCGCTAAGTATAGTGTGGCATGAAGATTTCCCATTTCTATGCGAAACATAGTTTGGCTTGTACCCTTTCCGCTTATCACGTTAGTGTGATTTGGCTTGCACCCTCCACCCTTTCTGTGTGAAGTATAGTTTGGCATGGAGCTTTTCCCATTTTTGTGCAAAGCGTAGTTTGGCTTGTGCCTTTTGCCCCTATACGTGATACGTAGTTGGCTCACATCTTTTACCCGTTTACAACCTTCACTCTCTCTGTATAAAATGCAGAGAAATACGCCTGTTGGTTGCACTGTTTTGCCTCATTTTACGTGAAACGTGTTTGAAATTGTTGTTTGCTTAGATTTGTTTTGATTTAAGCTGGAGGCTTGTTTCATTCATAGGCTATCATCTTTTTATTGTTCACTGCATTGTCTTGCATGATCATGGATTTTCAAAATAACCGGCTTCGTGAAGCATGTAAGTCCAGCTTCCAAATGCATTCCATTGCATATCATTTGCATCTTGCCATTGAACTATGCTGGTTTGATTCCTTGCCGTGGACTCGCCTTTTTTCGTGCCCCGCCTTTCAAAAAGGGTTTGAAAAGAAGGCCTCACAGTTCGGACTCCCGCGGTTCTGAATCTAGTCTCACAAGTGCAATGTGAAATTGATAAATACCAAAGAGTTCAAATCCGGCAAACCTTTTTGGAAAATCAATTTTAAATCAAACAAATGCCAAAATTGGGTTGCTTTGCCAGATACAGAGTCGCCACCTAAATATTTTATTTTGGGGAATTTAGGAAACCTTGACTCGTGCCAAAGGCCATGTGCCCATCATCACCAAAGTTGCCTCGGCTCGGGAACTTGGATACGAGGGGAAAAGGTCATGAATTGAGCACCCCCGCTCGCCCGATCAAAGATCGGCCTCTACTAATCATGATATCATATTTTATAAATATTATGTGTTCTTGTTCTGATTATTAAACTAACTTTACTATGTGATGCACACAATCAAGTATAGACTAGTTTGCTCAATTTGGAACAATTTAACTCATGTTTGTTTTCGAAAATGATTTGAATTTGCCACCTCAAGTGGGCTTAAAAAGTTACGGATTTGCCACCAAACATAGTGAGCTTAAAATATGATTTGCCACAACAAAGTGCGCTTAAAACACACATTTGTTGAATTGTTCCAATTCAAACAACAAAGCCTTCATCCACAGGCATTCATGCAGTTTAGCAAGTAAGCACATAGCCTCATGGCAAGCATGCTAATCATGACAATATGACAATCACACTCATGCAAGTATGCTACAGCATAAAAACTCACCGAGTGCTCTAAGCCAAAACAAAAGCTAGTTAGAAATATGCATGATCCTAACTATGCAAGATGTCTAATGAAACACATGCAATATGCAATTAATAGGCTCGGCTACTAATATGGCATATGATCAATTTGAACAGCATGCGATCAAACACGTATTCAAAGAAGTATTGAATTGACAATGCAGTTTGAATGATGCGCCAAACCTCGGTGCATGAAAGACAAATGAATGGATGCAAACATCCAAGCATAAGGTATGCTAATTGAAAATGTCCCTAATCTAACCATCGAAAGTGATTAAATAAAAGGGAAAAAGACGTGGGGTTGGAAGACATACACACATGCACGCACGCTTGTTACAACATTACGCCCTCACAAAGGAGGGTCCGAATGAATAAGCTAACTAGCTACGCTAATTATTACAACAATTGAAATGAAATGAATTAACAAACTTATTCTAAGCTAATTAATTATTACAAAACGAAGTAATTAACTAACTTATTCTAAGCTAATTAAAGCGATTAAATAATTAACTATCTAAGCTAATTAAATAGTTACAACACTTACATGAATAAAGCGAATAAATGACCTCGGGGGGAGAGACACATGCATGCTTGGTTGGCTTTCACGTGAAAATGCCACCGCCTTGCCATTGCAGCCTCTGTTTGCACATTTTTGATCACTAAAAATTGTGCTAACTTCCAGAACACCTCTGCTCCACCTCAGCAACACATTGAGCAACTTTTTTTCATTGATGGCCGGTCGGCTACTACTGGTGGCCGGTCGGCCGCCCCCTTCCCTGAACTTCTTTTTTTTTTTTTTTGCTACAACAGAGAGCAAACAGAGGCAAAACAGTGTATTCTCAAGGAGTGTATGTACTGCTACCCTCCTTATCATCACACAAGCTCAAAAGAGTGTAGCTCTCGGTCCTCAAACCATCAACCAAGCATTTTCCATGCATGATGGCTAAGGAACCAAGCTTATACAAGCTTAATAAGTGCAAAACAAGACTCAACGAAACCACTACCGTATCATGCATGATCAAGGGTGGTGGTGACCAATGAAAGTGGCACTTTTCATCACTTTGAGTATGAAACGTCCCATTTTCCTCGTGTTCGAATTAACGTCCGATCTGAACACATGCGATGCAACACGAAAGATGCTTATCCTACTGCTTTTACTTGTTCATTTTTGTTTACTCATTTTACATTACCGATTAATTCTTTAATCGATTAAGTCCAAGGTGAGTGTCCTCTAATGGAAGAGATGTCAACCAAGGGATGATTTAAGGCAAGAGAGAGGTCATGCCTTTGGTTAGTAGAAACCCCCAAGAGAGGATTAAAACCATTAAGCACGAACCTCGATCTCAAGCTTAAATACAACCCGAAGGTTAACCAACCCTCAAAGCAAATGAAAAAGTGAAGAAATGAGGGAGATTGCAGAGATTTAAAGTGCTGAAATGGAGTGCAAAACAACACTAAAGCATGCTTTCAACTCAAAACAAAGATGACCCAAGCATTAAAACACTAGGCTAATATAGGAATCAACACTACAACCATGCAATACGAGCCTCAAAGGACTAAACCAACCCCAAACAGAGCTGAAAACAGTAGCAAAAACATGCTGAGATCAAGTTACAAAATGCTAGAAAAACATGCTCACATGTTAAGCTATCTAGGCATGCAAACAAGACACAAGAAGGGGAGGTTAACCCCTCCAATTTTGGACTTCAAAACAAGGTTTTTACCACTGAAATAACTTTGATTTTCAGTGGGTAAAAGGCCCAAAAATTTTGACTTAAAGGTGATGAAAGATGGCACAAAAAGCTTAATAAGCAAAGAGACAAGAATGATGGACCACCCCTTAACTCCAAAAGGCCTTAAACCACCAATTTTAAACCATAAAATCAGTGTTTTTTACAGTTGAAAACTAGGTCAAAAACAGTTTGAAAAGATGGCAAAGCAAGTATTGAAAACAAGCTAGCAAAACAAGTAATATACCTCTTGGAGCCAAAGTACAAAATAGGCACAAATGAGGCACCAAATCAAGCCGAGACCACTTGCTAGAGCTCAAAGAGGGTCCCAAGTAACCTCAGCCCAAAGATAAGCAACTTTGGTTAAGGGTTGATAGGCAAACTAGAAGTGTATCTCTACTTGTATGCATAAAAGGGCAAGAGAGAGAGAAATCTAGCGAGAGAGAATTGTAGAGAGAGAGGATTGTAGAGAGAGAGGCTCCCAAACTTTTCAACCTTTAAAACAATAGAGAATGGCCTCTATATATAGAAATACAAGAGCTCAAATTGAAAATATCTGAATTAGAGACAGTTGGAGCAGTGTGAAATAGCTGGAGGAAAAGATCTGCACCAAATATCTGATTTTTGCACCCATGGCCGGTCGGCCATCACTAGTGGCCGACTAGCCACCACTGGTGGCTGACAAGGGTCACTCTTGGCTGAAATATGGTCGTCAAACTCCATTTGTGGCGGACACATGGCCGACAAGCTTCACTAGTGGCTGGAAAGCAAAAACTGGTTTCTGGCCCCAACTTCAAACAAGTATATCTCCTTCATATGGACTCCTTTGCAGGTTATTCGTGAGCGTATATTGAAGCCCCGGAAGTCTTATTTCCAATGGTGGTGGCCTCACATCAAAATTCCAAGTGTGCAAGAAGATATACTTATTTTAGTGAAGACTTCTCAGTTTCGATCCTAACCAGATTGATGCCCAACTTCAACCAACCATATCTCTCTCATCTGGCCTCGGTTTGTGGAGATTCTTGAGTGTAAAATGAATCTCCGAAAGTCCACTTTCCAATGGTGGTGGCCTCATAGCTGAATTCCAAGTGTACAAAAGGATAGGCTTGATTTCGCGAGGGCTGCTCGACTCTCTCTTAACGGTTGATGCCCAACTTCTTCCCCCAACTTGGTTTCTTCCCTCTCCTCCAATTTTCTTCAACTCCAACCCTCTAAATAAGGTGTTTTGAAATATTTTTTGAAGAGTTCACCTCTCTTTCATGAATTTCCACTTTGTTCTTGCTCGGTTTATCGAAAAGCGCAACATTTAACAAAATACGAGCCTCGGAACATCATAGAGACTTTCTTTCAAAAATATTTTGAAAGAGAGGGTTTTAAGGTCTCAAAATCATTTTGGTCAAAATAGTTTTGGGCCAAAAAAGGGGTTGTGAGGTTGGGATTTGACGCTCTCCTTGCTGAAGAAATCGAACCTTTACATAGCATAGCCTTCACCATCAAGTAAGCAATCAGTGGCTCCCAAGTCTTAAGGGCGGTAAAAAATGGGGTGTCTACACTTGCAAAGGGATACGTAGGTGTAGACACCCCATTTTTGACCGTCCTCAAGACTTGGACGTCACTGATTGAACACTCAGTGATCACCCTTGTTTGTGTTCGTCTTGAGTTCCCGGAAGCTTTGGCAACGCGCCTCGCCTCAGGATCTCTCGACTCGACTGTTTTGTGTCTGGTTTTGCACCAAACACTTGTGTTTTGCCTTTGAGAGGCAGGGTAGGGCTTGTAGACCATCCCCACCCATCACCGGCCATGGCTTGAGGCCACCGGCTGTGTTTTGTGGCCACCGGCCAAATGTTTGGCCGGCCGGCACTATAGATGGCCGGCCGGCTATTTTTTTTTTGGTCAATTGCATCTTTGGCCGGCCGACTACTGTGCATCTGCTTTTGCAGATATTTTCTCACAGCTGGCATGCATTTGGCTCCCCTCCATACACGTATATGGAGGGATCTCTCTCTTTAGAAGCTTGTCTTGTAAGCTTTACAAGACAAAAAGCTCTATAAAGAGAGGTCTTCTCTCTTGTTTGAAGGGTTAGACATTTTAGACAGATTTTTAAGGTTTGAGTTCTAGGGTTAGGGTTTGCTCACCTCCCATCTCTATATCTCTCTCTCTTGTGTGTGTTTAGGCTTAGATTTGCACACAAACACACACTATCACACCATCTCTTGGAGCTGAGATCCTTGAGGGTTGGTTTTGGATTTTTGGAGCTGGTTTAAGCTCAAGGAAGCAGCTGGCCCACCATTTGTGAAGAAGGTCTTCAAGGGTAAGAGACTTGTCCCTTTATTCCCCATTTTTGCATTGTATTTTTACCTACCTTGCAACTGTTTTTTGGCTTTGCATATAACACATAAAAGTTCTGTTTTTGAGGCCTCTAAATAGTTTGTTAAGAATGTTTTAGGCTTTGGGGTTGTTTGACCCCTCTTAAGCCTTGTTTGGCCCTTGTTTTGTGCCATTTTGTGTGAGCTCCGGGACCTTTGTGTTTGGGCCTCCCCACCACTGAAATCTTGAGGGATTTCAGAGGTGAGGATGGTGCCTTGAGGTCCTAGGAAGGAGAGGGCCCCCTCTCCTTGTTGTCCTTGAAAAGGGCTATTTTTGCCTATTGAGGGAGCACTATGCTTAAGTGTGTGTTGGCCATGCCTTAGCTGATTTTTGTGCTTGTTATGTCATAATATAGCTCTGTTTTGGGTTGGTTTTGGTACACCATGCTTGCTTAGCATACATGCCTTGTAATGCCATTTTGTTGCCTTAACATGCATCTAAGTGTTGACCCTTGTTTTAGCATGTTTTTGGCCAAGCTTTGTGAAGCTTATATGCATGTTTTGATGTGCTAAGGGATTGTTTTAAGTCATTGGAGTCATTCATGCCTTGCTTTGTATAGCTACCATGTAATCCCTCTTGTATGCCTTAAGCTTTGGCCCTTCTAGCATGCCATCCTTGCTTTGTTTCAGTGATTTGGAACCACTTGACATGTTATTTCAGTCCTTATAACATGCCTATATGCTTGCATTTAATCCTCTTTCAATGTGTTTAAAGGTTGTTACCTTATGCCCTTTGTTTAGGCCTTGGAGTATGCTTGCATTTTTAGACCACTTAGATGCCATCTAAGTACATTCTTGGCTTTGTCTAGGTCTGCATTAGACCTATTTTAAGTCCCCTTGGCCTTGTGAGGCTTGGTTGACTTAGCCTTGGTTTAACCCCCTTTAGTTTGCCTCAAGTATTGGGACCTTAATTACATGCCATGCTTACCTTGTTCATTTGGTTTGGCACCATTTTAGCATGATTTCAGAGCCTTCCATTGCATGCTAATTGCCCATGTTTGTATCTTCTTAAGTGTGCTTAGAAGTTGCTCTTTATGCTTGAATGTTGGTCCATGTTTGCATGCATGTTTGTGTGTCCATTACTCCCTCATTTTTGAGCACTTTGGCCACTATTTTAGGCCTAGTTAACACTGCCTAAATCATGTTTAAGTCCATCTTTTTGTTTGTTGCATATGCTCCTTGTATGTTGTAGCATATTGGTGAGTTGGTGCATGCTTGAAATTGCATGATTGAATGAAGTCGCATGCTTGTTTGCATGCTTAAACACCCACATTGTGCCTTGCATAATTGTTGGTTGCATTATCTCATGCCTTGCATGTCTTGTATGCTTGCTTGCATTACCCATGTTGCATACTAATCAACATGCTTAGGATTGCATTGCATTGGCATGCATGCTACACCTCTTGAGTTGAGCATGATAGAGGTTGAGCCCCTTGGCTTGTTTATTTGCATTGCACTACATTTGAGATTGAAGTTGCATACTTGGCTTCTTGGGCCATCATGCATGGAAATGCGCGATTGGTGGTCCGAGAATCAAGGCTCATGTCCCTTTGAGTCATGAACATGATATGGGGTGTGATTGGTGCATATATTGCTTGAAATGCATTGCCATGCCAAGTATTGTTCTCTGTTGCTGTCAAATCAGTTTCTGTAGGAAGTTTTGTCCGGCCGGCTACATTTAGTGCCGACCGGCCATAATTTTTGGCCGGTAGATCAGAGTTATGGCCGGTGACCATTCTACATGGCCGGTGGTGTTCTCCCCCAGCCGGTGGTGTTCCCTGGCATTCATAGAGCAAACCCTGAGACTTTGACAGTCCTCAGAGGAGTAAAGCAGGGAAAACAGAGGCATCTTGGGCATGTCGTTGGATTTCCGGGCAAAGCCGAGCGTGCACTGCATTGAGCCTTCATCCCGGGACTGTTTATTGCTTTATTAGATTAATTAATTTGCTTAATTAATTTAGTTGGCCTGTAATAGTTAATTAGCTAGAATAGTTGATTATTTATTCAGTCTATATTATTCTTTCGGTCCCTCTGAGCGAGGGCGAATTTGTAATAAGTGTGGGTGAGTGTGTGCATGTCTTCCAACCCCCACTTCTTTCTCCCTTTTACTTACCTGCTTTGATGGTTAGTATTAGGGCATGTTTACTTTAGCATACCTCATGTTATGCATACGTGCATCATTCGTCAGTATTGCATGCACCGGGCTCGGTGCATCATGCTAATTGCATTATATTTCAAATTTAACTTTGAATACATGCTTCCTGTGCATCTCACATGCCATCCTTAGATTAGCCGAGCCTATTCTAGTGACATTTTGCATGTGATGCATTAGGCACTTAACATGGACTTGGATCATGCATTGATCGCTAACATGTTTTTATTTTGGCATGGAGTACTTTGTAAGTATTTATGCTTTAGCATACCACATGCGTGTGAATGGTACCATGACAACATGCTTACCATGTGGCTAGATGCTTACGTGATAAACTGCCTGAATGCCTGTGGGTGAAGGTTGGATTGTTTGAGTTGGAACAACTCGTTGAAATCCGTGTTTTAGCCTACTTGTGAGTAGCAAATTTCAAAACGTTTCCAAATAAACGGATATGCAATGCTTTGTTCCAAATTAGGCGATCTAGTCTATACTTGTTTTGCTGTGCGCATCACATAGTAATTCTAGCTAATTAAGCGGATAAGAACACATAACGTTTTCAACATTGGATATCACGGTTAGTAGAGGCCGATCTTTGGATCGGGCGAGAGGGGGTACTTATAGCTGACCTTCCCCAATCGTACTCAAGTTCCTGAGCCGAGGAAACTTTGGTGATGACGGACACGTGGCCTTTGGCACCGAGTCAGGGTTTCCTAAATTCCCCAAAATAAAAATATTTAGGTGGCGACTCTGTATCTGGCAAAGCAGTCCATGTTTGGCACTTCTTTCAAAATCTGTTTTTTCCAAAACGATTTGCCGGATTTGGACTCTTTGGTTCAGATTAAGAACCGTAACACAAATTGAGTCCGAACTGTAGCACGAGGTCCCTCACGGGCATGGTACAGTAGGTAGCTTTTGAGTTCAGCTAATTGCATTTACATTTTGATTGCTTGCCCAAGTCTTACGACCTTGTCAAATGGGTCGTCTTCGGGCTTTGACATTCATTCAAGTCATTTCATGATTTCGAGCTCTGTCAAAGAGAGGCAACTGTAGATACCCCATTTTGATCGCCCTTAAGACTTGGGCACCTCATGTTGAACACTCGATGATGAATTGTTATACTGTGCAATCGTTCAAATTCTTTAGCAAAAGGCTTCGGTTTTCAAGCTTTAGGACCTAAACTTGCACCCCCTTTGAATCGAAACCTAATTTTTTCTAGCTTGACCACCTAGAGACCTACTAGCCAACAAGTAGCCGGCGGGCCATTTTTGGTTGGCTAGCCGTCTACCTTCATGGTCGGCCAGTCATGTTCAGCAACAAATAGATATTTTCTGTGGCCAGTTGTCTCCATGTGCATGCCTTGCACCAGCTAGCTTATTATAGATATTTCTAATGTGAGGTAGTGTTTTTCTATAAATACATGACCACCCCTCATGGTTTGGGGTTAGAAAATTTTCCCAAGAGCTAAAACTTGTTCAACACACTACTTCTCTCTTGCAATATACATACACCATACATACACCTCCTTGGCCAAAGACTAGAGGCCTCTTGTTGAGATTATTGAACACAAATTTCAACTATTGAGAGTATTTATCTTGTGGTTTGTGAGCTAATTAAAGAGCATTATCTCTTCAACACATATAACCTTTGCTATGTTTTGCCTTGTTTACACTACTCTTCTCTTTTTCTTGTTGTTTATACACTGTTTTGGACTAGTTTTGAGGGCTGAAACATGTGGTTTAAAAGGTACCAAAGGTAAAGGGGTTAACCACCCCTTTTTGAACTTTATCCCATAGCTTATATCCTTGTTCTTCCCACTTGTTTCTTCACTTTTAGCTACTATTTTTCAGAGTTTTTAGAGACTAAAATATGTGATTTCAAGGTCCAAAAAGTGGAGGGGTTGACCACCCTTCCTTAGGCTTGCTTACTAGTTTTGTTCTCTTTCATTTGTATTTACCTTTTCTAGCTTTTCAAGGTGATTTCAACACTGTTTTTTTTAGTCTTGGGGCTGTTTTAATTGTTTATTTAATTTATGCTTTGAATGCTATACTTGTGGTGTTGTAAATCCTCATGGATTTGGGTGTTTAGGCCTTAGACACCAATCCATTTGAGTTGATAGCCTTTTTTTGCATTTATTTATTTTTTAATATATATAGCTTTCATACATGTTCATAATATTATAATCACCTTTTCATAATCATCTTTGCAACCTTCCTCCATACTTTGTTTATTTTGATTAAAGAGTTGTGTTTAACAAACGGTTATTGTTCAAGCACGAAAAAAAGACTTTCCATGCTTAATGGTTTAATCTATTCGGAGGTTCATTACCAAAGCATTACATCTCTCTTATGCTAAGAACAATCTCTCATTTGACACTTCTCCTAATCGTCGGTGCATTTACTTCTAAGGGACTAACTTTCTAGTTAGACCCTTGGAAATCACCAAGGAAAGTGTCATTATAGCTTGTTATCAAGTTTGGATTTAGAGTCATTATCGCTCATTATGGGTTTGGTTAGTCATTATCGCTTTCTTTGAGTTTGACTAATCATTATCGCTCATTTTGGGTTTGACTTAGAATTCATTATCGTTTGTAAATGAGTTTGACTCTTCCTTTGAAATTTTTCCCATAGAAAAGGGTTTGAAAGGCTCATTTCTCGGGTTAAGTCAATGCTTGATACTCTTTATTGCTTTTAGACTTAGTGGACGTAATTATCACTTTTGGACAAAAAGGAATAAACGATAAGAAATGGAAAGGTAATGTAAAAAAAGCTAATAAAATTAGAGTAAAAGAGGTAAAAAAAAAAAAAAGGTAATAAAATTGAGTTGGGTTCAATCGGATGTTATATTGAACTTATTGCGTCTTGACTCATTACATACTCTTTAGTGATGTTCAGTGTTTCAAGAAGCAATGTCTACCCCTTCCCTTGGGGTAACCCCATGATACGGAAGAGGTATTGTTGGTCTTTCATTTCATTTTATTGAGCTTTTATCTTATTGGTTCTAAGATCATCACGCAACAAACGTGCGAATATTGATGATTTGTGAACCGAATCTACTCCTCCCTTGATCATCTTCATGATAAGGAAGGCCAGATAGGATAAACATCTCCTGAAAACACTCTGTTTTTGCTCTATTTAAGTTCGATTATAGCAGGGTAGTCCCTCAAAAGTAGTGGTTGACCGACCACCTTTCGGTCCGATCGACCACTTTCCAAGGCTGGCCCAGCCACTGTTTTTTGTGCAGGCAGTGGCATTTTTGTGGCAGAACAGAGCAGAACTTGAGGTCGAAACATAATAATTTTCTAACAGCAAATAGAACAGATTTTGGCAGCAAACAGAGAGGTTTTCGGAAGGATGTTCTCCATTGTGTGCATGTGGCTCATCGCCTCCCGTTCGATTAAATTAGTACTTTAATATTAATGTGTTGTAATTAACTAGTTGGCTCCATTCAAATTTGTAATAATTAGTTAGTTTAGTTAATTTTGGTGTTGTAATATTTAGTTAATTAGGACATTCATTCCAACCCTCTTGTATAAGGGCACACTTGTAATATTGTGTATGTCTTCCAACCCCCACTTCTTTCTCCTTTTTATTTACTTGCTTACGATGGTCGTTTGTTTTGCCATATTTTTTGGTTTCATATCATTACCATGACTTGCATCCATTTTTGCATCCATTAGGATTTGGCTAATCATACATAATAGGGTTAATTACACTAATAGTCCCTATAGTTTGGGACTTGTGTCACTTTGGTCCCTGACTTTTCAATTATGACACATTTGACCCTGAATTTTGAATTTTGTTCCAAATAAGGACAATTGAAAATATCATTAGATTTTTCAAGGGTAAAACCGTCAATTTGATAAAATATAAACTAATTTGACAAAAATAAATGTCAAAAATTTTTTTTTAATATTTTTAAAATTATTTTTATCCACCAATGATAAAATTATGTAAAATTAATAAAAATTACATGATTAATTTTTTTAAATTAATTTTACATGATCATCATCCAAATACATAATAAAAATTAATTTGGTAAAAAAAATAAATAAATGTTTAAAAGATTTATCAATTTTACATAATTTTATTTTTAGTAGGTAGAAATAATTTTTTAAAATTCAAAAATATTTGTTTGACATTTATTTTTGTCAAATTAGTTTATATTTTATCAAATTGACAATTTTACCCTTGAAAAATCTAATTATATATTCAATTGTCCTTATTTGGAACAAGATTCAAAATTCAGGGTCAAATGTGTCACAATTGAAAAGTCAGGGACCAAAGTGACACAAGACTCAAACTATAGGGACTATTTGTGTAATTTGCCCTACATAATAAACATCAATTATGTCTTACTTGAATATGTGCATTTCCATATACCTGGAATTGATCCAAATGTCATGTTAAAGAAGCTGAATCCGATAGTTGCATTTTTTTATGTGTTGCATTAGTCACTTGCATAGTCGAGCAAGCATTTTTTCTAATTATTTTATCTCCTTTGGCTTGCCTCGGAGTACTAGGTGAGCATTTTTTGCTTTAGTATATCGTATCAAGCATATTACCATGAGGCTAAGTACTTATTTGATATACCTCTTTGAATGCCTATGGATGAAGGCTATTTGCTTAAATTGGGATGATTTTGATTAATGTACATATAAGCTTGCTTTTTCAAGTAGCACATATTCAAAATTCTTTTCAGCAAACATAAAATCAAAGCATTCCAAAGTGGGTGAAATAGTCTATACTTGTGTGCCTCACATAGTAAGTTAGCATTAATAATCAGTACTAATGTACATAAAAATCACATCATGATTAGTAGATGCCGATCTTTGATTAGGTGAGTGGGGTGCTCAATTCATGACCTTCCCTTCTCATACCTAAGTTCCCGAGCCGAGACACTTTGGTTATGACGAACAAGTGGCCTTTGGCACGAGTCACTAGTTTCCTAAATTTTCTAAAAATATTTAGGTGGCAACTTTGAAATCTGGCAACGCAGTTCATTTCTGACATCTCTGATGATAAATGGTTTTTTTAAGATTTGCCAGATTTGGACTCTCATTTGTGTTTTTTTTTTGTTTCACATTACATTTATGAAACCAGATTTAGAACCACAGGAGTCCGAACTGTAGGGATATCGTTTCCGAGTACACTAAACCCCTCCGACGAGCACGAAAAGCAAGCTCCAGAGCGCAAGAAGGACCGCTCGAGCCAAAACCGCTCGATCGTAAGAAACACCGCTCGAGCGAAGAATGCCACACTCCTAGTAGTTTTGCAGACCTGCAAAAGTACTGGAAGTTCTCAAAGTTTGCTCGAGCATAAGAAAGTTTGCTCGAGTGAACAAGCCAAAATCTGGGCAGCACAGTTTTGAAAAGACTAATTCCCTGCCTATTTCAAACACAACCAAGACACTCCAATAGCCAAACTCAACAAGGAATAAGATGAAAGAAGACATGAACAACCATCAAGACAAGAAAACCCGCATCCAAAACATGAACAACCATCAAGGCAATCGTTCGGTCATCAATCTGATGATCATGCACAGGTGGTACTGGCATGAAAGGCAAGGGTGGCGGTTGTTGCCATTGTTGTTGCCACTGTTGTTGTTGTATTAATTTTTCTTCCATGTCTTGTATCATTCTCTCTATTCTGTCTAATTAAGCAATAGATGACTCTTCTATTTCATCGGGCTTCGTTCTCACCATGTTCTACATGAACTCATATTATGACAAGTACAGAGATATACACAGATACACATAGGCATAGTTGCACGTAGGTACATATTCTTATATTCATATTTTCACATATTCACATATTTGCAGAGTTGGAATTCACATAAGCATATATTTTCAAATGAATGCAATCTTAAGTCTTTTCTAGACACCTTATTGTTCATTTGGACAAGTGTATGAGCCATTAACTCGTGCTCTAATACCAACTGTCAAGACTCAAACCTGCCCCTATGGGTTTAGACCGTAACCGACCAGTAATCCTAGATTACGCTGCCTCAAAAACAGAATTAATAAAAATATTTAATTAATAACAAGGCCAGAAGTGGAAACTGACTAACAAATTTTGTCCAATGAGCAATGCATATATGAAGTAAATACATTATTCATACGTTAATAACTCACATCTGAAAACAAACACATAGATACCATATATGCCCTGGAGTCATTCACAAGTACGAGTCATTACATTACAAAACTCAAAAGGGGTAAATATAGTAGATGCAAAAATGAGGTCAAGTATTACCAACAAAGAAAAGGACAAAGATAAAGGCCTCGTGCATGAGGCATTCTTGGCTGACTCCACAAAACTCGGCAATCCTTTCACAGGTTCACTAGGGTAGGACAACTCTTTGCTCACCTACATATATATATATATATATATAATGAAGTGAGCGAAAGTCTAGTGAATAACATCAGAGTAAAGAGGTTATATGAATGAGTTCTATATATAGAAAAGTAAAATCATAAAGTAACCTCATTACATAGTAGAATTACCTTGGGTCCAATACATGACAGAATGACCTTGGGTTCATAGCAGAATGACCTCGGGGTCCATCACATGACAGGACGACCTCAAGTCCAATACAGTTGTATAAAACGGCCTCTGGTCCAACATATAGCAGAACGACCTCAGGTCCAATACAGTTGTATAAAACGGCCTCCAACCCAATACATAGTAGAATGACCTCAGGTCCAATACATGAGACATACGGAACGACCTCAGGTCCAACAGATACATTACAGATAACATACCAAGCAGACAGATAGAAGGCTCATTCATACTTTCAAATTCATAAGTATAGAAGAGCTTACCACATTGATAGAGTCAGAAAATAGAATAGGAGAAAATATCTTTACTAAGATATTACTCACCTTGAGTAGGTTGATATTCTTCCACAACGTTAAAACCTACGCATTGTACATAATACATAACACACATTGGATTACATTATTCGAACCAAATAATTTATCTTCTCTTTCTAATTCAATAATTCATGTTGGTTTCTCACTTATTACTTCCTTATTGAGTCATAATTTGTGCTTAGAAATGCTCCGGGGAAGATAAGAACGAAGATATGAATACAAAAGGACTTGTCAAAATACGTTGAAAATGGCTTGACCGCTCGAGCCATCTTTTAGTCACTCGAGCGAATTGCATGGACTACAAAAATACTGGGACAGTCTGATCTATGCTCGAGCCAACACTTGGTTGCTCGAGCGGTCCAACAATATGCAGAAGGTTCGCTCGATCGCACACTTGGTCGCTTGAGCAGTATGCAAAATTTTGGATTTTCCAGAACAGAGTTTGAGCTCCAAAAAAGCAAATTCAAAGCCTTGGGTCATGCATAGCTCATTAAAAAACACAAAGTTGTTTTAGAAAACATGTATACATGACCCCTCAAAAACCATTTGCTCAAAATTACTTTAAATCCACCAAAATTAAACCCAAAAGCTCATGCATGTAAGTTTTTCAAAGTTCGTTTCTCAAAACTCTTGAATTTAACAAATTGAACTCAAAACCTCCATGCATGTACAAAACTCTTTTCCAAAACATCAATTTAAGAGTTAACACATGATGAATGAAGCGTGCATGTACAAATTAACTCATAATTTCAACATGGATGTTAGAATTCAAACCCAACATGGCAAAACTCATCATATCATGCATGTATGTATAGCTACAACATCTTCTTGACTTCTATGAACAAAATACATGCAAAAGATCATATATAATCCGTGAACTCAACTCTAAAACACATAGTCTTCAAGAATTGAGGGTTAAATTCTTATCTAAAACCTTTAAATTCACCAATTCTTGCACTATCTTGACCAATTCTATCTCAACCTTCAAATTCTCCTTCAAAATCTCACACACTCTCTCTAGAATGTGAGTTCTCTCTCTTTCTCCCTACAACACTCCTCAAATTTTTTTGCACTTACAATGAACAAGGATGAGCTGAAGAATGAGCTTGAGGCTCATATATATAACTAGAGTGGCTTATTGCATTGATTAGAACATTAGACCAATTAAACACAACTTAATTTATCAAACTGAATCAATTTTTAATTATACTTGCCATAAGGTTCTAAAAATTCCAATTAGTCTATTCATACAGCCAATTTCGGTTTCTGAAATTATTTAAGCCATCAATTTCCTATTCTAAAAAGAAATCATAACATATAGTTTTCAAATCAGACAGATGTACTCAAATCAATCACACGACACATATCACAATTAATAATGAACATATAATTAAATAAATATAATCATGATATGCATATTAGGGTCATCACAGATTCACTAAGAATCATTATTTCAGCATGAATCTCATGGAGAATTTAGTGAAAGTCTTGCACTTGATTGATAACAGCCTTGGAATCAACCATTTTACAATCCAAAAAATGTCTGACAACAAATTCTTTACGCCAGTATTTTCTATCTTATATTTTAGTTCTAAGGATTCCACAATTCTCTAGCAGTCTCCTTCACGCAATACACATTATACAGTTTGTGAGACTATTGAGATAATTCGACACAGGAAGTCCTTATGCTTCTAGGCTTCCACTGCCGCCAACAATTTGCAAATCAGTTTCTCCTTCTATCAGTACTGGCATAGTTTCATGGGTATATCGAACTAGATTTAAAGTGGTAAGATAAAATAACATTTTTTTTCCATCTTTTAAAATCAATTCCCGTAAACTTTTCTGGTTTTTTCCCATGATTGATTGGTACTGACAGAGTTACTGTTGGCATCACAATTCTGGGACAATGGTAGAATGAGTCTTTGCACTTTCCTTTTCAATTGTCATAATTTTAAAAATTATAACACAATATAATAACACATTTTACAAAAATGAAGAACTATATTTGAAAAAGAAATACTTTTTCTAGTATATTTTTTGCTCAAAAGAAAAAAAAATATCAATTTCTAATTTATTTTCTTGAATAAAAATTTATTCCAGTATATTAAAAATATAATTCCACCAAAAGAAAATAAATTTCGTAAAGCCTCAAATTTTTATTTTATTTTATTTATTTTTTAAATAAACTTCTACAACTCAGGCACATAGAAATCTGCTACAATCAGATTTTTCAAACTGAAATCTAAACAATCAGTTATACAGTTTTTTTTTTTTTTTTGTGTGTGCAAGAATCAAAATCTAAAAATCAATCTTAGTAATGAAATATATATAGATATATATTTCCACAAAATTCTCAACACAAAATTTATCTTCTTGCATAATAAAACAAATCAATTGCAGTACATAAATAGAAACACAATTTCTGATTTAAGAATTAACCATCCGATTGTCTCAAATCAATTAGGATGAAATAAATACTTTTAGACTCAATCACACTGAATAATTCATTAGATTGTATCAATAACACACCCACACATGATAAAACACTAGGTTGTATTACTGAACCTCCAACACACGATAAAACTCATCTCATCTTCTTCAAATAACAAAACGTAAATCAGAGCAAAGTTATGTTTCTCTCTCTAGCTTAACTACCTCAAATCTTAACCATTTCTATTCATTTTTGTTTCATTGTTCTCATAAGATCAATATCTTTCACTTTCTCAAATCAAATAAATTAAATCCAAAGATTTTAAATATTTACAAATTTTTTGCTCAAATAAAACTGTATTTTTTGTTTCCCAGAAAAACAACTTTCCAACACAAATACAGATAAAATTAAGCATTAAGATTGTTGGGAAGTTATCACAAGTGATGTAATTTAATTCACTTACAAAGTGGGCACAAGTGTGAATCAATGATTGTTGGTTTGATTTGCAATCAAAACAGAGCAAAAAAGAGAAAGAAAATATTGAAATTATTTCAGAAAGAAACAGAGCAATAAACCATAACAACTTCAAACAAATATGCAAGGAGATTATATTGAAAACATAAGCTGGAAATTGTAACACAAAACAATATTGTAAGAGGAGCTAATTTGAGCCCACTAAATTAATTAGGCCCAGTAGTCCAAGGTTGGTAGGCTCGAATTTATCACAAGTCCAAGATTGGTGGGCCTGGATTTATCGCCATCAAACGGGTTGAGTCGCTCTAAGCCTCGAAAGGGTTGGATCTACGAACTTAGAGACTTACTCGGGCTCGGACTCGAAAGGGTTCGGATCCACGAACCTAGAGATCAGACGCACTTGGCTTCGAACGAATTTAGACGCAATCTAGAAGTCGCTCCGTTAATGAGTCCTAGAACACTTGCGAGCTCAGAGCTTTCCGGGATCTACGCACCAGAACCATGGACGTAATGGAGTTCGAACAAAGGACCCGATCCCAAGTACGATGAGCGAAGATAAATTCACTCTTCGGTTAAACTAGCCTATACCCAGGTCGAGGTGGCACGATCTAGGGGGTTCCTAAGACTCGACAATATTTGCGGCAGGGCATTCTCTTGAACTACCCCTGACCCTTATTCGGCAGGACGTCCTTTGGGACTACCCCTGACCCTTTGGGATGATTGGGGATCATTGGTTAGGTGTGGCTAAGAAGAAGGGTTCGCCGAGAGGTTGATCTCCTCTTCAGGGTTTTCCTCATCCTCAGAGAGGTCACCTCTTCGGACAAGGTGGTTAGAGAGAATATTCCCATGTGCCTTGCACATGCTCCATCCTACATCATGAGGTGCCTATAAATAGCACCTACCCATAGCTTTATAAGGGATGGATTTTGGAGAGATAACTCTTGGGAAAGAACTAATTTCCCTTCTCTATTATCAATCTTGAGAGTGAAAGTGGGAGATCTATGGGAGAGCCTTGCCATTATTCTCTCTCTAGCTACTTTGCTTTCTTCTTCACCCAATCTCTTATCTCCATCATCTCTTTGCTTTTGTGCTCTTAGTTGAGACTATTGAAGAATCTAAGCGTCTCATAATTTTCTAGAGAATTCGAATTTTTCTTCAAAGATCTTAGAAGATCTTCGAATTTTCCAACGACGTTCTTGAACCCTCTCATACAAATACAAACCGAATTTAGTCGACTTGTGTTGGACACAATTTTTTAAAGGTTTAATTTGCCCTACCGAGGGGCTCAGGTTATCAGTGCCAACCTTCCAAGATATAACGACTAGAATCCAAGACCGCAACACAACAATACAGATATGGTGAACCAAACTTGTGTTGCACTCTCTGACTTAGACGCAAACTTGAATGAAGATGAAGGAAAATAAAGCAAAGAATTTCGAAAATTCGATGTGACTCTAACTCTGATTTGGAATCTAATTCAATTCGAATTTCTATATTCTACAACTAAAGATGAGTGGGGTATTTATAAACTCTGAGATAATGGTTCGAACAATCACGAATCTGTTCTAATTTCGACTATTCAACTTCGAGAATGTGCCTAAAACGTAGTGAACATACTGTTTCAAATTCGGCTGGAAAATCGACCTTCACCTTATGAACCTCTATCGAAAATTTGATAGATGCTCTTAGAAGGAGAAAAAACCAAAATCACAATTGAAATTGAATTTCCATTAGAACACTTCGGAGTTTCTAGATGAAACTAGAGACGAATTCAAATTTGAATTCGTTCAACTACCGTTTTGCTGAAGCCTTCTTCGGAGTGAATTTCGCATTCACTCGGAAAATGGTTTGAACAACCATATATATGAAGTGAATCACCACCCGGCAAAGAACGCGTTTCCAACTGAACATATCTCAATCGGTGTCTGGATCTCTTCTCAAATTAGGCTTAAAGTTGGCCAAAATTCATGGTTTCACAAACCAGCCAAAACTTATGGTTTCAGAAACCATTTTTCCAATAGAAGGTTGATTTATGGTCTTGTGGGGTGATTTTTTTTGTTTTGATGGCTGGGTATTTTTCTTTTCATGATCAGAATATCATGGCAATGTATAAAAACATATATAAAGGGGATTTTCGATGTCTTCGGTGGTTCTTGTCGGAGTTAGTCCGATTGCCTACTCGCCTTCTTGATACGAATCCTAATACTCAGATTACAATTCTTGAGATTATGAAAAATAGGTGGTTTAAAAACGTTTCAAGCATATTAAGTTTTATATTGAGGATGATAAGTTGTGTAGTGTTGGGGATGGGGATGAGGAGGATGTTCAGTTTGAGTCTGAGAAAGAATTAAACAGAAAACAAGAATACAAAATTTATTATGTGGTTCGAAATTGATGTCATGAAATACCAACATAAAATATATTAAGGCTCTGTTTGCTTCGACATTTACACAAAAAATATATATTTCTTATAAATTGATTTTACAAAAAAAAAAAAAATGTTTTGTTTTTATTTTTCAACGTTTAGTTGACACTTGAAATAAAAATATTTTATTTCCTAAAAAAGAAATTTTGATTCAATAAGGTGTCATTTATGACCTTTTATTGTTTCGACGTAAAATATTTTATAAAAAAAATAATTTTCTTATAAATTGATTTTACACAAAAAAATTGTTCTTATTTTTGTTTTTCAACATTTGATTGACACGTGAAATAAAAATATTTTACTGCATAAAGGAGAAATTTTGATTGAATAAAATGTTATTTATGACTTTTTAGTGAGCTAAAATACTTATTTTAAAAAGATTAAATGTGTTAAAAATATAGCGAGTGAGAGTTAACTTTTATAAATATTGACCTACAAATTTTTAAACATAAGTTATTTTTGAGAAAATGATGGAAAATATTTTTCTTAAAAAATATTGTACTTACTTTCTGTTCAACCAAGCAGCAAAAAATGAACAAAATATTTTATTTTGCGTCAAAATAAACAGAATCTTATTTGAAAACCCTA
Source organism: Camellia japonica (assembly GCA_030407325.1). Lineage (NCBI taxonomy): Eukaryota > Viridiplantae > Streptophyta > Magnoliopsida > Ericales > Theaceae > Camellia > Camellia japonica. Next base: position 143,829,877 of record JAPPVO010000036.1, read on the forward strand.
AATATGTTGAAAAAGTAGTGACTGGGTGTCAATTTTGTAAAAATTGACTTATGAAAATTTTAAAGGTAAGTAATTTTCAGGAAAATGATGCAAACAACGAAATTTACTTACTTTTTGTTTAACTAAATAACAAAAAATGAGTCAAATATTTTTAATGGAGTCTAAAAAAAATGAAAAAACAAATGAATAAAATATTTTTAATGGGGTCTAAAAAAATGAAAAAGAAAAAAGAAGAAGAAAGAAGATGATAGTTTTGTAAATAAATTCATGCTTAATACTTAGGGGTGTAATTTTGGCCTGTGGCCCGCGGGCAGACCAAGGTGGGCCCGGCCCGTTAAGGCCCGAGCCCAAGCCCAGCCCGATGCCTTGGGCTAAAGCCTGGGCAATCGTTTTGAAGCCCGGCCGGACCCATAGGCCCGGCCCATTGGCCCGCTCAAGGCCCTCCCAAAAGCTCGGCCCACCCGATGCCCAGTTTTTTTTGATGAAAAATAATAAAATTTTGGTGGAAAAAATTATAAAAAATTTAAAAAATTGTTTAGCACGCCCAAAGCCTGAGCCCATTCCAAGCCCATGGGCCCGGCCCGAGGCCCGACCCACTGGCTCGCCTAAAGCTCGAATACCCTTGGGCTTGGGCTAGGGCCTGGGCCTAGTTTTTTGGCCCCTGGCCCGGCCCGGCCCGGCCTGATTTTTTGGCGGGAGCCCGCAAGGCCCGAATGGGCCTGGCTCGAGCACGAGACCGAATGGGCCAGGCCGAGCCGGGCCAAAATTACACCCTTATTAATACTATTGTTTTGTGAGTAAGGATCCCTTCTTGACTTACCTACTTGAATTCTTACTTGATGGGCCATTGGTCCACTTTTGGCCCAATTTCGATGATCCAAACCGTTCAAATTTTAGAATTTGTCATGTACATCATACCTGTAAAAAATCAAATTGATTGAATATCGGAAGAACTAAGAACCGTTTATTAAAAAAATTTAATAAACAATTTTATTGTTTAATAAAACTTTTAGTTCATGTGATTTTTGATATCCGATTGACTTGATTTTTTATAGATATGAAATAGATGACAAATTTTAAAATGTGAACGGTTCAGATCATCAAAATTAGACCCAAAAGTCGGCCCAATGGCCTATCAAGTAGGAAATTAAGTAGGGGAGTCAATGAGGGGATCCTTGCTCTTGTTTTGTTATGAAATGAAACCAATGAACATTATGTATGTTTTTTGTTTTTATGGAATTACAGATTATTTTAAAAAATTGAAAATGAGGAAGTTATATAGGTGTTGGAGAGCTTACACCTAGAGATCGATATATATTGATTTTCAGCGGAAAAGGTAGAAATTGTTGTATCCACAGAATTTCTGTAACGAAAATGAAGATAAAGATGATAGACTATTAATGAATAATACAAGTGAATGTGAAGTAAGAAATTGTGCCTTTGGAATGAAATGACATAAGAAGAGAAGAATGCAAAAGGAGCTAGCGCAGTGCCATGCCAATCTTGTTGGATGTTGGAGTCACGTTGGTGTAGTCGATTGCCAATGCGAATTGGATTCCGTACTTTATCTCTAAGATGTGCGCGATGCGGTTTGGAGATAAAATTATAAAGAGAAAATTTGTGATAAATATAATTTAGAGAGTGTTTAAGGCATCAGGTCTAGTAGATATTTTTTATTGGTGAAATATCCATTTGTAAAATAATTTGGTGAGAAATCTTTTTATTAGCTTTGAAGGACATATTTGTTTCTAATTTTACCCTGTTGACTTTTTTTTTATCTATAGACTTTCGTTGACTATCTGTTCAAAAACAAATTTCCTATCTGTTCAAATTTTTTTTCTTATCTATTCCATTTTTTTTATCTGTTCAATTATTTTCCTATATGTTCAATTTTTTATCCTATCTATTTAATTTTTTTAATCTTTTCAACTCAAATTTCCCTTATTTATTTAAATATTTCTCCAAATAAAATTCAATCTGTCCAAATTTATTATCAGTTTAGATTTTTTAAGTATCTGTTTAATTTTTTTTCCTTATCTGTTCAAATATCTAACCAAATTATATTATTTGTTCAATATTTGTTCATATCCATCTAGATATTTTTTTCTTTCTTCCTATCTGTTGCAATTTCTTTCATTATCTATTGAAACGTTTCTTCTCTCTGTCTGTCTGTCTCTCTCTCTCTCTCTCTCTCTCTCTCTCACACACACACACACATATGTTCTAACACAAGAACAAAATAAAAAAATAGTTTGTTGCAAATATCTGTTTATCATTTTTTATAACATATACAAAAAATTGCAATAGATTCAACATAAGAACCAATCCTAGGAATATCTAACAGATGCAATAAAAGATCCAACATACACACAAATATCAACAACAACAACAACAACAACAACAACAGCAACAAAAACAAAAACAAAAACAGATCTTGGACAGTGGATCCATAAAAATAAAATATGAATAAATAATCTTTAATAATGTATTTTCTGGAGATATGAAAACATCGCTTTGAGCTCTATGGATCTGACCTTCGGGAGGTTTTATATGAAGTGAAACATCATTGATGGTATCATACAGAAACTGATGATGAAAACAGAAATAGATTTCCAATGCATCATCATCTCACCAATTATAGCGATCTTGATTTGGACCTGACCCATTTATTGCTTTTGAATCCAGGAAACCATATCCGTGACGGTTGTTCTTCCTCTTCATATTTGGTTTTAGCTCAGGGGTTGACACCATCCTTGTTGGTGTCGACACTGCCTTCTCTTCTTGGTCTTGTAATACTCTAAGGGTCGACACCAGCCTTGGAAGGGTTGACACCTTCGTGCTGTTGTGTTCCTAGTTAGCTGCTAAAATTTACGGTCGACACCAGTGGTGTCGACACTCGCCTTTGTTGTTGGCCTCTGGAGTCGACACCAGTTTGTGAGGTGTCGACACTTGTCTGTTGCTGAAACTGGTATTGGCTACTAAAATTTGGTGTCGACAGGCACCCTATCTGCTGCCAACATTGGTGTTTTGCTATTTCTTCCTGAGGGTTGACACCTCTGGTTCGAGGGTCGACCCCTGTGTTCTTTTTTCCAGATTTCAGTTCGGTTTTGGGCCTTACTTTTTGGAGGTTTTGACTTATTCTTTTGGGTTGACTTTGGGATTTTACTTCACTTTAACCTAGTACTATAAATAAGGTCCTCACTTACCTTTTTCTTCACTTTATCTTCTCTCTTCTCCTCTAAAACCATGAATCTCTCTCTCTCTAAAACTCACTTTTTTCACAAAGACCTTCAGATCTACTCACGTAGAAATATCTCTTTACCTTGCTCCTTTGAGATTAAGTATTGAGCTTGCCGAGGGCTTTGTTTTGATTGGAGCAAATCATTGTTTCATCTTCGTTTACTTTTGAGTTTTTCTTCCTTCTTCCTTTTCTAAGCTTGAGGTAGGGATTCTTCGTACTTTTTTATGAGTTTGAACTTAGATATATGTTATTTCTAAAACAATATTGTGATTTGGGAATTTTGAACAAAAATCTAGGGTTTTGGTTTTGAAATCAAAAGAGGGGTTTTGTTAAATGGAATCATGGGAAAAGTTGTGGGGATGTGATGATGATTGTTATGTATGGAAAATAGTGGACTTCTTCATTCGGAAGTGATTTTGAAAGAAAATGAGATTTGGTTCCAAAACTATGAGTTTTGACTTGTGTTGGAAAACATTGAAAGATGATGTTGGTTTTTTGTAAAATTTTGGGAAAGAATGTGGATATTAATGGGGATGGTGGAGTTGGATATGTATTGTCACTCACATTTTGAAATTGGAAAGTTTATCTTGTGGAACTTATTTATCTGTTTAGAGATATCTGTTTGGGCTATTAGTGTAGGATAACTATGATTGTTGTAAACATTGCATGAGACCTAAGAAAATTAAAACCGTTTTCTCATCCATTTGCATTGGACATTGTTCACATTGAAAATGTATACTGTTTTGAGAAAAAGGTGAATACTTGGTGAATCTGGGTAGGGGGTGTAGTTACAAATGTTAAGTTGGCTTATGTGTCCTTGGTGAAAGACCAGAAAGCCACGCAAATAGGTGTCGAGCCTATCGGTTAACATTGGTAAAAATTACAAAGAGTAGTGCTTGTACACAATATTTTTTATAATGAAAAGAGAAAGGATGTTATGAATTATTTTATAACCTGACATTACATGGTTTTGAAAGAGATGTAAAACGTTTTGGCACGAGCATGGCATATGCATTCATCCTATAAATTTGTTGAGATTCATATATTGTGTCGAATTATTTCTACTAGGCTTTGCCTCACCCTATATGGGAAAAACATTTCAAGTGCTAATGATATGCCTTCGCTAAGGGAATAGCTTGGGAGAACTTGGAGCGAGACCTTCTTTTGTGTATTTATTGTATCTATTTTTGTACAAGCCAATGGCTTTAACTGTATTGGACTTAAGTCCACTTTTGTTGTGACCAAGCACTGTCTTGGAAAGTTGTAAGCCTTTAGGGCATTCATTTATCTATTGTACCTCTATATCTCACTTCTAATTGTAACATATGCTATAGATTTAGGGTTAGACTTGTGAATTTATATCTGCATATGTCACCATCTTGTACAAGTAATTAGGATTAATGAAAGATAATTATTTCATCATGTGTTGTTATGTAATTAATATTGTGGATGGTTTATAGCAATTATTTTAGGGCGTCACACAATGACCGCTACGAGAGAGAGAAAAACAAGAGAAATAGTCGCAACAGTGCAATAAATCACCATCATTGATGATGAAAGTTTGAACTGGACTGATTGTGTTTTATCTATAAATATTATATGTATTTATACAAAGTGATCTTCAAATCGTCAGCGTAGATCTGAAGATGCAAGCCATGAAGGAGACGTTGCAATCGGCGACGAGCAAAGGCGAGACTATGCCCACGGTGGCCATAGGATTGGACGTCGGTGCTTTGGCTATGAAAGAGCCTCAGATCCATGCTAGTCTCACTCAGATTCGGCAGAGATTTTGTGTCGGTGAAACCTCGCCAAGGATGAACTAGTCATCATCACCGTCGTCAACGATACACACATATATATGTATAAAGAGAGAGAGAGATAGAGAGAAAGAAAGAGGCAGAGGGATATATGTATATATGTACCCGATTTGGGTTACTGTTGGTTTGTGATGGTGGCTCCAACAGATGTGTCGAAGTTGGTGATGGCACTGAGAAAGATAAAAGAGAGATTCTATTGCCACCTGTAGACACCCCATTTTTGACCGACCTTAAGACTCAAACGTCATCGATTGAGCGCTCGGTGATTGCGCATGTTGTGCTCGTGTCGAGGTTTCGGAGTTCTTGGCTGGGAGCCTCACCTCCGGACCTCGGGACTTTTTGTACTTTGATTCGGTCCGCGGACCAAGTTTTGTTTTCTCTTCCCGGAGAGAGGGAGAGGTCGTGTAGACCATCTCTCAGTGGTCGTAGGCTACTTTTCGTGGTCATAGGCCACTGTTCCCGTTTGGAGACTAGTTTCTGGTTTTCGGAGCCGTCGGCCGTGCGCTTCGGTTCGGGACCGCTTAACATTCTCCGTTTGGCACGTTTTTTGGAACACACCTTGTTTCCTCTATCTAGAGGGATACTGTGGTCCGAGAAACCACGTTTGTGGTCATACGCCACTTTTCGTGCTCAACAGCCAATTTTCGAGGCCTCGGGCCGCGCGTCTTGCCTCTCGAACTCTCGTTTTGCATCCGTGTTGGTTCGTTCTTGGCACGAACGTTGTTTTCCTTGTTTGGAAGGTGGTACAAGGGTGGGAGACCAACTTTCTCCTTGGAAACCACTTTTCTCCCTGCCAGCCGATTTTCTGGTTGGGAAACTGGTTTTCTTGGTCTTTGGGCCACATTTTTTGGTTTCCCACCCCACCATTGGCTTGCTTTCAGTGTGGAGACCACCAATTACCCTGGCCAACCACCTTTTTTTTGGAAACTAGAAAAAGTGGTCGGCTGACCAAAAAAAGTAGCTGGCCGACTAGCTTTTTTGGTCGGCAGCTTTCCTTCTGTTTTGACAGACTGAATGGATGCCAGCTGTGCCAGCTGAAGGGCACAGACTGTATCCTCCATACACGTGTATGGAGGGATTGCATCCAAGTTTTAGCTTCTCCAAGAAGCTTGAACCCCTTGAACCCTTTGTTTTTCTATAAGAGAGGCTCTCCCTCTCCATTCCAGAGGTTCTGAATTTTGCCTAAGGCTTGAGCATATATCTCCCTCTATATCTCCATATTTTGTGCCTTAAAGTGCTTTGTCTCTTCACTTGTGCACACAACCTCCTAGCCAAGCACCACCCTTTTGTTGTTGAGGCATCTTGAGGTTGTTTCTGGAGTTTTTGGTTTGGTTTAAGCTCAAAAAAAACCTGCTGGAGTTGCAGCTTTGAAGAAGTTCATCAAGGGTGAGTTTTTGAACCTTAAAATCCCCCTTTCTTGCTTAAGCTTTTAGCCTATCTTGCATGCTGTTTTGAGCTTAAATTATAACTGATAAAAGTTGTGTTTTTGCATGCTTTTGATCTTTGTTTAAGACCACTTTGGTGTTTGGGATTGTTTACCCCCTCTTAGGCCTTGTTTGGCCTCATTTTTGTGCCATTCTTGTGAGCTTCGGGACCACCTTGTATTGGCCTTCTCACCACTGAAATCTAGAGGGATTTCAGTGGTGGGGATGGTGTTTTAAGGTCCTAATAAGGAGAGGGTCACCCTCTCTCCTTTGTGTCCTCTTTACATGCTTCATTTGCCTCACGTTTGAGCACCTTTGGTAAGTGTGTGTTGGCCATGTCTTAGCTTGTATTTGTGGGTATTTTGCTGAGGCATACCACTATTTTTGCTTATTTTGATCACCCCTTGCATGGTTAATACACTTGTAGTGTAAATCACACAATCTAGTCTTGTATGCCTCATGTTTGAGCATGTGTTTCTAGCTTGATTTCGAGCCATCTTAGTAGGTTTTTACTGATGTTTTAACATGCCTTAGATCTATTTTGGATTGGTTTGGTTGGCTCTTGCATGCCTAATACACTTGTAGTGTAAATCCCTTAAACTAGCTTTATATGCTTCATGCCTTGACATGTCATTCTAGCTTGTTTTCTTCCCATTTCAGCATGTTTTTGGTGATTTTTTACCATGTCATGACTCTTTTTTGGTTTGGATCGGTTGGCCTTTGCATGCTCCATACACTTGCCATGTAATCCCATGAAATAGCCTAACATGCATCATGTTGGCACATGTCTTTTTAGCATGCTTTTGGCTTGACTTCAAGAAGACTTTGTTCATGTTTTTCCATGTTTAAGGTCTGATTTTGGTTTTCTTGGTCATCCATGACTTGCTTTGTATAGCTTTGGTTTAACCTAGCTTGTTTGCTTTGTGCATCGGGTCCACTAGCATGCATTACTTGGCTCATTTCAATGATTTGGCATCATTATTTATGCTATTTCAGTCCATGTTTCATGGCCATGCATTTGCATTTGTCACTCAATCAATGCGTTGGAGGATTCCCCCTTTATGCCTTAACATGAGCCATTGTGTATGCATTCATCCCTTTGCTTGCGAGCCATCATTTCAGTGCTTATTTGGGGTTATTTTACCATTATATAACTCTGATTTTTGTTGGTTGAGTCATCCCATCCTTGGTCCTAATAGGTGTAGTGTAATCCACCTTATTTGCCTTGTATGCATTATGCCTCATGCCCCTCATGCTAGCACATTTTGGCTTCCATCCATGCATGTTTTAGTCTCATATTAACATGTACTAGGACTATTTTTGGCTGCCTTAATCACATGCTTCATGTTTTGTATACTTGTAGTGTAAATGCTCTTGCTTGCCTCAAGCTTTGAGCACCATTGCATGCTTTATTTGTGTTGTGTACTTGATTTGGCATCACTTAACATCACATTTCAGAACATATAGACTTTCCATGTTCTCACTTCGTTCATGTTTTGAATGCCTTTGATGGTTATGCATTGTTGCCTAGTTCATGCCTTAGTGTGTATGCTTGCATGCCTAGGACTTTGGGCCCTCATCTTAGCACATTTTGGTCTTTGTTAAGACCTATTTCAACTCTGTCCATGCTTAGTTCATGCATATTTGCCATGCATTACATGCCTTATGTGTAGCCTTCTTTGATAGCTCTCATGCCTTAGGACCCTTGCATGCTCTACTTGCTTTGTTTGAATGATTTGGCATCATTTCTTACTTAATTTCAGTGCACTTAGTGTCTTTACACTTGCACATTTGTCACTCTTTGAGCACTCTTGAGAGTTGTGCTCTTGGGCCTTTTGTATTGGCCAATGCATTATGCATGCATGCTTTGTATTTCGTGCCTTCATTTTATCCCAATGGCCACTGAGTTGGGCATGGCTGAGGCCTATCCATCTTGGTTTAAGTCCATTGTTGCATTGTGTATGCCGTGTCATAATGCGTTGTGCATGTTATGTTATTGTTTGCATTGAGCTTGCCATGATCATATTGCATTGAGTATGCCATATTGTCCATATCATTGTGTATGCCATGTAGTTACATTGCATGTTTGCCATGTTGCTTGCATTGTGTTTGGAATAGGCGTTAGTCCAAACACGGGAAACGAGGGACGTTTCATACTTCAAGTGATGAAACGTGCCTTAATTCCCAGTCGCCGATGCTCTTGATTACCCATGATAGAGTTTTAGGCATTATGTGTTTACTTGTGCATTCATTTCCATATTGAATTGTGCAACTTCGCCTCTCAGCCATCATGCATTGAAATGCGTGATTGGTGGCCCGAGGGTCGAGAACCACACCCCCTTGAGTTCATTACATGATAGGGAGGGTGGTTGTGCACACATATACTGCAAATACTTTGCCATGCCCCTGTCTTGCTCTCTGTTGTAGCAAACCAGAAACCAGCAGCAAAAACTGGTCGGCCGACCAGATAAAGTGGCTGACCGACCACTTTTTCTGGTTTTCACCACAAAAAGTGGTCGGCAGGTGGTCTCCAAAGCCAAAAACTGGTCGGCAGCCTTCCCACAGATTCCTAGGGTGGAGTTTCAGCCTTCTGGAGCTTTTTGCAGTGTTTTGGGACCAGTTGCAAATAGAGGCAAGTTGGGGCATCGCGATGGATTTTCGAGCGAGGCGATTCGAGCGTGCATGCATCCCTCATCATGAGGCCATTTCAGTGTTTTGTTAGCTTAGAATGTATATTTGTTTCAATTTTGGTTGTGTAATAATTAATTAGCTAGAATAGTTAGTTAATTAGTCGGTTCTGTATTATTTATTCGGACCCTCTGTCGAGAGGGCGAATTGTTGTAATAAGTGTGCGTGTATGTGATGCATGTCTTCCAACCCCACGTCTTTCTCCCTTTTTACTTAACTGCTTATGACGGTTAGTTTCAGGGCATGTTTCAATTAGCATCCTTATGTTTGCATGCTTGCATTCATTCATTTGTCTTGCACGCACCACGCTCGGCGCATCATACAAACCGCATCGTATTTCAATTCCAAGTTGAATACATGTATCAATTGTTGCATCTCATATGCCATTTTAGAATAGCCGAGCCTATTTCTAGTTGCATTTTGTATGTTTTTCATTAGCCATTTTAATATGAACTAGGATCATGCATTGATTACTAACTAGTTTCTATTTTGGCTTGGAGTACTTGGTGAGTGTTTACGCTTTAGCATACTGCATGTGTGTGAGTGACTGCCATGATAGCATGCTTACCATGAGACTATTTGCTTATGTGATATAACTGCCTGATTGCCTGTGGGTGAAGGTTGGATTACTTCAATTGGAACAATTCATTGATTGCGAGTTTTAAGCCCACTTGAGAGTGGCAAATCACCATATTTTCTAAGCCCACTTGAGAGTGGCAAATCACCATATTTTCTAAGCCCACTTGAGGGTGGCAAAATCCGCATTTTAGCTTACTTGTGAGTAGTAAACTGTTTTCAAAAAACAAACATGAGCTATTTTGTTAAAAATTAGGCGATCCAGTCTATACTTGTATGTTGTGCGCATCACATAGTAATTCTAGGCTAATAAACCGGAATAAGAACGCATGTGTTTTCAAAAACAAGATATCATGTTTAGTAGCGGCCGATCTTTGATCGGGCGAGCGGGGGTGCTCATTGCATGACCTTCCCCTCTCGTACCCAAGTTCCCGAGCCAAGGCAACTTTGGTGATGACGGACACATGGCCTTAGGCACGAGTCAGGGTTTCCTAAATTCTCCCAAAATAAAATATTTAGGTGGCGACTCTGTATCTGGCCAAGCAGTCCATGTTTGGCACTTCTTTCTAAAAATCAATTTTTCAAAACGATTTGCCTGATTTGGACTCTTTGGTGATTTATTGATCTTGCATTGCACTTTGTGAGATTAGATTCAGAACCGTGACATTGAGTCCGAACTGTAGTGAGCCCAATGAACAAAACGAGATTTTCCTGGGACGTTCGGGGACGTCTACACCTCCGTCGTGGCATAGTACGTAGATGAGAGAGAGAGAGAGAGAGAGAGAGAGAGAGAGAGAGAGAGAGAGAGAGAGACGGTGGTAGTGGTGAAGTCGTGGTGGCTAAACTTAGATCAAATGTCGGAGATGGTGGCAGAGGTGGTAAAGTAGCGAAGGAAGTGGTAGAGAGGTAGTGAGGGAGAGGAGAGAGAGAGAGAGTGTGTGACGCTGGTTTGAGAGAGTTTGACTAGGGTTTGATTTGGAAACAATATATATATATACATGGTAGTTTGGTCATTATGGAAAAGCGTATCCTTATGGACAAAGTAATTTTGCGCGTGGATTTGTGAGCAATGAAAATTCAAAATTTGACTTTTGGCCTAAGCGCCCAATTATAAATTAAATCGTGAACGATAGATTGACAAATAATTAAATCATAGTTTGGATGGTTTAGGTGATTTCAATTTATTAATTGATTAAAAAATAATTCTAAACAATTAATTATTTTTGATATATAATATAAAATATTTAACACTAATTAATTATATAAAATATTTTTGATATGTAAAACACTATTTTAAAACAAATTTCACATCTTAAATCTCTCTCACATTGATTTTTACTTTGATATTTCATTAAAGGTAAAAAAAATATATACGTAACTACAGCGAAGCAGAATGGTTTTGAAATCAGATTATAAATTTCAAACCGCGGTTCAATCTAAGCCGGATCAGTATGGATTAGGCAATTTATTGCACTGCCCTACTTATCTTTATGGGAAGTGAAATAGTATGTATATTATCATAATTCAATTCTATGGAGTCATAAATTAAAATAAAAAAAAAAGTTTTAACCAAACGCTTCATAACGTATATCTATATATTCTTGGGTCATAATCAAAATAATATCATAACCAACATATTTGGCATGTGCTAAAATAGCACATGCTATTTTAGCACATTATCCTATTTAGGCTACAATCATCTTATTTAAGTCACATCATCTCTCTACCACATCACTTCAAACCCAACCCATATTTTATGTTTTTTTTGTAAAAAGTCAAAAAGTGTACTAATCTAGCACTTCCCAAAACCCCATAATAATGAGTCAAAACAAACAAGGTTATAACTAAAAAAAAAAGGAAGCGATGCCTAGGCATCTAACAAGATAATAAGCTCTGAATAAACAAAGAAAAGACAAGAACTCGTATGAAAATAGAAAAGCCGTACCTCTCATTCTCATAAAAATGAGTATACGCTATCCAAATTCATGTAAAGATAATCTCAGAGAGGAGATCCAATTTATTTTTAAAGAGGAAGCCATGCTTAGGCTTCTTGAAAGATAGAAAGCATGAATGAAATAACTTGGACTTGCCCAAATTCCTTATACAAGCCTCAACCAAAAGTGTTTGGCAACCGAGAAAATACAAGAGAAAGTAGAAAGACAGAGAGACAATCCAACAAGCTATTGGGGGGTGTGTGTGGCAAGGACCTCTAAGTAACCTCAAGCCCAATCGACAAACTTAACAACATCAGAAGTGTATACATAGAGAGAAAGAGAAAGAAAAGAAAAGAAAATGCTAGATAGAAATATAAGGCCCAAACTGGTCATACTGTAATAACCCGACCCTCTTATATGCTTTAATTCCTCATTATCTGTGTGGTTATATGTGCATTTATGTATTTGATATGAAATTCCATGTTTTAATGTGTGAACTACATGTTTATCACTTTGTATCTGTCGATTATGAGAAAATCTGTTGAAATGACAGCAGTTAGATTGAAAATTGAAGGCCTTAGAGGCGCGATAATCAGAAATTGACTTTACAGTTATGATCAACATGATTTTTAGGATATAATGTGAAGTTTTGTAAAAATTTGATTCGTAATGAATTAATTGGCCTTATTTGGTTAAATTCTTATTTAAGCTCACTTTTGACTCAAACAAGCTAAGCCTTGGTAGATAGGGGGTATATGAGAGCCTTATAAGGGACTTAGAAGATTTAGACTCAACAAAAAGACAAAAATATCTCCTGGGAAGAGTTCTAGAGAAGGAAAAAAAAGAAAAGAGAGAGGAGAAAAAGAGAATCAACCTAGGAGCTTGGAGATTGAAGGAATTGAAATTGTAACTAAAGAATTGGCTCAAGGTAAGTGTTAATTCACTCAAATACTTGTAATACATCTTCAATTGAGTAGAATCAAGCCTTAAGATGAAGCTTTTACATCCATAAAAGTTAGGGCTTTTTACATCCATAAAAGTTAGGGCTTTGAGTTATGGTCTCGTTTGAAAATGTAATCTCTACATTTGCTTGATTTAAGAGTTGATTCCTTTATTTTGAGTTTGATTTGAGTTGGAGTATGAGAAATTGCTATCTAATTTTACCTCCTTGCATGCCTTGAGCTCATGTATCTATGTATATATATGAAAAGATGAAGAAATGAAGGAAATATAGAGATTAGGGTTTAATATATCAAATAAAAGGAAGTTAGGATCTCTTGAAACTTGAGTTTCATATTTATTGTGTTCATATGTCGTGATTTTGAAGTGGAATTGCTTGAATTGTGCTTAGCAAACAAATAGGGCCCATAATAGCACATGCGAGGCTCGTGGCCGCACATGCGAGAGGCACGACCGCAAGTGCGGGGCTCACAGCCGCATGTGCGGAAAACAGGGCAGGCAGAGCTGAGCATTCTGAAATAAAAGCACGTGCGACCACACATGTGGCGCACTTTTCCGCATGTGCGGTGAGGGTCTTCCGCACGTGTGAGAATTGGGAAAAAATTTTGTTATTTTCTGTTACTCTTTTTGACCCTCTGAATCTGTTAATGTGTAGATTTAATCCCTCTGAAATGCTTAGAACTGAATAAAAAGTGAACGAAATGGAAGAATGATGAAAGTCAAGAAGCTAAGAAAAGAATGCATTGCTTATCGATTTATGTGTGTGATGTGTAGGTCACTCGCCGGAAGGGACCATTGCATGACCGGATCACTGTGAGTAGTAGTAATGTAACGATATATTGAATGTTGCAAATTATATATCTTTGTGTTTTGATTAAGTGATTGAGCATTTGATAGCAATGACATATGATATAGGCCTGAGGCTGTTCTGCTATTATGTTGGGCTTGAGGCCGTTCTGCTATTATGTTGGGCCTAAAGTTGTTCCACTATTATGTTGGCCCTGAGGCCGTTCTGATATTATGTTGGGCCTAAGGTCGTTCCGCTATTATGTTGGGCCTGAGGCCGTTCCGCTATTATATTGGGCCTGAGGCCATTCTGTTATTAAAGTGGGCCCAAGGCCATTCTGTATTATGTTGGGCCCAAGGCCGTTCTATCTTATGTGGGCCTGAGTCTGTTCTGGAATGTGATTGTGAATACGTTATACATAGGTTATATCAATATTGTTCAAGACACTTGTTCATTTATGCCTCCTTACATTATTATTACTTATTGAGCCTTGCTCACTTCGTATTTATATATGTTTTGTAGGTGGTCAGCTTGGAGGCCAGCCCTAGGTTAGCTTCAGGCGTCTTTTGTGGACTGTTTTGTTAGGCCCCAAAGTTGGAGTCTTTTGCCTCTTAAGGAGTCCCTTTAATACCACATTTTTGTTAATTCCTTAGTGGCTTTTATTAAACATTTTGTGATTATGTAACTTTTGGGTTATTAACTCTTTGTATATACACATGGCTTGGACTTATATTTTTATGAATTATGCATGTGGACTTCTCCATGTACGAAAGGATGTGTAATGATCTTGGCATATATGCACTGCTCAATGGATGTTCTCATATTTAATTGCTTCTGTTTCAGGCCTCATAAATGAATAAAATATATTTTTTTTTTTTTTGAAAATTTTGTTTTAAGGCCTAAATCCAGGCTGGTCATGACCTAAACTTTTAGGAGCAAGTTTGGGTCATGACATTTGGTATCAAAGCACGAGTTATTTCCTCACACACGGGGTCCATTTGAGCTTTAAGGAGTCTAGAAAGGACTTAGCCTACATGCATAATGTTTCTCGACGATATGAATACAATGTGAAAGATGATATACTGACTTGTATATGTTATGCAATGAACATTGTCACTGTGTACTTGTGTATCTTTTCTATGTGTATTATTGTGTGTATTATAATCCATTGATATGTTGATCATGGTGAGGACAAGGATGGATGATATGGAAAATTCTACCTTCGCACGACTTGATAGGTTGGAAAGGATGATTACAGACATGGCAGAAACTATGAGACAACAACAACAGCAACCACCACCACCACCAATGCCCATACCACCACCTATGGTACAAGATCATCAAGCTGAGGACCAGATAATTACGCTTACAAAAGAGTTTAAGAAGATGTAGCCGCCGTCGTTCAAGGGTGGCATTGATCCGATGAAAGTCGAGGCATGGGTACTAGGTATAGACAAATTGTTTGAGGTCTTTCCTTATACTGAGGCGCAGAAGGTACAACTTGCCGCTTTTACTCTCAAAGACGAAGCATGGAGATGGTGGATGCTCACTAGAAATGAACATCAAAGATTGACCTAGGCTCAATTTTTGGAGCTTTTCTATGATAAGTATTTTCCCTAGTGTATACGGGATAAGAAAGTGATAGTATTTGAGACTTTGGGGCAAGGAAACAAGACGGCAGCAGAATATGAAGCACAACTTACAGAGTTAGCCTGTTATGCCCCACACATGGTGGATACGGACTACAAGAAAGTGAGAAAATTCGGAACGCCATTCCAAATTGGATTAATGTGTTGAAATTTCCTACCTATGTCGATGTGTTAGAAAGGGCGATAGTGGCTGAAGGTAATATAGTGGCTCAAAATCGGATCTCTGAGTGGAGGGGAAAGAGACAGAATGTGCAAGCACCAAGGGGATTAGTGGCATCACAGAACAAGAAACCAAATTTGGGAACCTCTAGTACTTCCGCCTCTACTCGTGAATCAGCACCAGTTTGTCCGGACTGTAGGAGGAGACACCGCAGGACTTGTTACCAGGTAACTAAGGCTTGCTTCAAATGTGGAAAGACGGGACATTTAGCAAGAGATTGTCCTTAGAGAGACCGACAAATGGGAATAGAACTACTACAAGTTCAGCTGGTTCAACTCCAGCTCCAACACCAACCAAGACGGTTGCCAAACCTACGAGTACCAGAAATGATGTGAGACAGGGACGAGTGTTTGCCCTTATCCTGGTGATGTATAGAATATGGAGGAAGTGGTATCAGGTACATTCTCAATTTATGGTCATCCTGCTCATGTGTTATTTGATTTGGGTTCTATCCATTCTTTTGTGTCGAAAACCTTTGCTCGTAATTTGGATAGATCTATGGAATCATTGCATTATGTGTTGTGTGTGTCTTCACCATCGGGGGCTCCATGTTATGTACGTCTATTTATATGGCATATGAGATCTTGATTAGGGAGGTTTGAATATATGCTAACTTGTTGCCTCTTGATATGGCTTATTTTGATATCATATTAGGGATGGATTGGCTAAGTGAATACCACGTGACTATTGATTGTGCATCCAAGCAAGTTATTTTTCAACTCCCGAGACAATCTGACTTTATTTTTGCAGGACACGGGGTAATTCCTCCCCCTTACTTGATCTCAGCTATGAAAGCTTGTAAGTTATTACAAAAGGGTTGTTAGGGGTATTTGTGTAGTATTTTTAAACAACCAACAGATGTAGGTATTGATACTATTCCAATCGTCCGTGAATTTCCGGATGTTTTCCCGGAAGAGTTGCCAGGAGAGCTAATGGATCGTGAAATCGAATTTGCAATTGACATACTTCTTGGAACTCAACCAATTTCAAAAGCTCCTTATAGAATGTCATTGGCAGAAATGAAAGAATTGAAGATACAGTTGCAAGATCTGCTTGATAAAGGGTTCATTCATCCGAGTACTGCTCCTTGGGGCGCACCGGTTCTTTTTATAAAGAAGAAAGATGGGACACTTCGGTTATGTGTTGGCTACTGGGAACTCAATAAAGTAAAGAATAAGTATCCCTTACCTAGGATCAATGATTTATTTGATCAACTCCAAGGTGCACAAGTCTTTTCAAAAATAAATTTGTGATCCGAATATCATCAATTACGGGTAAAAGCCGAAGACATTGAGAAGACTGCTTTCACACCCGATATAGACATTATAAATTTTTGGTTATGCCATTCGGGGTTACTAATGCACCGGCGGTCTTCATGGACTTAATGAACCGTGTTTTTAAACTGTACCTGGATCACTTTGTAGTTGTGTTCATTGATGACATACTCATCTATTCCAAAAGCCCTGAAGCTCATGAGAATCATTTACGGTCAATTCTTCAAATATTGAGAGAGAAGAAATTGTATGCGGAATTAAAGAAGTGTGAGTTTTGGTTACAGAAAGTGGTGCTCTTGAGACATGTAATTAATAAGGAGGGTGTTTTTGTTGATCCATATAAGATAGAAGCCATTGTGTAGACACCCCATTTTTGACCGACCTTAAGACTCAGACGTCACCAACTGAGCGCTCGGTGATGATGCATATTGTGCTCGTTCTGAGGTTGCGGGGTCTCGGCTGAGAGCCTTGCCTCCGGACTTCGGGACTCTTTTGTGCTTTGCCTCAATTTGCGAACCAGGTCCTTTTTTCTCTGTTTTCTCTTCCTGAAGGGAGGGAGAGGTCTCGTAGACCATCTCTCAGTGGCCGTAGGCTACGTTTCGTGGTCATATGCCACTTTTCCCGTTTGAGACCAGTTTCTGGTTTTCGGAGCCGTCGGCTATGTACCTCGGATCGGGACTGCTTAACTACCTCCGTTTGCTCCGGTTTTTGACACACACACCTTGTTTCCTCTCCTTAGAGGAACACTGCGGCCCGGGAGACCACCTTTGTGGTCATACACCACCTCCGGTGCCTAACAGCCTGTTTTCGGGGCCCCGGACCGTGCGTTTTGGCCCCCGAACCCTCGTTTTGCATCGTTTAGGGTTCATTTTTGGTATGGACCCTATTTTCATTGCTAGGAAGGTGGTGTAGGGTGGGAGACCAACAATTCTTTTGGAAACCATTTTCTCTCTCCTCCAGCCGTTTTTTGACAGAAAGCTGGTTTTTTCTCACTTTTGGGCCATAATTTCTAGTTTTTCATACCATCATTGTGTTGTGCTCATTTGGGAGGCCACCAATATGGGTAGGCCAACCAGTATTTCTTCTTGACCCTTTTGAACCTTGCAAAAAGCTAGTTTTCGTCTCTCTTAGGTCACATTTTCTAGTTTCCCACCATACAGCTGTGTTGCATTCACCTGGGAGGCCACCTTTTGGGTAGGCCGACCAGCTTTCTTGCTTAAACCTTTTGACCCCTGGTCGGCCGACCAGGGAGAGTGGCCGGCCGACCACCTAAGCTGGTCGGCCAGCTTTCTGCTTTTTGCTCTTTTTGAGTGCAACACAGTTGTGCCAACTGTGAAGCACTTGACCCTTCCTCCGAGTTTTTGAGCCTTTTGTTGGTCTTTTTAAGTTGGTTTTGACCCTTTTGTCAAGCTTCTTAGAGAAACTTGACTCTTTTGTCAAGCTTCTTTAGGAAGCTTGACCCTTTTGGTCTAGCTTCCTCAAGAAGCTTGACCCTTTTGGTTAAGCTTCTTTGAGAAGCTTTGACCCTCTCTTAAGGCTTCTCCAAGAAGTCTTGGCTCTTCTCCTCTATAAAACCAACACTCCCCCTCCATTTGCAAGGGTTAGAAAAACCAGCCAAGGCATATACACTCCACCCTCCATATCTCTCTCATCCAAGCTCAAATACCCCATTGTTCTTGGCCATTACACCACCTCTCATAGCCTACCACCTCCACCATCCATTCAATCATCTTGGAGCTGTTTTTCAAAGGTTGAAGACTCACCTTCTTGGTCCAGAACTTGCTGCATTGCTGTGCTACAAGGGTAAATCCTCATTCCCCCATTTTTTTGCATTATTTTTCTTCATAACTTAGCCCTATTTGAAAGCATTTTTGGGTTTTGTTATAAACTGAAAAGTGTCTTATTTTCAGCTCCTCTTGAAGTTTGATTCAGGAAACTTTTCTGTTTGAGGTCATATACCTCCTTGTATGCTCTATCCCTCTTTGTAGGCTTATTTTTGCTTCATATCTTATCCCTACTTGTGAGCATTTTTGAGATTTGTCATAAACTGAAAAGAGTCTTATTTTGAGCCACTCTTGATGTTTTATTAAGGGCATTTTTCTATTTGAGGTCATTTACTTCCTTGTATGCTTGTTTGCCTCTTGTTTTGAGCCTTGCATCTAGGCCTTTGTTGCATGCTTTGTTTGGCCTTCTAGCCACTGAAATCTAGTGGATTTTCAGTCGCTAGCACATTGTTTTGAGATCCAAAATCAGAGGGGGGTGACCCCCTCTCTCCTTGTCTTGTTTGTTGGCCCTTTTGGCCTTCCAAAGGGGCTCCATTTTGCATGCTACGAAGTCACATTTCAGGCCCTATTTGGCGAGTTTTAAGGTCTTCCTTGACTCTGTCCGGAGCCCATTTGGCTATATTTTGTGTCCCTCATGCATGTGTGGAACAATCCTCCTTAAGGCCTTTCAAGGGAACCTTTCATTGCATGCTTCATTGACCCATTTCAGGGCCTTTGGTGAGTTTTAGGGCTGTCATAACTGATTTCCAAAGTTGGTTTTGCCATTTTATATGTCTATTTTGTATGTGTTGAGTAATCCACCTCATGGCCCTCCAAAGGAGCCCCTCATTTTTGCATGCATTGGCTACATTTGTGGTTATTTGGGCATATTTTAGCATACCATGTTCCTATTTGTGGCTGGTTTGGTGACCTCTCTTGTGCTTCATATACATGCCATGTAAACCATGCTTACTAGCCTATGTCGCATGTTGTTTTAGCCCTTCATGTTAGCACTTTTTGGCCATGCTTGAAACTGATTTGGTGCATGTTTAGGACTGCCTTGGCTCTATTTTCATGCCTCATGGTCAAATAATGCTTGCTTTGCATACTTGTGGTTCAATGCATTTGCCTAGTTTTGAGTTTCGGGGCCTATTTCATGCATTGGGTGACATGTTTCCATGATTCGGGACCATTGAACATATTATTTCAGAGCTGGAAATTGCATGTTTGTATGCCATCTTTCATCCCTTGCCATGCTTTGGTAGAGTGGCATTTGATGCCTTAAGATCGATCCCTTGCATCGTGTATGTTTGCACATGTTCAGGTTGTCTCATTTTCATCATATGGCTACTGACGTGAGTGTGGCTGAGGTCCACTCATATTGGTGTAAGTCCATCGTGCATTGTGTATGCCATTTCAGTCCATAGCATTGCGTATGCTAGGTTACATGTTAGTACATTGTGCATGCCATGTTGTGTCACGTGCATTGTGTATGTCATTTTAGTCCATAGCATTGCGTATGCTAGGTTGCATGTTAGTCGCATTGTGTATGCCATCTCATTTGCATTGTGTTTGGGGTAGGAGTTAGCCCAAACATGGGAAACAAGGGACGTTTCGTAGTCCAAGTGACGAAACGTGTCTCAATTCCCGGTCGCGACACTCTGGATTACCCATGATGGAGTCTAGGTCTTGTTGTGTTTTCATGTGCATTCATTTCACATCGAGTCGTGCAATTCGACTCCTCGGCCATCATGCATCGAGATACGTGATTGGTGCCACGAGGATCGAGGCGTGCATACATATGTGAAAATACTTTGCCATGCCCCTTTCTTGCTCTCTGATTGCAGCAAATAAGAAATCAGCAGCTTTCTAAAGCCTTGCACAGCATTCCGGAATTAATTGCAAACAAAGGCAAATCGGGGCATCGCAATGGATTTTCGCGCCAAGCAACTCAAGCATGCATCATTCATCATTCGGAACAGAGCTGGGGCGGTCCATGGATTTGCATACTAGTTTATTTTGCTTTCCTAGTTAATTTGATAATTAATTAGGGTTTTGTAATATTATTTATTCGGACTGTATTTATTTATTCGGACTGTATTATTTATTCGGACCCTCCGCGAGAGGGCGAACTTTGTAATAAGTGTGCGTGAGTGTGTGTATGTCTTCCAACCCCACGTCTTTCTCCCTTTTATTTACTAGCTTATGATGGTTAGATTATGACATATTTCAATTAGCATCCTTATGCTATGCATGTTTGCATCATTCATATGTCTTGCATGCACCGGGCTCGGCGCATCATACTAACTGCATTGTATTTCAATTCGAAGTTGAATAAATGTTATCTGTTGCATTTCATATGCCATGTTTAGAATAGCTGAGCCTATCTTAGTTGCATTTTACATGTGTTGCATTAGCCATCTTAACATGAACTAGGATCATGCATTGATTACTAACTAGTTTATGTTTTGGCTTGGAGTACTCGGTGAGTGTTTATGCTTTAGCATCCTTGCATGCGTGTGAGTGACTGCCATGATAGCATGCTTACCATGAGGCTATGTGCTTGTGTGATTGTAGACGTCCCCGAATGTCCTGGGAGGGAATCCCCACGTTTCTGTTCATTTGGGCTTACTACAGTTCGGACTCAAAGTCACGGTCCTCTATCTAATCTCGCAGAGTGCAATGCAAGATCAATGAATCATCAAAGAGTCCAAATCCGGCAAATCATTTTTTGAAAATAGATTTTTTTGAAAGAAGTGCCAAACATGGACTGCTTTTCCAGATAAAGAGTCGCCACCTAAATATTTTATTTTGGTGGAATTTAGGAAACCCTGACTCGTTGCCTAAGGCCACGTGTCCGTCTTCACCAAAGTTGCCTCGGCTCGGGAACTTGGGTACGATTGGGGAAGGTCAGTTATGAGCACCCCCTCTCGCCCGATCAAAGATCGGCCTCTACTAACCATGATATCGAGTTTTGAAAACGTTATGTGGTCTTATTCTGGTTATTAGCCTAGATTTACTATGTGATGCACACAGCATACAAGTATAGACTGGGTCGCCTGAATTGGAACAAAACATTTCATGTTTGTTTTGAAAACGAGAAAAACATGGTTTTGCCACTATTTAGTGGGCTTAAAACTCACAGTCAATGCATTTTTCCAATTCAGATAATCCAACCTTCACCCACAGGCATTCAGGTAGATATATCACATAAGCACATAGCCTCATGGTAAGCATACTATCATAGCAACACTCACACACATGCAAGGATGCTAAAGCGTAAATGCTTACCGAGTACTCCAAGCCAAAACAGAAACTAGTTAGTAATCAAATGCATGATCCTAGTTCATGTTAAGATGGCTAATGCAACACATGCAAGATGCAACTACAATAGGCTCGGCTATTCTAAGATGGCATATGATGATCCTACAGCTAACACGTATTCAACTTAGAATTGAAATACAAATGCAGTTAGTATGATGCGCCGAGCCCGGTGCATGCAATACAGATGAATGATGCAAACATGCAAGCATAAGTATGCTAATTGAAACATGCCCTAATCTAACCATCATAAGCTGGAAAATAAAAGGGAGAAAGACGTGGGGTTGGAAGACATGCATCACACACACGCACGCTTATTACATAATTTGCCCTCTCTCGGAGGGTCCGAATAAATAATACAAACCGAATAAATAATTAACTACTCTAGCTAATTAAATATTACAAACCCTTAACTAATTAACAAATTAATTAAACTATTTAGAGTAGTAAAATGGCCTTAGGAAGAGGGATGCATGCAAGCTCGGATTGGTTTCGCCCGGAAATCCATTGCCATGCCACTATTGCCTCTGTCTGCACTGTTTTGCATCTATGAAAATAGTGCCAACCTCTATGACACTTTTGAACTGCCTTAGCGACATGCTGAGAGGTCATCGACCAAATGAAAAGGCCACCGACCATCTATAACCGGTCATCGACCATTAATGAAGCCACCGGCTGGATTTTGGTGGTCGGTCGGCACTGTAAGTAGCCGACCGGCCATTTATTCCTACAGAACACTGGTTTTGCTGCAACAGAGGACAGACAGTGCATGGCATAGGATTTTCAAAGCAAAATGTTGCACGACCACCCTCCCCATCATGTTATGGACTCAAGGGAGTGTGGCCCTCGGTCCTCGGGCCACCAATCACGCATTTCGATGCATGATGGCCAAAGGAGCTGAAGTATGCAATTTCAATGTCAAATGGAATGCACACAAAACACATAAAGGACCCAACCTCTATCATGCTTGATCAAGAGGCAAGGCATGCATGCAAAATGCAATGCAACAAGCATGCCAAACCATGCAATATGGCTCAAGCATGCAACATGGACATTCAAGCATGCAAGGCAAACATGTGACAACATGTAAAGGGACAAGATATGCAATCATTCAAGCATGCCAAATGCAATTAAACATGCAACAACATGTTAATGAGCCAAGTATGTAACAACATGCAAGGCAAGCATGCAACAACATGCAAGGGATGGTCTTAAACCAATATGGGCAGCTCTCAAATAGGCCCAAATCAGTGGCCAAAATGATGCGACAAATGCATGAAAACACACACACAAGCATACATACACATGGGCCTAAACATGGAGCATAAGACATCAACTTTTCAAAGCATTGAAAGGATGGAAAATGCAAGCATGCAAGAATGAAACATGGACTGAAATATGATCTCCAATGATGCCAAATCACGAGAATATGCCAAGTAAAGCATGCTAGTGACCCATACACCCAAAGCTAGCAAGCTAAAATGCATGATGGCTATACAAATCATGGCAAACATGATCAAAACAACCAAAACCAGACCTCAAGCATGGCAAAACAAAGCTAAAATCTTCATGAGGTTAAGCCAAAACATGTAAGCATGGTGGTCTAAACACAAGGTGAATGTTAAGGCAAATGAGAGGATTTGCAAAGCAAGTACATGAAGCATGTAAGAGCCAACTAAACTAGTAAAAGTCAGAGCTATAACATGCCAAATAAAGCCCAAAAACCCACTGAAACATGGTCAACACATGTTAGAATGAGGTGCTCCTTTGGAAGGCCATGCAAGGGGTTGCTCTACACATGCAAGAGGCAAGCCTTAAATGACAAAAAAAGCTCTGGAAAAGGTTCAAGCAGGCCCTAAAACTCACTAAAAAATGTCTGAACCGAGCTCAAGAAGTGTGCAAATAAGGTCTCCTTTGAAGGGCCAAAAATGCTAATAAATAAGACAACAAAGGAGAGGATCACCCCTCTCCTTCTTAGGACCTCAAAACACCATCCCCACCACTGAAATCCCTCTGGGTTTCAGTGGTGGGAAGGCCAATACAAGGTGGTCCAGAAGCTCACAAAAAGGCACAAAAATGAGGCCAAACAAGGCCTAAGAGGGGGTAAACAACTCCAAACACAAAAGTGTTCTTAAACAAACTTCAAAAGGAGCTTAAAATAAGACTTTTTTCAGTTTATGACAAAGCTCAAAAATGTTTTCAAGTATGGCTAAAAGATGAAGCAAGATAAAGACCAAAAGAAGGTAAAGTGTGTTACCCTTGTAGCCAAAAGGGGACAGCAGCTTCTTGGTCTAGAAAACCAGTCCCTTAGCCTCTGAAAATGGCTTCCAAGATCCTTAGGTTGATGATGGAGGTGTTAGGCTAAGAGTTGGTGTGCAAAGGGGCCAAAAACTATGGACTTTGGAGCTCAAAGTAGTGAGATATGTATGGTTTTTGCCTTAGCAAAATTTTTTGAACCCTTGCAATGGAAAATGAGCTCTTCTTTTATAAAGGAACAAAGGTGCAAGCTTCTCTTAGAAGCTTGAGCAAAGGGGCCAAGCTTCTCTTAGAAGCTTGGAGCAAAAGGCCAAGCTTCTTGAGGAAGCTAGAGCAAAGGGGTCAAGCTTCCTCAAGAAGCTAAGAAAGGGTCAAGCTTCTTTTAGAAGCTTGGAGCAAAGGGGCCAAGCTTCTTGGCGAAGCTAGGCAAAGGGTTCAAGCTTCTTGGAGAAGCTAGAACAAAGGTTCAAAAGGTTCAAGCTTCCTCAAGAAGCTAAAACCAAGGGTTCAAAAGGTTCAAACCTCCCCAAGAAAAGGTCTCGGCCAGAAAAAATGGCCGATTGACCAAAATCAGTGGCCGGCCGACCAAACACAATGCCGACCAGCCAATACCTTTGGCCGGTAGCAAGAAAACAGGGTCGGTGGCCTCAAGCCATGGCCGGTGATATGAGGGGATGGCCAACAAGCCATTTCCCACCCTCAGAAGCAAAACAACAAGTGTTTGGTGCAAAACCAAACACAAAACAGACAAGTCGAGAGGTCTTGAGACAAGGCGCGTAGCGGAAACCTCCAAGAACTCAAGACGATCACCAACATGGATAATCATCGAGTGTTCAAACGATGACGTCCAAGTCTTGAGGACGGTCAAAAATGGGGTGTCTACAGTGATATACCTGCCTGAATGCCTGTGGGTGAAGGTTAGATTATCTGAATTGGAATAATGCATTGACTGTGAGTTTTAAGCCCACTTGAGAGTGGCAAACCATCACGTTTTCTAAGCCCACCCGAGGGTGGCAAATCCACGTCTTAGCCTACTTGCGGGTAGCACCATCAAACCATTTTCAAAATAAACAAACATGAGATGTGTTGTTCCAATTCAAGCAGTCCAGTCTATACTTGTATGCTGTGCGCATCACGTAGTAATTCTAGGCTAATAAACCAAAATAAGAGCACATAATGTTTTCAAAACTTGATATCATGGTTAGTAGAGGCCGATCTTTGATCGGGCGAGCGGGGGTGCTCACGAAGTGACCTTCCCCAATCGTACCCAAGTTCTCGAGTCGAGGCAACTTTGGTGATGACGGACACGTGGCCTTAGGCAACGAGTCAGGATTTCCTAAATTCTCCCAAAATAAATATTTAGGTGGCGACTCTGTATCTGGCAAAGTAGTCCATGTTTGGCACTTCTTTCTAAAAATCTGTTTTCCAAAACGATTTGCCGGATTTGGACTCTTTGATGATTCATCGGTCTTGCATTGCACTCTGCGAGATTAGATATAGGACCGTGACATTGAGTCCTGAACTGTAGTAAGCCCAAAGAACAAAACAGGATTCCCTCCCGGGACGTTCAGGGACGTCTACAGTTTCTGGCGACTCCGCTGGGGAGTTAGAGAACTTGACTCGAACTCATGATATCTGGTTTTGACTACACTTATGTGTTTCTTTACATTGCATTTGCATTGGTGCGCCTAGGACACCGTGGTTGCCGTATGCTATTCTTGAGCGGTTTGCCGGAGGCTCGCTTTGCGAAGCGTGCCATAAGGCTGACCGGTTGCGGGCTTTGCCACGACGGGAACACAAACCTCGATTTTTACCGGGGCACCCTTTTTGACCATTCGACCTAGTGCATATTCAGAAATCCATAGTGACCATTCCAAGCTAGGACAGGTTGCTTACCCGATTATAGGTTGTTTGAAACCACTGCGTGCGTAGTGAAACCCTAGCTCCTGACAAAATAGGATAGGGAAACCTTACCCCTCCATAGGGGTGTTTTCGCTCTCACTTGCTTACTATGTGCTTTTAGAGTGCGTCTCTACAGGAATGCATGTATTAGTTTGCAAGTCTGGGCATCAGGCCTGTGGGCATCAGCATCAGTGTTTTGGGAATCAGTTTTACCTGAGGGTATCAGTTTACAGGCAGAACTTGTGGTAGAATTCTGTAGGGGGGGCACAGTCATTCAACTTTGCTCATTTTGGTTTTGGTGAAATCAGGCTGAGGTGCTGTCTGTTTTCTCTTTTGCAAGGTAGTCTTGGAACCATAGCTTCAGAAGGCTCCGATATCCCCCAAGTTCATTGGACTCGTGTCAATAGACTTTGTCAGGTCAGAGATTCCGTTCAAAAGCAAATCAGTGTTCCTTCGCCAGAGGTAGGGTAAAAAGGCCAGTCAGGCACAGATCATCAGTTCAACAGTCTTCGGATCAGAAGTCATTATCCATCTCACCCGTGTGCAGTTGGGTTGAGATATCTGCTTTTACTCCAGAGATAGACATACCGGTAGTCCAGATAGATCAGGGCAGTATGGCAGGGATGGAGGAAATGGTGCGCCAACTCCAAGAAAGTATGAAACTCATGCAGGAGGACGCTGCTCGTCAAGCGGAATTTGCCAAACAGCAGGCTATGGTCATGACCCAGCAGGCAGAGCTAATTACCCAGCTACAGCAGCAAGCCGAAGCATCAGCCTCACATCAAGCTCCTCCCCCACCAAGGGTCCCACTACCCGGGGAGACACCACATGTCCAGAATACCCAAGAGGATACAGACATCCCGATAGGGCCGGCTCTGCCCCCGATTCAACCTCAACTATCCAAGGCACCTACGCTTGTCAATCAACCGGACTCTTCCTTTCAGTTCGAGGTGGACCCTACAGCATTGAAGTTGAGCAAGCTTGAGAAGTTGTTCAAGAAATCCCAAGGTGTGAAGTCCATCCCGGACATCGAGGATGGGTATACCGACGTAGCCGTGACACTGCCGGACAGATTTAAGATGCCACATATTGACCGCTTTGACGGGTCCGAGGATCCCATGGTGCACTTACGACTGTTTTCAGACATATTAAGGCCGATGGGCCTCACCAGACTGTAGAAGCTTTCATTGTTTGGCCGGACCCTGTCGGGTATGGCGGCCATCTGGTACGCAAAACTGGAAGACGATGTTAAGAGGAATTGGGATGAGATGGCCGAGGCTTTTGTCGCTCAGTACTCCTATAATACACAGATCGAGATTACAACCCGTGATCTCGAGACGACTAGGCAGGAGCCTAAGGAGAGTTTTTCTGATTTCGTAACCCGGTGGAGGGCCAAGGCCTCAATGATGACCACTAGGCCCACTGACAAAGATCAGATTCGGATGATTGTGCGCAATCTCCAGCCCAAGCTTATGCAGAAAATGATTGTTCTTCCCTTCCCCACCTTTTCAGATTTACACGAGATGGGGGTGCAAATCGAGGACGCTATGAGGCAGGGCCTCATTGACCAGGAGAAGGAGCAGCCCAGGAGGGCGTTTTTCCGCAGTTCGAATGCGACCACCAGTGGTGATGCAGCTGCAAGATCTTCTAAAGTGGGCATGGTCACCACCACCACATCAAAAACAGCTACCCCATTCACCGGTGCGTCCGGAAGTAGCTCGCAAAAAACCAAATATCCACCTCGAGTCAAGAGGGTTTTTACCCCACTTTATATGCCTTTGTCAAAGGCTCTAGAGGCTTTACTCCGGAAGGGATATCTGAAACCGTTGGAACAACGGCCTCTACCCGATCCTCTCCCTCCAAAGCATGACCAGACTAAGTATTGTGCCTACCATCAACAAACCGGTCATGACACTGATAGTTGCTTTCGTCTGCGCCATGATATACAGGATCTGTTTGACAACAGGGTCATCGCCGCACCAGTCTTGCAAAGTCTATCGGCACTTGATCAGTGAACTTACGGGGGATAAGGTGACTATGTGATTGAGGGATGAACCACCTGCGGGCGGCACTCAGTTTACTCCAGATATGGCGTATGGCACGCACTGTTTTGAGCATTCGTGAATGTTGGTTTTTGTGCTTTCTGATTCGGGTATTGAGTCAGTTTTTGTTATGTCGTTTAGAGTCTGTCCCGTTATATAGAGTCAGTCTTTTCATACTGAGTCAGTTGGGTCTGTCTTGTTGTATCGAGTCAGTCCTGTTTTGTTAGAGTCGAGTGATCCCGGGGGCGTTACCTCAGATATCACTATTTTGTTTTGTGTTTGTCTTTTCGCTTTCTTTTGAGTCTGTTTCTGCCGGGGAGCCCGTTACACTAGTAGATCTAATTGAAATAGCTGTGGTTTTCATGCTTTTGTGCTTGTTTCTGCTTTGAGCCTGTTGTGCCAGCAAACTTGAATGAAATGGCAGTGGATTTCACCTGCTCTTTTGTGCCTTGAATTCATTACATCGACCTAAGTTTTTCAAAAAAAATTTTTAAACACTGCGGTGAAAACAAAGAGGAAGGAATTCCTTGGGATTTGTAAAAATTTGATCAGGTGAGAGAAAGAGAGGCATGCTAAGCCCTTAATGAATGAGATCATGCTTGTTAGTGTGAGTACTGGGAAGGATCCTGGCTTGATCCAGATTGATTCCGCACTGTCTTCAGCGCGAGCGATTTGTCGCTTTCTTAAAAGATTTCAAAAAATGTTTTGCGCAGTCCTGCGAAGACCTGTGTGGAATCGCTCTTGAGATTGTGCAGCCTAGGATCGCTCTCAGCCTCGAGACTTGACCCCTCACTTTCAAACCTTGAACTTAGATTCAGAATGTTCAATAGTCAACCACAATGTGAGGCCCGTGTGGCCGGATCAGAAGTAGCCCATGAACTAGGGGCGAGAATATCAGATGTGATCAAAGGAAGCTTGCGAAGCTAGATCAAAAGCAGCCCTCGAACTAGGGGCAAAAAAATGTCAGATGTGCTCGAAGAGTCAAAGATAAAGACTGGAAAGAATGCCAAATTCCAGAAGGGCAGAAAGAAGAAGGTATCACTGAAGGACAACTGAGTTCCTATCCACAACACTAGGGGCAAATTCAGCCCCCCCATTGGATGGACTCCTGCATCGTCAGCGAACAACAGCCATTCTCCTGGATTCAGATAACTTCAGGATCTCAAAACCATTTGACATGGACAAAGCTACACTTTTACCCTTGAGAGGCTCGCTGGGCCGAAAACCCGGAAGGGCGACCCAGGCAAAAGTTAGAGCAAGAAAAAGAAGAAAAAGAACAAAAAGAACAAAAAAAAGAAAGAAAAATGCAAAGAATGAAAAAAAAAAAAAAGAAGTGAAGAAAATGAAAAGAAAAGATGAAAAAGAAAAAAGAAGAAAAGAAATGAAAAGAAATTGAAAAGAAAAGAAGAACAAAGCTTGCCAGGTTGAAAACCCAGGAAGGGCGGCCTTGGCCAAAGTTAGAGCGCAAAAGGAGAGGTTAATACCCGAGTGTACCTTACCCCGGAACTACGTAAGGCTTGATTCCCATGTTTGGGATATGTAGGCAACTTCATTCTGAAGTCCAGCCATAAACACTTCAAATTCAATTGTGTCCATGTGATGGTTTTGGTCATCTTTGTCTTCTCTGTATCCGAGAGTTCGGTTGTGATCGTCACTTTGAAAACTGATTACAATGCGCTGCGGTGCTATCCAAACAAGGGGCAACTTTCCGTTGCCATACAGCGCGCTACGGTGCCATTCAAACAAGGGGCAACTTTCCGTTGCCATGCGGTATCCTTCAGACAAAGGGGCAGTTTTCCATTGTTTTGGATCTGAGGTTGTGTATCTCAAGAGTAGGTTCCGTGCTCGTCGAGCAATGGCCATTTGCAAAAATAGTTTTTGAGAATTTTTTAATGAGGTTGACTAATTCTCTCGAAAATTATTCCACTTTTCCAAAACTGGACCATTTCTTGGACCCAAAAAAGGAAAATTTTCAGTGCTCATAATCTAACTCGCATGTTTTCAAATCAGAAAATCGAATGAGCGCATTAATCTAACTCTCATTTTGGTTAAAATTGTTTTAAGCAGAAGCCAAAAACAAAAAATGGTCAAAATAATGAACTAGGGGCACAGTTGAGTCAGGCTTCCTGTCTTTCCCCCGTTGTCAATGCACTTGCCAGAAAAGGCACTCTACTTGCCGGAAAGGGCACCTTATTCGCCAGGAAGGGCATAGCGGAAGCTAACAGAAAAGGGCTGAAAGCTCTCAACATCCTCCAAGCAACGAGGTATCAAGCCAAGTGCGAAGCATGAACTGGAATGGATCAAGATATTCCACTCCCTCGTCTGGACACATTTGATCATGTCCAAACTCCCCAGTAGAGCATCGTCAACCAATGTCAATTGCAGATCTGCTGCACATCCAGCCACATCACAACCCCTCTGTAGGGGAAGTTCACTGTTGTGAGCAGAAGAAAGAGAATCTAGTAGAATGCTAGGGGCAAGAGCCCGCAACTTCTTGTTTATCCATCAACCACCCAGGAGAGGGATAAAAAATGAGAGATTGAAGAATGGAGAGATGTGCGCTGAGGGAAAAAGTGAGGAAAAGGGCTTTTTCAGAAAAACAGAGCTTGAGGGCCGAGTGATGTGAGAATCACAAATGAGAAAGGGTGGGAAATAATACCCAGAGAAACAGGCTCCCTGTGCACGTCTGAGTGTCGTGTCTTTTTGTTTTATCTCGATTCTTGTTTCGAGTCGTTTCGAGTGTTACTCGATGTATTTAGGTTGTTTACCTTTTGTTTTCCGTTGTTGGGTCGTAGTGCGCTGTGTTCAGTCGTAGGCTCAATACCCCGGTCAAGAACTCATATCTCAATTTCAAAAATAAAATCGTTTTGCGCTCCGAGTGCTGTGCCATTCTCTACATTTGTGCAAAGCAGGATCTGTTCTTTCATAAAACTGCAAGGTTCAACCCAGGTCACATGAGAACAGTAAAACCAGGACCTATCTGAAGCTATATAGGTTCCAGACTGCAAAGCAAAAGAAAAGAGGGAAAATGTCGGGTATTTGAGTTTGTTTCAACTTCAGTAAGTTCCAAGATTGCATTTCGTGTGTACCTCTTCAGGTCTTGCCAATGCTCTGAAGTATGAGTGTGCCTCTACCTCAAGCTCAAGATCAAGTCTGCTTCAATCCAGAATGGCAATCAGAAGTTCTCTCCCTGAGTATCATTCCCTGCCAGAGGCATCTCGGCTGTGTTCGCAATGAGTTCCTAGGAGACCAACTGCGATGGTGGAAACTAGAGTTCGAATGGCTGTTGCCTAGAACGCAAAGGTTCGGGATTTCCGAGACTAAAGTTTGGTTTAAATACCCAGAGACGCGTCCTCGGCTTGAAATCTGCATGGAAGCCCCATAGGTTGAGATAGTATGTATGCACCTCAATTCTGGATACTGAACCAACCTAGTCTGTCACCCCGTTGGAGAATAGGGAAAGTTGTGAATATGATCAGGAAGAAAGGCAGCATCCAAAGTGTTCTACATGAAGAACCCTTGTCAGTATTCCAGAGCCTTTGTACTGTCAGTTGAAGGTAAGTGTTCGAAGAGCACGAAGGGAGATCCCCGTCAGAGTAGAGCGGTTCATCGCCACTCACCCCATGAGGTGCTTTCTAAAGCGCCGCTATGCTTGTTTATTGCGTTCCTTCAACATCATGCATTGTATGCACGATATTGTATGTACGGTTCATTCAAAGAAGTTCCGTTTGAGATCATTTATTTAGTGTATCAATCACACTTCATTCGCTTAGTGTATCAATCACACCCTGTTCACTCAGTGCATCTATCATACTTTGTGTTCATCTTTTGTGTATCCATCACACCTGTTCACTCAGTGCATCTATCACACTTTGTGTTCACCTATTGTGTATCCATCACACCTGTTCACTCAGTGCATCTATCACACGTTATGTTCACCTATTGTGTATCCATCACACTTGTTCACTCAGTGCATCTATCACACTTTGTGTTCATCTTTTGTGTATCCATCACACCTGTTCACTCAGTGCATTTATCACACTTTGTATTCACCTATTGTGTATCCATCACACTTGTTCACTCAGTGCATCTATCACACTTTGTGTTCACCTATTGTGTATCCATCACACCTGTTCACTTAGTGCATCTATCACACTTTGTGTTCACCTATTGTGTATCCATCACACTTGTTCACTTAGTGCATCTATCGCACTTTGTGTTCACCTTTGGTGTATCCATTACACTCGCTTCGCTTTGTGTATCTATCACACTATGCTTACTTTGTGTATCTATCACACTATGCTCACTTTGTGTATCTATCACGCGTTCACTTTGTGTATCCATCACACACGTTCGCTTAGTGTATCTATCACGTATTTGCTTAGTCTATCCATCACACTCGTTTCGCTTTGTGTATCTATCACACTATGCTTCACTTAGTGTATCAATCACACTCTATTCATATAGTGTATCAATCACACTCTCTTCACTTTTGTGTATCTATCGCACATGCTCACTAAGATTGCATAATCTTCTTACATCATAACTGCATGAAATGTAGTTTGATTTGCCTTCTTGCTTAAAACCGTCGCATTTATCGTGAATATTTGCTTCGTTACAGCTTTATTTACATGATCCTTACTGCATGAAATGTAGTTTCGCCTTGCATTCTCGCTTAGAACTATTGCATCTATTGTGAATATTTGCTTCATTACAGCTTGCGGCTTTGCATGATCGTGAGTTACGTTCGGCTTTGTGCACGTCGTTTTGCATTTTTCCCCCGCCTGCGGGCATGCCTGCGGGCACATCTCTTTGTTTATCTTGCCTATTTGTCTAAGTCTTCGGCCTTGTCAAAAATGGGTCGTCTCTGGGCTTTGACATTCACTCCCGTCACTTATGACTTTCGAGTTCTGTCAAAGAGGGGCAACTGTAGACACCCCATTTTTGACCGACCTTAAGACTCAGACGTCACCAACTGAGCGCTCGGTGATGATGCATATTGTGCTCGTTCTGAGGTTGCGGGGTCTCGGCTGAGAGCCTTGCCTCCGGACTTCGGGACTCTTTTGTGCTTTGCCTCGGTTTGCGAACCAGGTCCTGTTTTCTCTGTTTTCTCTTCCTGAAGGGAGGGAGAGGTCTCGTAGATCATCTCTCAGTGGCCATAGGCTACGTTTCGTGGTCGTAGGCCACTTTTCTCGTTTGGAGACCAGTTTCCGATTTTCGGAGCCGTCGGCCGTGTACCTCAGTTCGGGACCGCTTAACTACCTCCGTTTGCTCCAATTTTTGGCACACACCTTGTTTCCTCTCCTTAGAGGAACACTATGGCCTGGGAGACCACTTTTGTGGTCATACACCACCTCCGATGCCTAACAGCCTGTTTTCGAGGCTCCGAACCGCGCGTTTTGGCCCCCGAACCTTCGTTTTGCATCGTTTAGGGTTCATTTTTGGTATGGACCCTATTTTCATTGCTAGGAAGGTGGTAGTAGGGTGGGAGACCAGCAATTCTTTTGGAAACCATTTTCTCTCTCCTCCAGCCGATTTTCTTGACAAAAAGCTGGTTTTTCTCACTTTTGGGCCATAATTTCTGGTTTTTCATACCATCATTGTGTTGTGCTCATCTGGGAGGCCACCAATATGGGTAGGCCGACCAGTATTTCTTCTTGACCCTTTTGAACCTTGCTAAAAAGCTGGTTTTCCTCTCTCCTAGGTCATATTTTCTAGTTTCCCACCATACAACTATGTTGCATTCACTTGGGAGGCCACCTTTCTGGGTAGGCCGACCAGCTTTCTTGCTTGAACCTTTTGACCCCTGGTCGGCCGACCAGGGGGAGTGGCCGGCCGACCACCTAAGCTGGTCGGCCAGCTTTCTGCTTTTTGCTCTTTTTGAGTGCAACACAGTTGTGCCAGCTGTGAAGCACTTGAGCCTTCCTCCGAGTTTTTGAGCCTTTTGTTGGTCTTTTTAAGTTGGTTTTGACCCTTTTGCTTAGCTTCTTAGAGAAGCTTGACTCTTTTGTCAAGCTTCTTGAGGAAGCTTGACCCTTTTGGTCTAGCTTCCTCAAGAAGCTTGACCCTTTTGGTTAAGCTTCTTTGAGAAGCTTTGACCCTCTCTTAAGGCTTCTCCAAGAAGTCTTGGCTCTTCTCCTCTATAAAACCAACACTCCCCCTCCATTTGCAAGGGTTAGAAAAACCAGCCAAGGCATATACACTCCACCCTCCATATCTCTCTCATCCAAGCTCAAATACCCCATTGTTCTTGGCCATTACACCACCTCTCATAGTCTACCACCTCCACCATCCATTCAATCATCTTGGAGCTGTTTTTCAAAGGTTGAAGACTCACCTTCTTGGTCCAGAACTTGCTGCATTGCTGTGCTACAAGGGTAAATCCTCATTCCCCCCTTTTTTTGCATTATTTTGCTTCATAACTTAGCCTTATTTGCAAGCATTTCTGGGTTTTGTTATAAACTGAAAAGTGTCTTATTTTGAGCTCCTCTTGAAGTTTTATTAAGGACACTTTTCTGTTTGAGGTCATATACCTCCTTGTATGCTCTATCCCTCTTTGTAGGCTTATTTTTGCTTCATATCTTATCCCTACTTGTGAGCATTTTCGAGATTTGTCATAAACTAAAAAGAGTCTTATTTTGAGCCACTCTTGATGTTTTATTAAGGGCATTTTTTTGTTTGAGGTCATTTACTTCCTTGTATGCTTGTTTGCCTCTTGTTTTGAGCCTTGCATCTAGGCCTTTGTTGCATGCTTTGTTTGGCCTTCTAGCCACTGAAATCCAGTGGATTTTCAGTGGCTAGCACACTGTTTTGAGAGCCAAAATCATAGGGGGGTGACCCCCTCTCTCCTTGTCTTGTTTGTTGGCCCTTTTGGCCTTCCAAAGGGGCTCCATTTTGCATGCTTCGAAGTCACATTTCAGGCCCTATTTTGTGATTTTTAAGGTCTTCCTTGACTCTTTCCAAAGCCCATTTTGCCATATTTTGTGTCCGTCATGCATGTGTGGAACAATCCTCCTTAAGGCCTTTCAAGGGGACCTTTCATTGCATGCTTCATTGACCCATTTCAGGGCCTTTTTTGTGAGTTTTAGGGCTGTCATAACTGATTTCCAGAGTTGGTTTTGCCATTTTACATGTCTATTTTGTATGTGTTGAGTAATCCACCTCATGGCCCTCCAAAGGAGCCCATCATTTTTGCATGCATTGGCTACATTTCAGTGGTTATTTGGGCATATTTTAGCATACCATATTCCTATTTGTGGCTGGTTTGGTGACCTCTCTTGTGCTTCATATACATGCCATGTAAACCATGCTTACTAGCCTATGTCGCATGTTGTTTTAGCCCTTCATGTTAGCACTTTTTGGCCATGCTTGAAACTGATTTGGTGCATGTTTAGGACTGCCTTGGCTCTGTTTTCATGCCTCATGGTCAAATAATGCTTGCTTTGTATACTTGTGGTTCAATGCATTTGCCTAGTTTTGAGTTTCAGGGCCTATTTCATGCATTGGGTGACATGTTTCCATGATTCGGGACCATTGAGCATATTATTTCAGAGCTGGAAATTGCATGTTTGTATGCCATCTTTCATCCCTTGCCATGCTTTGGTAGAGTGGCATTTGATGCCTTAAGATCGGTCCCTTGCATCGTGTATGTTTGCACATGTTCAGGTTGTCTCATTTTCATCATATGGCCACTGACGTGAGTGTGGCTGAGGTCCACTCATATTGGTGTAAGTCCATCGTGCATTGTGTATGCCATTTCAGTCCATAGCATTGCGTATGCTAGGTTGCATGTTAGTACATTGTGCATGCCATGTTGTGTCACGTGCATTGTGTATGTCATTTTAGTCCATAGCATTGCGTATGCTAGGTTGCATGTTAGTCGCATTGTGTATGCCATCTCATTTGTATTGTGTTTGGGGTAGGAGTTAGCCCAAACACGGGAAACGAGGGACGTTTCGTACTCCAAGTGACGAAATGTGTCTCAATTCCCGGTCGCCGACACTCTGGATTACCCATGATGGAGTCTAGGTCTTGTTGTGTTTTCATGTGCATTCATTTCACATCGAGTCGTGCAATTCGACTCCTCGGCCATCATGCATCGAGATACGTGATTGGTGGCACGAGGATCGAGGCGTGCATACATATGTGAAAATACTTTGCCATGCCCCTTTCTTGCTCTCTGATTGCAGCAAATCAGAAATCAGCAGCTTTCTAAAGCCTTGCACAGCATTCCGGGATTAATTGCAAACAGAGGCAAATCAGGGCATCGCAATGGATTTCCGCGCCAAGCAACTCAAGCATGCATCATTCATCATTCGGAACAGAGTTGAGGCGGTCCATGGATTTGCATACTAGTTTTTTTTGCTTTCCTAGTTAATTTGTTAATTAATTAGGGTTTTGTAATATTATTTATTCGGACTGTATTTATTTATTCGGACTGTATTATTTATTCGAACCCTCCGCGAGAGGGCGAACTTTCTAATAAGTGTGCGTGAGTGTGTGTATGTTTTCCAACCCCACGTCTTTCTCCCTTTTATTTACTAGCTTATGATGGTTAGATTAGGGCATATTTCAATTAGCATCCTTATGCTATGCATGTTTGCATCATTCATATGTCTTGCATGCACCGGGCTCGGCGCATCATACTAACTGCATTGTATTTCAATTCCAAGTTGAATACATGTTATCTGTTGCATTTCATATGCCATGTTTAGAATAGCCGAGCCTATCTTAGTTGCATTTTGCATGTGTTGCATTAGCCATCTTAACATGAACTAGGATCATGCATTGATTACTAACTAGTTTCTGTTTTGGCTTGGAGTACTTGGTGAATGTTTATGCTTTAGCATCCTTGCATGCGTGTGAGTGACTACCATGATAGCATGCTTACCATGAGGCTATGTGCTTATGTGATACCTGCCTGAATGCCTGTGGGTGAATGTTAGATTATCTGAATTGGAATAATGCATTGACTATGAGTTTTAAGCCCACTTGAGAGTGGCAAACCATCACGTTTTCTAAGCCCACCCGAGGGTGGCAAATCCACGTCTTAGCCTACTTGCGGGTAGCACTATCAAACCATTTTCAAAATAAACAAACATGAGATGTGTTGTTCCAATTCAGGCGGTCCAGTCTATACTTGTATGCTGTGCGCATCACGTAGTAATTCTAGGCTAATAAACCAAAATAAGAACACATAATGTTTTCAAAACTTGATATCATGGTTAGTAGAGGCCGATCTTAGATCGGGCGAGCGGGGGTGCTCACGAAGTGACCTTCCCCAATCGTACCCAAGTTCTCGAGTCGAGGCAACTTTGGTGATGACGGACACATGGCCTTAGGCAACGAGTCAAGGTTTCCTAAATTCCCCAAAAATAAATATTTAGGTGGCGACTATGTATCTGGCAAAGCAGTCCATGTTTGGCACTTCTTTCTAAAAATCTGTTTTCCAAAACAATTTGCCGGATTTGGACTCTTTGATGATTCATCGGTCTTGCATTGCACTCTGTGAGATTAGATACAGGACCGTGACATTGAGTCCTGAACTGTAGTAAGCCCAAAGAACAAAACGGGATTCTCTCCCGGGACGTTCGGGGACGTCTACACGTTGCGAATTGGCCAACTCTGACAAATGTGACAGAGGTGCGTAGCTTTCTAGGTTTAGCAGGATACTACCGGAGATTTGTTAAAGACTTTTCCAAACTTGCAGTGTTGTATACCCAATTAACCCAAAATGGGGTTCTGTTTGAGTGGACGAAACAAAGCGAATCTGCCTTTCAGGAGTTGAAAACAAGGTTAACTATAGCACCAGTTCTTGCTCTACCGTCTGGTACCGAGGGGTTTGTTATTTATAGTGATGCCTCTTATAGGGGATTGGGTTGTGTACTTATGCAGAATGGAAGGGTCATCGCATATGCTTCTTCCCAACTCAAGCCTCATGAAAAGAATTATCCCACACATGACTTGGAGCTAGCCGCCGTGGTATTTGCTTTGAAGATATGGCGACACTATGTATGGTACAACATGTGAGGTCTATACAGACCATAAAAGCCTAAAGTACTTCTTTAACCAGAAAGAGTTAAATATGCGACAGAGACGGTGGTTAGAGCTTATCAAGGATTATCATTTACAAATACACTACCACCCTGACAAAGCTAACACCGTTGCAGATGCTCTTAGCGGAAAAGTTATAGCGAATTTGGCAAGTTTGCTCATAAGGCAAAAGGAGTTGCTTCTTGAGTTGAAAAGAATGGACATGAAAATTGTGCTACATGAACAAGGTGCAGTGATAGCGGCAATAACAGCTCAACCAACAATTATTGAAGAAATCAAGCAAAGACAAATGGAAGATAACTTTTTGAAGCAAATTTGTGATGAGATGGAAACAAGGCCAAGGCCTGGGTTCACCTTTGAAAATTTGGTGTTGAAATTTAAAGACAGATTGTGTATACCAAATATTCCCGAAATTAAGAGAAGGATTATGAAGGAAGCACATAAGTCGAAATTTTCATTGCATCCCGGCAACACCAAAATGTACCAAGATCTTAAGCAAAATTTGTGGTGGCCAAGTATGAAGAAAGAAATTGCAGAGTTTGTTTCGAGATGTTTGCAATGTCAGCAAGTAAAAGCGGAGCACCAAAGACTGGTGGGTCTACTCCAACCTCTCCTAATTCGGAGTGGGAGTTGGAACATCTAACTATGGATTTTATTATTGGCTTGCCCCGAACACCTCGAAGTATGAATTCCATATGGGTCATTGTTGATAGACTAAACAAATCTGCTCATTTCTTGCCTGTGAAGACTCAATATAATGCGGATAAACTTGCTACTGTGTATCTAAATGAAATTGTCCGATTACATGGTGTGCCAGTGTCAATTGTATCCGATAGAGATCCGAAATTTGTATCAAGATTTTGGCAGAGTTTACAAGATGATATGGGAATCGAGTTGAAGTTCAGTACGGCATTCCATTCACAAACTAATGCCCAATCAGAGAGAACCATACAAACATTGGAAGATATGCTGCGGATGTGTGTTTTGGAATTTCAAGGGACTTGGGAAACTTATCTACCGTTGGCAGAGTTTGCATACA
Organism: Camellia japonica; assembly: GCA_030407325.1. NCBI lineage: Eukaryota > Viridiplantae > Streptophyta > Magnoliopsida > Ericales > Theaceae > Camellia > Camellia japonica. Next base: position 143,868,823 of record JAPPVO010000036.1, read on the forward strand.
ACAATAGTTTCCACTCAAGTATAGGACTGGCACCATATGAAGCGTTATACGAAGAAAATGTCGCTCACTAGTATATTGGACTGAAGTTGGTGATAGATCATTGTTTGGACCTGAAATTTTACAATTAACAATGGAAAAGATTAAAATCATTCAACAAAGGTTGAAAACTGCCCAAAATAGGCAAAAGAGTTATGCGAATCACCGACGAAGGGATTTGAAATTTGAGGTTGGTAATTATGTCTTTGTTAAAGTCACCCTGATGATAGGATAAACAAGATTTGGCAAGAAGAGAAAATTAGCACCCCGATATATAGGTCCGTTTCAAATTCTGGAAAGAGTGGGTCCAGTGGCTTATCGTGTTGCTCTTCCACCAAGTATGGAACAAGTACATAATGTCTTTCATGTATCCATGGTACGTGATTACCTCCAAGATCCATCCCATATTATAGATTACCATCAAATTGTTTTGATGACAACTTGATTTATGAAGAGAAACCAATTCAATTTTGGATCGTTAAGTGAAACAATTATGGAACAAGGAAATTCCGATGGTGAAAGTTGAATGGCAGGAACACTACGAGAAAGAGGTCACTTGGGAAAGAGAAGAGAAAATGAAACAACAGTATCCGGAATTATTTCCACCTTGAGGTAAATAAGTTTGAGGGACCAAACTTCTTAAAGGGGGAAAGAGTGTAATAACCCGACCCTTTTATATGCTTTAATTCCTGATTATCTGTGTGGTTATATGTGCTTTTATGTGTTTCATATGAAATTCCATGTTTTAATGTGTCAACTATATGTTTATCACTTTGTATTTGTCGATTATGAGAAAATTTGTTAAAATGACAACAGTTGGATTAAAAATTGAAGGCCTTAGAGGCGATAACTGGAAATTGACTTTACAGTTATGATTATCATGATTTTTAGGATATAATATGAAGTTTTGTAAAAATTTGATTCATAATGAATTAATTGGCTTTATTTGGCTAAATTCTTATTTAAGCTCACTTTTGACTCAAACAAGCTAAGCCTTAGTAGATAGGGGATATATGAGAGCCTTATAAGGGACTTAGAAGATTTAGACTCAACAAAGAGAAGGAAAGAAAAGAAAAGAGAGAGGAGAAAAAGAGAATCCACCTAGGAGCTTGGAGATTGAAGGAATTGAAAGGGTAACTCAAGAATTGGTTCAAGGTAAGTGTTAATTCACTCAAATACTTGTAATAACTCTTCAATTGAGTAGAATCAAGCCTTAAGATGAAGCTTTTACATCCATAAAAGTTAGGGCTTTGAGTTATGGTCTTGTTTGAACCCATCTTATGGAACTAAACATGTAATCTCTACATTTGCTTGATTTAAGAGTTGATTCCTTTATTTTGAGTTTGATTTGAGTTGGAGTATGAGAAATTGCTATATAATTTTACCTCCTTGCATGACTTGAGCACATGTATCTATGTATATATATGAAAAGATGAAGAAATGAAGGAAATAACCCTTCAATTGAGTAGAATCAAGCCTTAAGATGAAGCTTTTACATCCATAAAAGTTAGGGCTTTGAGTTATGGTCTTGTTTGAACACATCTTATGGAACTAAGCATGTAATCTCTACATTTGCTTGATTTAAGAGTTGATTCCTTTATTTTGAGTTTGATTTGAGTTGGAGTATAAGAAATTGCTATATAATTTTACCTCCTTGCATGACTTGAGCACATGTATCTATGTATATATATGAAAAGATGAAGAAATGAAGGAAAGATAGAGATTAGGGTTTAATATATCAAATAAAAGGAAGTTGGGTTTAAACTTGAGTTTCATATTTGTTGTGTTCATATGTCATGATTTTGAAGTGGAATTGCTTGAATTGTGCCTTAGCAAACAAACAGGGCACAAAATAGCACGTGTGGGGCTCATGGCCGCACATGCGGGAGGCACGACTGCAAGTACGGGGCTCATAGTCGCACGTACGGAAAGCAGGGCAGGCAGAGCTAAGCATTATGAAATAATAGCACGTGCGGCTACACGTGTGGTGCACCTTTCCGCACGTGTGGTAAGGGTCTTCCGCACGTGCGGGAATTGGAGAAAAATTCTGCTATTTTCTGTTACTCTTTTCGACTCTCTGAATTGTTAATGTATAGATTTAATCCCTCTAAAATGCTTAGAACTGAATAAAAAGTGAACGAAATGGAAGAATGATGAAAGTCACGAAGCTAAGAAAAGAATACATTGCTTATCGATTTATGTGTGTGATGTGTAGGTCACTCGTCGGAAGGGACCATCGCACGACCGAATCACTGTGAGTAGTAATAATGTAACGATATATTAAATGTTGCAAATTATATATCTTTGTGTTTTGATTAATGATTGAGCATTTGACAGCAATGACATATTATATAGGCCTGAGGCTGTTCTGCTATTATGTCGGGCTTGAGGCCTTTCTACTATTATGTTGGGCCTGAGGCTGTTCTATTATTATTTTGGGCTTGAGGCCGTTCTGTATTATGTTGGCCCCAAGGCCGTTCTGTATTATGTTGGCCCCAAGGCCGTTCCGTCTTATGTGGGCTCGAGGCTATTCTTGAATGTGATTGTGAATACGTTATACATATGTTATATCAATATTCTTCAAGACACATGTTCATTATATGTCTCCTTACATTATTATTACTCACTGAGTTTTGCTCACTTCGTATTTATATATGTTTTGTAGTTGGTCAGCTTGGAGGCTAGCCCTAGGTCAGCTTCAAGCGTCTTTTGTGGACTGTTTTGTTAGGCCCCAAAGTTGGAGTCTTTTGCCTCTTAAGGAGTCCCTTTAATACCACATTTTTTGTTAACTTTTGGGTGATTAACTCTTTCTATATACACATGGCTTGGACTTGTATTTCTATGAACTGTGCATATGGACTTCTCCATCTACGAAAGGATGTGTAATGATCCTGGCATATATGTACTTCTTAATGGATGTTCCAATATTTAATTGCTTCCGTTTTAGGCCCCGTACATGAATAAAATATTTTTTTTTTGAAAATTTTGTTTTGAGGCCTAAGTCCAGGCCGGTCATGACCTAAACTTTTAGGAGTAGGTCTGGGTCGTGACACATACACTCTCTTCCAAGCTCCCTCAAGCCTTCAATGGGAATGCCTTACTTCTAGCTTCCAATCCACGAGATGAAGAAGAGTAAATGATGTATATATAGATATGTATGTGTGTGTGTGTGTGTGTGAGAGAGAGAGAGAGAGAGAGAGAGAGAGAGAGAATTGCTCTTGATGTTAGAGTCAAGTCTCAAATGTGCCAACCTTTTCCCTCTCTACAAGGAGGTCTTTTTATAGGCAAAAAATGTTTTAGAATATGCCAAAATGTCAAAAATATCAAGGGGACACGTATGGCATATTCCAAAATGCTAGGGGATCACCATCTAGAAATTGATTGTTTGCCGGCCAATTTTGTCCAACCGTACAATTACATTTAGAAAAGAGTGCTAGTCGGGCAAAAATGGTTTAGCCAAGTCAATTTTCAAAGGGTTTTCCCACCTTCTCACTTATTCCAGCTTTTATACTTGCTTTCTTAAAAATAGATCAAGATTTTGAAAAATACGAAGAACGAATTCAATGGAATATTTGAGAAGTTGTCGTTAGCCTCTTGAAAATCACTTTTGAAAATGGTTTTAAAGGTTTAGAAAGCTCTTTTAGCTAAAAATGGTGGATATTCTTCTTCATCTGAGGTTTAAAGTTGAGCTGAAATGGTGTATTCTTGCTTTCATCATCGTGAGCTTTTGGAGAGCGCCCGAGTCTTAAGGCCAATAAAAAATGGGGTGTCTACAAGTTGGAATAGAAAAACAAATCCAATCATATGCAAGGACAAATCAAAAGCAAAAAGTTGGAGAGGTTCTAACCAAGAATACTAAAATGAAGCAACAACAATTATGCAAATTGCTAACAAATTCAAGAACAAAAATACTACAATACCAAAAAAAATATTTAGAATTCGACATCAATGACCAAGATTCATTTAACGTGTGGCCCACAACAACAACTTTCAATATACACTATAGATTTCAAATTCACATTATTTTTTAAGTTAATTTTCTAGTTCCTTAGACTTATCAATTCAAGAACAATCCAAGTGAATAACTGGAAAGAAGAAAATCTTAACCAAAGATAGTAGTGGCAACAAACCTCATAGCAAAACAATTGTCCTAAACATAACCAAGAAAACAACCATGGAATGGGAATTGCTGATTCCATGCTGTGAAAGATTTTAATAGATACTTCTAAACTATTCCGTTCATTTTTTAGGCTTCAATATGTAAATTATCTATGAAAAAAATAGACTAATCGATCCGATAATCATAGCAATAAAAATTTATTGTCTACATCTACTAAAACCTAAAAATTGAACGAAATAGATCTAATAATCATAGGCATGTAATTTATCATATTGGTTCTATAGATATTGCCATGGTGACTCAACTTTAATAGTTAGCTAAATAGTAAGAAAAACATAAGTTTAACACACATAGTTTATATAGTTATTGTTGTCCTACATAGTTTGACGATTCAACAAAATAAAATTCAAAATTCAAGTACATAAAGTTTTGACATTATTTCATCCATAGGAAACTCCCTTGAAGATTTTCTTTTCAAAGAAAATCAAAATTGATGTATGGAACATCTGCACCACCATCAGGAGCTGAAGAAGTAGCATCTTTAGATTTGTTAACTTGCCTAATGATTGTTTCTCCTTCTGCCACTGGATTTTTCTCCATCTCATTCTCTTCATTTTCTGTAAACAAATCAAAAATCGAATATAATATAAAGAGAATATATAAGAAAATACATGAAAACATTATTGATTTTGGTAAAGTTAAAATCTAAAAAGCATAGATACATACATGCAATACGATACGGATGCGACAAGCTAACATGCCAATTTTAAAAAAATGAAAAACACGACACGAAAGGAATACACATGAAATATATAGTTTTATATATTTATTATATGTCATATACATATGTATATGAATATATTATTCAAAAATAATAATAATAACTCGATATGAACTAATTCCTATAATCTGATTTTTTTATTGTATCTTAAGTTACTTTGTTTAAACTTATAATTAGTTTCGCCAATGTCTAATCAATAGACACATGCTTAAACAATAGACACGTATGTTCTCCAAGTGTTTGATAAGTGTCTGGATTTAAAAAAAAAAATTTAAAAAATAAGACAAGTTTTGACAAATGTTGACACTTGTCGAGGAGTGTCTAAAGAGTGTCGGTATCCAATACGAACACGGAACAGATATATCATCTTCTTAGAAATGTCCGTACTTCTTACAGTAAAATGAAAAAATAAAAGGAAGATTACTGGGTGAAACCTCCATTTTCTTACCAGGGTCAATAAGGTTGGGAAATAATAATGAAGAGAAGGGTCTCACCAATCAAGTAGTTGTTGTGCATACTACTCAACCACTTTTGGTGTTTCTACAAAATATAATAACAAATAAAATATAATATAGAAGAAATTGACAAAAATATTACTGATTTGGTAAAGTTAAAATGAAAAAAAAAAAAAATGAATACTGGATGAAGACTTTGTTTCCTAATCAGGGTCGACAAGGTGAGCCAGTGGTGGTTGTACATACTGTTGGGATTTGGGATCCCGCCCAAGACCTTATAAAAATTATACCGAGCAGAAAAACACACCCACACTCAAGGAGACACCATATTTAACGTGGTTCGACCTCAATGCCTATGTCCACGGGAGAGTAGCTGGTTATCACTATAACAATGGAGATATTACAGAAAGATTACAATAGAAGAGGAGTTCACACTCTCCTCTCTCACCCACTCACCCGTCTCCCTCGCTCACACCGAGGGAGACGGTCTCTCCGCCTCACATCTCTCACTCTCTTTGGCTTGCTCTTGCTCTCTCTCTTTCTTTGGTCTCCACCCCAACCTCCATTTATACACTGAAGATGGAGCAAGCTGGAGGTCTTGGCTAACACATGGCCAGCTCCTTCTTCACACCTTTAGTGAGTTGGATGCTACCCTACCATGTGGTTGCCACCCTATGATCACATGGAGCACATGAAGAAGGAATCACCCCTCACATGGGGTGATATCCAACACATACTTCTCAACCGCTTTTGGTGATTGTAGACAATATAATACAAACTCAAATATAATAAGAGAATGTAGAAGAAATTGACACCAAAAAAAAAATATTATTGATTTTGTAAAGTTAAAATGACCAAAAAAAAAATGATTACTAAATGAAGCATTTGCCTTCTTACCAAGGTCGACAAAGCTATCCAGTGATAGTTGTAAATACTTCTCAATCACTTTTGGCAATTGTAGAGAATATAATAAAAAAATCAAATACAATATAAAGATAATATAGGAGAAATTAACAAAATATATATATATATATATATTATTGATGTGGTCAAGTTAAAATGAAAAAAAATAAAATAAAAAATGATTACTGGATGAAGCCTCTGTTTTCTTACCACAGTCGACAAGATTATCCATTGATGGTTGTAGATGCTCCTCCACCGCTTTTGATAATTCAAGAGAATATAGTATAATATAAAAAGATATAGAATAAATTGACAAAAATATTATGATTTGGTATAGTTAAAATGGAAAAAAAAAATAATAATAAATTATTGGATGAATTTATATGTAATAAAATATGTATTGATGACATTACATAACAATAAAGCAAACATAAATAAGACTAATGGAGAGTGCAAATTATATCATGGCAAAACCCTCACATCAAAATGGAGCAACAACAATTCCGGAAATTGCTAATAAACTCAAGAACATCAATACTACAATATCAGACAACTCATTGACAAGTGTCAGACATGTGTCGAAAAGTGTGCAAAGAGTGCAGGTGTCCAACACGACACGACATAGATACGTCACTTTCTTAAAAGTGTCCATACTTCTTAGATTAAAATGAAAAAAAATAAAAATAAATAGAAAGATTACCAGGTGAAGTCTCCGTTTTCTTACTAGGGTCAACAAGGTTATCAAGTGATTGTTGTGCATACTCCTCAACCGCTTTTAGTGTTTCTAGAGAAGATAATCAAAAATCAAATACAATATAAAGAGAATATAGAAGAAATTGACAAAAACGTTATTAATTAGTTTTTTTTATTTTATTTTTATTTTTTATTATTGTATCTTAAGTTGTTTTGTTTAAACTTATAATTAGTTCACTCATGTCTAATCGATAGACATGTGCTTAAATGATAGACACGTGTATCCTCTAAGTGTCCGAGTCGATCTTAAAAAAAATAAATATAGGATCTATTTCGACAAGTGTCAAACACGTGTCAGAAGTGTCCAAAGAGTGTTAATGTTTGACATGGACACGATATGAATACGTCACATTCTTAGAAGTGTTCATACTTCCTAAAAGAAAGAGGAAGATTACGGAATGAAGACTCCAATTTCTTACTAAGAGTAATGAGGTTATCATGTGGTTGTTGTGCATACTCTTCAACCGCTTTTGGTGATTGTCGATAATATAATAAAAACAATTAAATATAGTATAAATAGAATATAGAAGAAATTGAGAAAAATACTATTGTTTTGGTAAAGTTTAAATGAAAAGAAAAAAAAAGAAAAAAAAAAAGAAGAAGAAGAAGAAAAAAAGATTACTAGATTGAAATCTTTGTTTTCTTACCAAGTTTGACAAGGTTATCTTTTAATGGTTGTAAATATTCACTACAACAAAATGTATTTTTGGCGACTAAAAAAAAATTTAGTCGGCTAAAGTTGTGGAATTGGCGACCAAAAATAATATTAGTCGGCAAAAGTCAAATATTTAGCTACTAATTTTTTTTAGTCAGGGAATATTTGATTACTGGCGACTAAAAAAAAATTTAGCCGCTAAAAATATCACAATTGGCGACTAAAAAAAATTTTAGTAGCCGTATAGCTTGTTTTGGCTACTAAAATTGTTTAGTAGCAGAATGAAAAAAAAAAAAAAAATTATTTTTTAGATTGGGCGACCTTGGTCGCCAAAAGTATATTTTTAGCGACAAAAGAATATTTTAGTAGCCGTATAGTTAGTTTTAGCTACTAAAATTGTTTAGTAGCCGAATGACAAGAAAAAAAATTATTTTTTATCTTTGGTCGCCAAAAGTATATTTTCAGACACAAAAGATTATTTTAGTAGCCGTATAGTTAGTTTTAACTACTAAAATTGTTTAGTAATATGGACTGTAGCATGATTGATAATTTTAGTTTGGATAATAGTTTGTTTGTATAGAATATATACATTTTAAGTTATTCATTTTTGGATGGTTGGAAGTAATATGGACTATGGCATGATTGATAATTTTACGTTGTGAAATGATGGATAGTATATGTATTGTTTTGTTTATATACGTATTACAGGTTCCATGGAATATAAACAGGTTGTGAATAAATTATAATTTTGCGATAAAACATAAGAGCATGTTTTGGTGACTAAATTGTTAGTAGCTAAAAAAAAATTCGGAAAATAGTTTTGGCTACTAAAAGTTTAGTAGCCAAAAAAAAAAATCCGATATTTGGTGACTAAAATGTTTTGTAGCAAAAAACAATCAAACGTATGGCGATTAAAATATGTCGTAGCTAAAAAAATAAGCTGAAGAAATAAAAAAAAAACTTTTGGCGACTAAAACTTTAGTAGCAAAAAAATGTGAGACTTTAGGCGATCAAATGTTTAGTAGCCAAAACACAAAATGTTTGTTGACTAAAATCTTAGTAGCTAAAAACATAAGACTTTAGGCAACTGAACCTTTAGTAGGCAAAAAAAATTTGACTTTAGGCGACTAAAATCTTAGTAGCCAAAACATTGTTATTTACTTTAGGCCACTAATATACTTGATAGCTAAAACTCTTTTCCGCGACTAAATGATTAGTCGTTAAAAATAACTGAACTTTTAGCGACAAAAAAAATTAGTCGCCGAAAATATGATATTTAATTTTATTTCAAACCTTTTGGCGACTAAAAACTTAGTCGGCAATGTAGTACATTTGGCGACTAAAATAATCTTAGTCGCCAATGATCTATCCCGACAATTCTTCCCCGGCTAATTCTGCGACCAAATATTTTTGTCGCTAAAAGCCTTTGGCGACTAAATAGTGACTTTTGGCGACTAAAAATTTAGTTACCAAAAATGAAAATTCTTGTAGTGGTTCCTCAACTGCTTTCGGTGATTCAAGAGAATATAACAAAAAATGAAATTTAATATAAAGATAATACAAAAGAAATTGATAAAAATATTAAGCTGAAAAAAAAGAAAAAAAATTTTTTTTTGATCATTAGATGAAACCTTTGTTTCCTTACCAGGGTGGACAAGGTTATCAAGGGGTGGTTGTGGATTCTCTTCAATCACAGCTGGTGCTTCTAGTTGATAAATCATCTTGGTTTGAAAGTTGTAAGTGCCAACAACGGTTTTCTTTAGTAATGACGATCCTCTTATCTTCTTAGCCTATAAAAAATAAAATTCAATAACACAAAATAATTTTGTTCGACAATGAGTAACTAAATTCTCTTTTTGAATGGCAAGTATATTACTTAAGCTTACCGGAGACTCGTCTTGTTTCTTTTTCATTTTCTTCAATGAACGTATTGGAATACCGTTCTTGATAAAATCATGCACCTCAACAAGTGATCTGCACATCTCATCTGATTTTAGGTGATAGTAGTACTGCAAAAAATTAAAAAGAAAAAAAAAATTATGTTCTTCTTATCAATGTCAGTGAAAACATTATCATATTTAATTCATTTCAAAACATAAAGAATTGTAATGTAAAAGTAGCAATACTAGACATTATTTTTAAGAGTAATGCTATGTGGATGTTTGTGGTTCTTCCTTTCAATTTAACACATTAATCATATGGGCTCATAATTAAAATTATCAGTGCTACATATTTTGTAGTAAAATTCTGAAAACAATTATGTTTGTCACTACAACATAATTGACTTTTTACGACATGTAATACACATTATAAAAACTCTTTCATAACGTGCACCTAAAAGTCATGTTAAGACATGTCGTAAAAACCTATTCATTATTAGTAGCATTAATGGCAAGTCGTAAAATGTAATAAAATATGTTGTGAACAACTATTGACAACAAACATTGTATGTCATATATGTACCATATGTGCACCATTTTTATTTATTTATTTATTTGAACATTATAGAGAACGTGAACAAGATTAGAATCAAGATAGAAATAAGTAGCAAAAAATAAAGAGTAGTTTCTTCATAAGTCTAATTATTTTCTCATCATAAATAAAATTTGACATGCTAATCAATAAATGAAATAACTATAATTGAGAAATCTTCTTATGACATGAGTTCTACACAATAAATAAAAAATAATAATTTGTACAATGAATATTTTGTAGCCAAAGGCTACAATTTTGTTGATGAACCTTTTCCACGGCTACTACATTTTCGTTGTTATTTCGACATCGAAGCATTGTCAAAAAGCATTTTTAGCCACCAAAGTCACTTAATTTACATTATTTTTTTTTAATTCTGCAACAAATTTTTTTTTTCAATTTGTCAACATTCTAAGACCAAAAATTTCATCGTTGCAAAAGACCTATTATTCTATGTCGAACACATGTTTAGTTCTGAAAATTTTCAACCTTTTGTGACGAACACCAGATATGGTCATAGAAGTGTATGTAGGCAATGAAGTCATAGTTTGGTCATAGAAACCAGTCATAGAAAGTTTTTTTTTTTTTTCCCCTTGTAGTTCCATTGCTAAAAAGAGTGGTAGGTTGCATTATTTTCTCTTTGAAAAATGATTGGTGCACACAAAAATTGTGCACACAATGCCCCTAATTTCTATATTTGGTAAATTCTGTTTTTTTTTTTTTTTTTTTGCCTTGGTTTTTTTTTTTTTTGCCTCAAAATGGCAATTTCGGGGGATTCGGGGCCGGGGGTCTCGAGCTCCCAACTGCTTCTCTTTTTCTTTTTTGTCAATTTGATAAAAGAGTAATTACAAATATAAGGAATATTTACATTATCAAACAAACTACTAACTCACAATATAGCTAGAAAGTCCACAAAGTTAACAAAGCCTAACACAACCAATAAATCAAGTCCAACAACCATTACTAACTACACACAACCCCTATAATGGGGAAGAAATAAATTACTACAATACATATCAAACTTGTAACACAAGCAATAAACTAATCCCAACAATCACTACTAACTACATACAACCCCATAATAGGAGAGAAACAAACCATCACAAAGGGCATCAAACTCTTACCTATAGCAGTTGAACCCGTGACCTCACATTACAAAGAGTGTTACACAACCATTAAGCCAAATGCTTTGGTTGTTAGGTTGCATTAATTAAAAGGTTATTAAAAGAACTATTATTTTTTGCATAGCATTTTAACTTAATAAGCAATTTAGTAAAAGACATATATATGATTCTATGATGCATAAAATGACAACAAATTCAAATAAGAAACATATTCAACTACTTTGTCGGCTCTTCCGTTTGGGCGCTTTCTCGGTTGTTCTATCCAACCGACTTTTCGCTCCTCCATTGTTAGCTGGTACAACAAAATATATGAAATAATTAATGAGATTGAATAAATGTACAATGATTCTAGATAATGAAAGTTAATTTAGTAATCAATGACTTTTTTAGTGAATTGCATTTGATAAAATACAATAAATAAATAAATAAAATCAAAATATTCACATAAAAATGACCCTTTTTTCACATTGCCTTCCTCAAGATTGTCCTCCTCAAGATTGTCCATCTACTCATTTATTTTGTATTAGTCAATGATTGTATTGATTATAGATTAGAATTAATTGAACATCACCATGCTAAATTATTGCTAGATATTTACCATTTTAGAAAACAACACAGAGAGAGAGAGAGAGAGAGAGAGAGAGAGAATTTACCTTCTCGTTTTCTATGGTATATATAGTATTGCTATCCGGATTTTTAAAAGAGATGGGACGAGCTTCAATAACATCATTTGCATTACCTTCATTGTTGAATTCCTACAAATAACATAGAATAAAGCTTGGGAGCTCGAAATCGAGCTCCCCCGAATCCCCCGAAATTCAGGAGAGAGAGAGAGAGAGAGAGAGAGAGAGAGAAGATCGGGGAAGAGGAGGAAGAGAAGAGAGGGGAAGAAGCTCGTCGGCCGGCGTCGCCTCTCGTCGCCCGGCGTCGTCCGAAGCTCGTCGTCCGTAGCTCGCCGCACGGCGTCGTCCGCAGCTCCGCCCGGCGTCGCCTCGCCTCCGTCCGAAGCTCGTCGCCTCGCCTCCAGCCCTCCTCCTCCGCCTCCAGCCCTCCCCCTCCCCCTCCCCTAGTTTGTTGGACCCCTCCCCTCCCCCTCCCCCTCCCCTTCTCTTCCTCCCCTCCCCTCCCCCTCCCCCTCCCCCTCCCCTTCTCTTCTTCTTCTTCTCTTCTCTTCTCTGCGTCTGAAATGAAAAAAAAAAAAAAAAAAAAAAAAAAAAATACGAAACGACGTCGTTTCGGGGGATTCGGGGGAAGGGGATTCGAGCTACCAATCATAACTGAAATAACATAGTACTAGTTGTTTCAGAAGAACCAGTCAACTCTAGTAAAATAAAGTCATGTTTATAAATTTATAATAACCATGTCAATAAAGCATAAACATAGTCTCATTTTATCATCTGTACATGATTTCTATATATATTGATCCATGCAAAATTTTAGGAATATTCTAATTTATTATATAATAGTATAAAATTATTTCATTTCTTGATATGAGATGGTTTAGTCTTCATATTTTATTACTTTTAAAAAAAAAAATTGAAACAAATAAATCATGAGGACCACAAGCATAAATTTTTCTAATAAAAAATGATTTTGAGTAGATATACAACAAAGTTTATTCTAAAAAATTTCAACATAAGCAAATTCATATATGCAAATTAATTTGAATTATCTCACCATCTAAGAAAAGTATGTTTAACTTAATTAATGAGTGAGTTAATTAATGTAGTAGAGATTTTAGGAGAAGTTTTTGTTTTTTTAATTTTTTATCTACATCATTATCTCACTGAGTTAAAAGGGAATATGGATGAATTGTCCATTTTGATCTTAAAAATAAGTCCCGTGCGTAATTTTTATCAAAAATCTTAATGGACGATATTAATTGGACCAAATTGAGATAAAATTCAAAATTTATAGACAAAATCGGGTAAATCCAAATTATAGGGACCAAAATGAAATAAACATCAAAGTACCAATATTGCCGGTATAATTTGCCGCCATAAAAAATAGCTTTGAATTCATATAATTTTATTCTCTCCAAAATTCAACATAAGCAAATTCATACAAACAAATTAATTTGGATTATCTTACCATCTATGAAAAGGTATATCTAATCCCTCAAATCTACACATCGATCAGCAATTACTACACCAAGTTTAATAAAATTCCTATTGTATTTGATAATAATTTCTTATCAATTGACAAAAGAATGACATGCAAAATTCTAGAATACTCAATTTTAGGCATCACAACTTCAAAAAAACAAAGATTTATGTTAATTCTAGAATACTCAATATTGATGTACTGTTCCATCCTTTGTATGTTGTCATCAATAAAGATTTTTTGCCGATCAAAAAAAAAAAAAAAACTTCAAAAAAACAAGTCACACAACAGATCTGTGAATTAACATAATTTACACCCCCAAAAACCAAGAAATGCAACAGATTTGTAAATTGATATAAATTTATAAATAAAAATTTACACATATGGTTCATTTTTATATTGCTTTTTTTGAGGGGTATCTAAAGATTATGTGTAACAATATATGTGCAAATATCAAGTATATAAATAAAAATGAAGGAGAAAAAGAGAGGATTTTTAAGACTTTGAATTGAAAGAACTAGTAATTAAATTACCATATTTTTCTCAGGAGTCAATTCATTTGCATCCATGGTTGAAGCTCAAGCACAAAATTGAGTATAAAAAGGATTGATTTTCAAATTTTTGATATGTAGAGAGAAAGAGAGAGAAGAGAAAAGAAAGTGATTACGAATAAAGGGGGGTAAGAGATCAATTGATGTGTTGAGAGAGAAAGAGAGAGAAGAGAGAAGCGAGAAGAGAGAAGAAAGTGATTACGAATAAGTGATTGATGTGTTGAGAGAAAAGAGAGAACAGAGAAGATAGTGATTATGAATAAGGGATAAGAGAAGAAAAGAAATTACGAATAGAGTTTTAGGTGTTGAGAGAAAAGAGAGAGAAGAGATAAGAAAATGATTACGAGTAAGGGGGTAAGAGAAGAAAAGAAATTACGAATAGGTAGGGTAAGAAAATAAATGAAGCATCCCATTTGATACAATTAATGTAATGTGTCATTTACATTCATCTTATTTTTGGAATATTCAATAATTTCTCTTCATTTGAGTTTGTTACGTCTAATAAATAAATAAATATGGGACATTTAAACACAAGTCCTAAATTATGAACTTATACTCCATTAAGTCCTAACTAAATTTTTTTGAATTTTCAAGTCCCATTAAATTTTTAATAGTCGGTATTACCCTTCAAACAATGATTGTTATTATTTATGATTATCTATAAAAGAATATGATGATTTGACATTTATTTTGATTTTCAAAACTTTAAAACATCAATTTCCAAATTGGGGAAAAAAAATTATGTGGAAAAAAAACTAATATTTTTTTTGAAAAATTTGAAAAAAATTGAATTATTTTTTTGTGCAAAAATTTTGTGTCTGTAAAGGAGCATGAGGATGGAACATTGATGTGCAAAACTGAAAAACAAAAAACTTTTAAAAATGACAAAACCGATAATGTTCTCAGTTTTAAAATTGGAAAAAATTGATATTGTTATCGGTTTTATTAGATAGTTGAAGTAAACTAATTAGTAGAAAAACAAAAACGTTTAATTTTATACTCTTTTTTTTTCATCAAATAGTGAAACAATTATCTGGAACGTTATTATACAAAATTAATAATGTTCTTAGTTTTAAAAATTGAAAAAAAAATAATAATGTTCTCAGTTTTATTAAATATGACTTGTTGGTTCAAAAAATCTTAAATAGGACCTAAACTACCACAACATTTGTAAATAAGACTTTTAAGTAATTAACTCAATAAATATAAAAGATGAATTCTTAGATGTATTTATTAATTTAAGTCTTATAATTTCATGTCTGACAATATTAAATTAATTTATGTATAAATTAATGAATTTTTGACAGATCAGCTTGAGAATGTAATTACTAACAAACCATTAAGTTGACAATTAATTTGTATATATATTTCTCAAGTTTGATAAGATGATTGTGGACAATGAGTTACCATGTTTAAGCCAATGGAGGACAATTAATAATCAGTAAATTAAAATTACAAGATTATTCTAAAGGGCACACACATCTTGGATATCAATTTTTATACCGCGTTTTATAAATGAGTTGAAACTTTTAATACTGTCTTTTTTCAAAGAAATGTTGTCTATTGTGAAAATGTTCTATAAATATTGAAATCTTTAATACGGTGTTTTTTTTTAAGAAACGTCGTCTAATGTGTGACACATTTCGTAAAATGCCAAAATAAAATTGGCACCTGAGCCAAATTTTTGTTTAGAAGGTTTAACTTAAAAATACAAAATTAAATACAAGGAGAATGAGAGGAAGTGAGTGGGTAAGTAAGAATAATTACGGTAAGAAAGTAAAGGGAGCA
The DNA here is from genome assembly GCA_030407325.1 of Camellia japonica. Taxonomy (NCBI): domain Eukaryota; kingdom Viridiplantae; phylum Streptophyta; class Magnoliopsida; order Ericales; family Theaceae; genus Camellia; species Camellia japonica. Next base: position 143,884,564 of record JAPPVO010000036.1, read on the forward strand.
TCCCATTTGATACAATGAATGCAATGTGTTTTTTACATGCATCTCATTTCTAAAATATTTAATAATTTCTCTTCATTTGATCCGATTTTTATAAATTATAAACGACATTAGGGTCTTTTGAGAAGTGGGTTATAATCCACTTCCCAGATTATAACCCACTTCCCTCTCTCACAAAAAACTGATTATAACCATTTTCTCAAAATAGCCCATTGAAACCTTTAATACCGCAAGAAATGTTTTCTAATGCCAAAACAAAAACACCGCCAAATTCAAAATTAAATAAAAGGCATTCTTTAGATTAAATCAATGAAGATTGGTCCGCTTGTTAGAAATATTATACAAGAAAATATTTTTAAAAAATAATTAAAATAAAATAAAATAAAAGATACGAATTATATACCTTTTTGTTAGTTATTTAGTTTACAAGAAAATTTATATATAAAAAGAATTTAAACTTTATGATAATGTATAAATTTGACCTGTTTACCAAATATCATTTGAGGAAAAGTATTTCTTTTGGAAAAAAATAATAATAATTGTTTTTAATATTTTCTTTACCAATTAATTAAATGCAGCTTAACTCATGGCCTTGTAGCCAAATGGCACGGAGGCAACACTTCGTAACGAAGAGATTGAGGGTTAAACTCTCCAAATTGGTAATTTAATAAACTAACAACAGATTTTTGCCAATTATAACTAAATAAAATAAAATAAAATAAAATAAAATAAAATAAATAAACACAGTCTAATTGTTATTGGTTTAATTTAATTTAAACATAGCAAGCATTACAATGATTTAGAGAGTTGTTGTATAGCTGGTGGAGATGCAACACCAAAGACAAATATGGTTACCAATTTTGGACATTTAATCAATTACTTACTTAAAAAAATAAATAAAAATAAAAACATCTTGGCATATTTAATGTTGGCATTTATTGCATTTCAACCATTTTTTTAAGCAGTAATATTAGGAACACAGAAATTAAATACAATCCTCTCATAAGGGGTGACACAAAATGGGACACAACCCTCTCACAAAGAGTGGGTCCCACCCTTGTGAAATTATTGTGTTTCATTCTGTGTTTAGTTTCTATGCACATAAACTTACTCTTTTTTAAGAAATTACTTACATAATCTTTTGTTTACTCCCCCAAATGTATATATATACCAAAAATGGTTTGGCTTTCCTCAATTCTAAATTTGAATTAAATTGTCATGTTTGAACTCCTTAACCTCCTCACGGATCTCGTTTAAATAATTTGAACTGTTTATTTTATAAGTAAGAAATATTACATGACGTTGTTTAAGTAGTGGTGGAAAAAAATAAAAAATCGTAACATGTTCTGTGAGTCTTCTTTTATTTTTCAACTATATAATAATTTATTTATAAAATTTTCGGCTACAAGATTAATTTGGCGCAGAATATTATACTGTATAAATAATATGATATGAAAAATAGCTAACAAAATTAAAGTAATACGTGTCATTCCCCACGGGCACCAGACAAATAATGAATCCAGAAACTAATAAGTAATTTACTGATTACTTTCAGAATGTATCTCCATTAGGTTGGTCGGGTTTGGCTGCTATATTAAGGTGAGTTTGGAATCAATCTTCTTGTAGTTTTTTCTCAACTTTTTTGTTTTTATAATTTTTTTTTTTAATTTATGTCAATTTTTTTTTTTCTTCTCAAGTTCGAGGAATTTAAAAAATGAAAAAATGAAAAATTTCATAATAAAAATCATTAATACAAAAAAAAATCTTAATTTTTTTTGGGGGGGGGTGTTTGCCTTTAGTGGACATTTTTTCATATATATATATATACATATATTATAAATTTTCTAGTTCAGTTTGTCAAGTAGAACCTAAAAATATTTATAAAAAGAAAAAAGAAAAAATATATATCAATAAAGACGAAAAAAACCAACAAACAAGTGGTTAAAAAGGTCAATCTCAGACAAGTTTTTAATATTTGTAAAATAATAAGGAATGTAATGCATGGATACTTGGCAGCATAAGGAGATAAAGATCAGGGCAACACCAAATGTATATAAGGAGAGACAACTTTTAAACAAAAATTAGATACTCAGCAGAATAGGGAGAGAAGGCTTCAGAACAGTATAAAAAGTGTTCACTTTATAACAATATATAATATAATATACTAAAGGGTGTGTGCCCACCAGAAAGGTGTGTTGTTAAATTGGGGTGAGCATGGTCCGGATTGGACCGGATTGGAGTAAAAGTAGGATCAATCCGTTATTTACGGATCTTGAAAAATTAGAACCAATCCAATCCATTTAAATCGTGGAACCAATCTGAACCAATCCATTTAAACACGGATTGGATCGGTTTAGGACCACGGATTTACATAATTAAATAACAAAAAAATATATATAACACTTTAATTTCATAAAAATATAAATATAGCACCATATTAGTTTCACAATAGCAACGTATCTTTTCATAATAGCGACAAACTGTTCTAGAATTTAAATAACCATAAGAAAACTAGTTCCACCATAAGTATTTAGACCATTACAAATTAACACTAAAAACTAGCAAACAAAAGTAATAAAAGAAGATACTATGCAAGTCTAGGTTTGGATTTAAGTTTTATATGAAATAAGAGAAGATACTATGCAGGAAGGTGTATAATAAAAATATAGACTATTGTATACGGTCCGGATCGGTTCTAATCCGAAACTGTGGGGTTCAATCCGGAACCAATCCTTGAATTACGGATTTTTAATTTTTCAATCCGGAACCGAACCACAGATTCAAAAAACCAATCCAAACCTACTGGATTGGACTGGACTGGATTGGATTACGGATTTCACGGATTCCTTGCTCAGCCCTATTGTTAAATTTACAAAATATAAATTTTGATTTTAAATTAGAAGTATATATAGTTGTTGCCACCATCACTACAAGAAAAAATACTTTTGGCGACCACATTTTTTGAGTTGGTCGCAAATAGTTTACTTTCTGCAACTAACATTTTTTTTTATCGCTGATGGGTTGTGTTTTCGCGACCAACAACTTTTTGGTGGCTAATAAGTAATTTTTTGCAACCAAAAAATAAAATATAGTCGTGGAAAGTAATGGCAGGAGAGGGGGGGGAAAAAAAAAGCAGGATGTCAAAACCTTTGGTGACTTACTTATTGTGGTCACAGAAAGGAAAATGCCATATTTTGTATCAAAACTACGTAGTTTTGAATGTTTCCTAAATCAAAAATGAATTCCTAAATCGATTGAGCTTCCTTTTCATCGTTGCTCTCTTCATTGTTGTATCTCCCCACTCTCTACACTCCCAATCAGTAACGAAACCCTATCCACCATCTCCATTCACTTCATTCCCTATTTTGCTGCCTCTTCATCTTGACTCTCTTCATCGTTGTATCTCCTTACCAAGTTAGTCTCTCTCTCTCTTTCTCTCTCTCACACCTCAAACCTGCCCCTAAAAGTTTGGACATGACCTATTAGGAAACGGACATTAAATCTGATATACATATCATATGGGGCCTGAACGGAAGCATTTAATATCAAATAATAACATATAATATCCATTGAGCTATCACTACTATACCAGGATCACAAATAAAACATAAGGCAGATAAACATACCGTGACGAGCATCTGAAAATTTAGCTATGTACATATACACATACAGACTCAGCCCCCCAAAATAGGGCGTAACACAAACATTGAAAGGTAAAAAGGATCACATATATCTCAACCTTAGTCAGATACACTGGGTACAAAACCAAAGCTTAGCAAAGCTCCACGAAATGAGCGGCCTTCATCTAAGTGCCTCGACACTCAGGGTTGACAAAAGAGGAATAGAGGCCACGGGTTAAGATTGACCTCCAGGTTAAGTGCCTACAGAAACAGACATAACAAAATGTGAGTCAAGCTCAGTGAATAATAGTACATAAACAATTCAATGCTCAACTTGAATTATAATACATATCAATGCATATATAAATAAAGAGGTCATATGGTTAATTCGATTCTGTACCAATTTCAGAACGGCCTTGGGCTCAATCTTAAATAGAGTGGCTTTAAGCCCTTAACAGAGTGGCATGAAGCCCTTAAACAGAACAGCATTAAGCCCTTATACAGAACGGCATTAAGCCTTTATACATGCATATATGAACTCAAGAGGTGGCTCGCATGGATTCTAGAGGTGACTTGCCTGGCAGCACTTTGTTTCATATGAACAGATCATACAGAATGGCCATAGGCCTCACAGATGTCACAGAACGGCCATAGGGCTCACAGATGGCTTTAAGCCCAGTTCAGATATGTATGGATTCAAGAGGTGGCTCACACGGATTCTAGAGGTGGCTCGCATTGTAGCACTTAGTTCCGCACAGCACTTTGTTCCATACCAGAAATCATTAGGTCTTAAAGATCGAACCATCCATATCATGTCATAGCATAGCATAACCGGAACAGATAAACAAAAATGAATTCATACATATTCTTAATTATGCTTAAATCATAAACAAAAATCAGAGTTCATGCTTGATTATACATGGTACATCCAATAGCGTTAACAAATCAATATAAAGTATACTTGTTAGTTCCATAACGGAACCTCCGGTACCGGAAACTTGTAACATACTTGAACCACGGTATTATTACCCCGGGTAAGGCCTTGTGCTAAGGATGCCATGCATACTCTTATATATACGGACAATCGATCATTAATTCAAAACGTAATATATCAGAAGATAGAGCATTTCTTATCATATCATGTCATTACAATACGCTTAACAAAGACAGAACAATTCACATTCTAACGTGGGTTACATAATGATATTAAACCTTGCATTCATTTCATAGATTCTAAACGGCCTCAGGTCCATACGTAACACAACAGAATAATCTTGGATTCACACAGATACATTGTTCACGAATGAACATAAGTTCCATTTATTCTTTAAGAAGAAGTAACGTAGTATGTTGATGAATAAAAGAGAGTTAATATTCGTTATTGACAAAACAAAAGGATTCTAAAGTCATACCAATGTACGCAAATCTTTCGACGTTCATGTAAGTTCACATTGATTTCCAATCGTCATAAATGTTCGTGTAACACTTACGAAGAACAAAGCGTTAGTGACAATAATTATCAACGGTAAATAAAATGTACATTTCCATACTACTACTCACAGAGTGATGGCGGAGCATTACTTCCTCGCGGGGTGTGTCCTGTACACATACATAACTTATTCATTAGTTCTCTCTTTCCTTCTTAATTCATTTTCTGGTTCATTTCGCTTTGAATGAATTTACAGATACTAAAACGGCGTTAAATACAAATTTCACAAATACTAAAGGGTCAAGCACGTAAAACGAAGCGAACGGATTTTTCTGGCATGGGCCGCACGTGCGGCTGTGAGCCCCGCACGTGCGGTAGTGAAGCCCGCACGTGCTTTTTTAGCAGTAGCTGAGGGCCAAAAATTCCCCACTTCCCGCACGTGCGACCATGACCCTTGCACGTGCGGCAGAGCTCCCGCACGTGCGGCCATGACCCCCGCACGTGCGACGATTTGCCCAGTCTTGCCCTCCAAAATTCATACAACAATTACACAAAACCACTTCCTTCTAGAGGGGAAATATAGAGAAATTAATGAAACTTTAAGATTTAAAATCACCATAAACATGGTTCATAACTTAATCAAGGCACCTTGAATTCTCACTAAATAATTCCCAATAACACATATATAATCATCCAAACACACAAGAAATTCAAACATGCAAAGATAGAGGACGAGAATGAAATTCTTCTCCATACAACTCAACTTAACCCAAAATACCCTAATGATACAACATCTCTTCAATTCAACCCTCTTTACAAACATAACTCCAATACACACTTTAATTTGCATGATCAACAAGGGAATCTTACTCATTTTCAAGAAGGAAAGGATTTTAAGTAGAACACACATACCTTGAGCTTCAAAATGTTTATAATCCCCTTAAGTGCCCAATCTTCTTCTTGATTAACTTCACTCAAATCCTCTTCTTCTCTAAATGTCTCTCTCTCTCTCTCTCTCTCAGGTGATTTCCTTGTCAAGACTCTTAAGTCAAATAGGTAGAGAAAATAGACATATATAACCAAAAGTGAATAAAGACAAAATTTAATCAGTTTAACCATTCCTAATTGAAATTTAACAGAAAATCATACTATGACCTAAAAACCATGCTGATCTTAAATATAAAATCAATTTCGGATAATTAAACTTCTAAGGCTTTCAATTTCTGATTTAAACACTAGAATTGTAACAGATATTTCTCAGATTAAACAGATACATACCTATAAGCACAAGATTCACTTCTTAAACTTACTTTCACATAAAATTTCACAATACGTATTTAGATGTACAGCATAAGGGACTGAAAGTATATCAAAAAACATGTACGAGGGTTAGGCTATTACACACACACACACACACTCTCTCTCTCTCTCTCTCTCTCTCTCTCTATTCGTGTATATATATGTATATTTCTAGTTTGATATTGCGACTGCATGTGAGCGCCATTGTCCGTCTTTCTATATTTTTTGACTGGGTTCCCCTTTTATAATTTACAATTTGTGTAGATGTAGACTTAGATGTTCAAATAAAAACTAGGGAAATTGAAAACTAGGTTCCCATTTATAATTTACATATATACTCTTGGTGCTGGCACTGCTCTAAATTACATTTCCATAAACTAGGTTTAGACGGTTATTATTATGCAGGTTTTCAAACGCTAGTATAATTAAATGGAGGATATGTCCCTAGAGATGTAGTGGAATACATATAACTGGCCCTAATAGCTATGTGTAGCTCGACTTTTCGTACCCCCTTTCGGAAGACAAATAAGTCCTACAGCATTGGACTCCCGCAGTTCTGAATCTAATCTCACAAGTGCAATGTGAAATAGATAAATACCAAAGAGTCTAAACCCGACAAATCTTTTGGAAAATCGATTTTGAATCAAATTGTCAAAAATAGACTGCTTTGCCAGATCAATTTAGGAACCCATGACTCATGCCAAAGGCCATGTGTCCGTCATCACCAAGATTGTCTCGGCTCGGGAACTTAGGTTCGAGAGGGGAAGGTCATGAATTGAGCACCCCCACTCGCCCGATCAAAGATCGGACTCTACTAATCATGATGCGAATCTTATTTACATTATATGCTCTTGTTCTGGTTATTAGGCTAGCATTACTATGTGATCCGCACACACACAAGTATAGACTAAGTTGCAAGAATTGGAACACTTGATTTCATGTTTGTTTTGAAAATTGTTTCGAATATGTACCACTTGAAAAAGTGATCGCATATGAACATTACTCAAATTATTCCAATTCAAGCAACTAGCCTTCATCCACAGGCATTCAAATAGTTTATCATTTAAGCAATTAGCCTCATGGAAAGCATGCTAGACATGGCAACAATCACATTCATGAAATATGCTAAAGCACAAAAGAGCTCACCTAGTACTCCAAATCAAAAGATGACAGAGTTAGAATAATGCATGATCCCAACTATGCAATGTGACTAATACAACGCATGCAATATGCAACTAAATAGGCTCGGCTACTTAACATGACATGTGAAACAATTTGATAGCATGCGGTCTAAGCACGTATTCAAAGAAACATTAAACTAACAATGCAAGTTAGCATGATGAACCAAGCCTCAATGCATGCAAGACAAGTGGATGCAAGACATGAGAGATGCTAAACAAAACATGATGCCCTAAACTAACCAACATAAGCTAGTAAATAAAAGGGAAAAAGACGTGGGGTTGGAAAACATATACATTATTACAAGTTTGCACCCTCATGCAGGAGGGTCCGAATAAACTGATTAGCTAAGCTAATTACTATGAATTAACTAACTATTACAAACCCAAATGAATAAATTAGCTAAGCTACTTAACTAATTATTACAACAAATTAATTAACTATTCTAGCTAACTAATTATTACAAGACAAAATTAACTAGCTACAACTAGTTAATTACAACAAATAACTAAGCTAAGTAATTAAACTAAACAGCCCCGGGAAGCGAGGACTGTTCATGCATGCGCGCAGATTTCCACCCAAAAAAACCACTATTCTGCTACCAGGAAGCCTCTATTGCACAGTTAGAACACTTGCACTGTTTTTCACCTCAAAACCAATGCTGTTCCATTTCAAAAAGCCACTGCTGGGTTTTGCAAAGGTGGCCGGTAGGCCAGAAGTGGTGGCCTACCGGCCATTGATGCTTGGTTCTTCCTGCTGCAACAGAGAGCAAATAGAGCAAGAACAGGATATTCTCAAGGGTTGTTTGCACAACCTACCCCTCCTTATCATCAAATAGCTCAAAGGAGTGGTAAATTTGATTTACAAACCTTCAATCAATGCAATTTCATTGTATGATGGCCTATGAACCAAAAGGTGCAAGTTCAATAAATGCAACAAATAAAGACACTCAAACCCCCTCCCTATCATGGATTGACGAAGGGAAGTAGTTAACATTGACTCTTGAACCATTTACATCACTAACAAGTATGAAACGATTCAAGACTCAAGGGTTCAATTAACATCCAATTGAACCCAAACTAAGTTATTATCTTGCATCATTTTTTATCCTTATTTTATTACCCCATTTTAATTACCAACCATTCCTTAGTAAATTAAGTCCAAAGGTGAGTTTTAAGTTCTCTAATGGAAAGAAGCATCAAACCAAGAGTTGTTTTAGGCATGAGAGAAGTGTCATGCCGTTGGTAATGGACCCCCAAAGGGATTAAACCATTAAGCATAAGACCTCAATCTCAAGCTTTAAACAAACAACTAATTTGAACCAACTTTCAAAGCAAAGCAAGAGCCAAGAAAGGAGGGAGGTTGCAGAAGTGATTAGGGGTGAAAACAAGTATGGAAAGCCATAAACAAATGCTATCAACTCAAATAGGTTAGTGGCTAAGGCCTAAACCACCAAACCTATGAGGACAATTACACTACAAGCATGCAATATAAGGCTCAAATGCAATGAACAATCAAAAACCATCCTAAAACAATGCTAAAATAGTCCTAAAACATGCTGGAATTAAGCTAACAATAGCTAGAATAATAAGCTAAAACATGGAGCATGTTAAACTAGTAAGCATGACACAAGGAGGGGAGGCTAACCCCTCCAATTTTGGACTTCAAAACATGTTTTTAGCCACTGAAAAACCTTTGAAAATTAGTGTTTAAAAGCTCAAAAAAGATAGTGTAAAGGTGGGAAACACAAGGGTAAAGACTAGAGAAGTAAGGTGGAAGGAAATGTGAACCACCCCTCCACCCTTTAAGGTCTTAAACCACAAGTTTCAGCCCAAAATTACAAAGTTTATACAGCCCAAAAATAGTAGAAAAACAGTAGGAAAAATAGCTAACAAAGCAAGGAAACAAATCAAGCTTTATACCTCTTGAAGAGTAGAACACTTCTAAGCAACAATTCAATACATACATGCCCTCAAGAGCTCAACGTAGGCTCAAAAGTACCTCAGCTCAAAGATAGCAAGGTTTGGTTTAGAGTGTATATGCAAAGGTTCAATAACTAGTAAGAGAGAGAGAGAGAGAATAATTTGCTCCAAAATTTTCTAACCTTGAAAGCAAGAGGGGAGGTCCTCTATATATAGACAAACATCAAACTCCCTCAAAAATATCAATACATACACATGTAAGAAAGTGTACGCATCAGTGACAACAGTTGGCACAGTTGGCAGAAAATATTTGCAAAACACACTTGTGGCCAGCAAGCCACCAATTCTGGTCGGTAGGCCACACAAGTGGCCGACAGCCAAAATCAGTGGCCGGCAAGTCCCAAGGTTTTTCAGGCTTCAAGAACTAGGGCTGTGGTCCAAAACAAGGCAAGAAATGTACAGGGTTTGAAGGCTCAAAGCTGTGGCATTCTACTGAGGACTCCGAGTACTTGACAAGCATACACATTCATCATTGGGTATGCAAGTGTGACGTCCAAGTCGTAAGGGCGGTCAAAAATGGGGTGTCTACACTATGGTCTAAGGCTTTATTTAGTTGAGTTGAGTTGAGTTTTTGAGGTTTGGGGACTCTGATGGTGTATCATTCTTGTTCAAATCTCTTGTAATTGTAATGATGGCATAATTACTTTACATCTACAAGTGAGGATTCTTGATACTGTGACCTTATCCCCTCCTCCTCCTCCTCCTCCTTCTTCTCTTCTTCTTCTCTCCTCCTATTTTTCTATCTGACAAATTTGTGTTTTCAAAAGGAACCCATCTTTTATACTCTGGAAATGCAAGTCTGTTTTGTTCATTTTCTCCATCCTAAAGTTTTATTTTTTTATTTTTTATTTTTTTTTTAGAGATTTACATACTTTTTCTTGTGTATTTTGTTGCACCTTTTTACTGTGTGGTAACATGGCTTTAGTTGTGTACAAAACTTAATTTTCTGCCCTTTCTTATTTTTCTAATGCTATGTTGCAGATTAGTTTTGAAAACTTTGGTTACTTAGTTCCTGGCCATACATAGGACACTAAATTTGGTGGATATAATAGTTAGCATTGCTTTTTTTAACAGCAACAGTGAAATGCAAATGGTATTGCAGGGCCCTTTAGGTAATTTGGACAATTGACGAACATATTTGAGTTTGAAGTTTGGTGTGCTCATCAAGTTTCATTATAGTCATCTACTCCGGTTGCGGTGTCTTATATGTTGGTGTTTATAATAGGAGAGCAAACTTTAGGGTACTTTGTTAATAAAGCTGCAGAATTATCTTAGGACCTTGTTCTGTGGAATTTAATTTTTTCAGAGAACTCAATTTTGTTGTAAAAACATTACAGTTTTATATGAGGATTGTGTGAAGCCTTTGAATCTCGAGATTCTTTATTATTGATGTTAAATTTGTGGCACACCGAGTATAGTTGGTATTTAGTGGTATTTGCTCATGCACATAGACACGGTGTTTTCTTACTTAATGACTTTCATGCTATGGCAGAATGTAAAATATTCGATTCATCTATTTCCTTTGTTTTTGTTTTTTTGGGAATCATTGATCCTAATTTATTTCCTCGCTTTGTTGCCCTCATCAGAATGTCAATGTGTTGTCGAAAGTTTGTTAGAGCTAATATTTTTCATTCTTTCTTATCGAATTAATATAATATAGTGCATTAATTAAACCATTGATTTCTTGTTCAAGCTACAAGGATAATGATTTCGATAATTCATGTGTAAGAGAAATACTTGTAGATTTTTTAGAGGAAGCTGTTTTTTTGATGATTATTGTTACCTAGAGAGAATGATAATACCATAGAGTTTGTCAATTTCATACCTTGGAAAAAATGCTTGAAATGATGGGGCTAAGAAATGAATTGGATGAAGATAAGCTGAAGAATATAGGAATATTAATGTAATTAGAAATTATGGCTTTAGTAGAATTATATTTATTCATTAGCTAGTTTCCTAAGTAGGTAGTTCTTATGACTATATATAATGCTTGTAGATTGATTTGGATATTTGATAATTGAAAGCTTTTGTATTTTTGTTTCTCTTTTGGCTGAATTCTTAGTTGCAAGAATTGCCTACCAGGGGTGACTTTTTGGCTCATGAAACATGATTTGTTTTTCAGAGCAAGAATCTTTCTAGAATGACATTTTCGTCCAGATAGAATCATGGTTACAACTAGCATGTGACTACTTAAACATATGAATTGCAAAAAAAAAAAACTTTTATGGAACACATTTTTATCCTATAATTGGCTTTGATTTTAGTAATGAAAGGATGTAGATTTTTGATAGATCGGGCTTTGCTCTTACTAACGAAAGAAATAAAGGATGTAGAATGCATTTATGTTTTCTCTACTCTTTCTTGTCTAATTTTTTTTCCTTCTCTGTTATTGTCATCTATCTATTTTCTCTTTCTACTTGTATCTTCTTGCTTCTACTAGGTGTCCATGAGATTTTATGCTTGCATAAAGCCTATAAATAACTTTTTTGTCGTATAACAAAATTAGCCTCCAAAAGAGAAATAAAATTCATATTTAGTTAATTGGTTCTTAGTTTATTCACGTAACATAACCTTCACTTTATGGTTGACCAAATATGGACAAGAGCTGGATGTCTATTAGAAATAGATTGAGTTCGAAGTACAGAGAAGAAGTTAAGTCATTTATCCAATTTGCAATGACGAATGTTGGCCTATTTAATAGAATTCGTTGTCCGTGTATGGATTGCCTAAATTTTGAACATCATACCATTAAGGATGTGGAATATCATTTGATTCGAAAAGGGATGTTGCTTTCATACAAGACTTGGGTGCACGATGGGGAAGCTATTTTCGTCAATCAACCTTGTGTGTGGAATAATGACAATGAGGTTGAAGGTATTGGTGATGAAGGACAACCAATGAATGCCTTGACCTTGAAGATGAATTGTATGATATGTTAAAAGACCAGCGAATATTTTTTGTGATGATGAAGAGGATGAGTGGCATGATAATGACCAAAGAGAAGATGCATGGAACTTTGATAAATTGTTAGAGGATGTTCGGCGTCCGTTATACCTTGGATATCAAAAGTTTACTTTGTTATCATTTCCCATTAAGATGCTTCATATGAAAGTGTTAAACAAGTGGAACAATAAGTCGTTTGACATGTTGTTGGGTGTATTGAAAGACTTTTTACCAAAAAAGTGATCAAAAGGTTCCATGAACCCTTTATGAAGCCAATAAATTTTGACTTGGGTTTAGGATATGTGCCTATTCATGTATGTAAGTATGATTGTGCTCTTTTTTGGAAGGAAAATGCACTTTTAGAAAATTGTCCAATTTGTAAGGAGCCTAGATACAAACTGAATGATGGCAGAAGTAAGAAGATCCCTCATAAGATTTTGAGATATTTCCTGTTGACACCAAGGTTGCAAAGATTATACATGTCGAGAAAAATAGCTGCAGAGATGAGATGGCACAAAGAAAAACGTGTTAACGATAGCATATTAAGGCATCCAACCAATGGAGAGGCATGGAAGGACTTTGACAAACAACATACTGTGTTTGTCCAAGAACCACGTAATGTGAGGCTAGGGTTGGCCACTGATGGTTTCAACCCTTTTGGAAATATGAGCAACTCATATAGTATGTTGCATGTGGTAGTTATGCCTTATAACCTGCCACCATGGAAGTACATGAAACAACCATTTTCCATGATGTCATTGCTTATTCCTGGACCGCAAGCACCAGGGAGAGATATTGATGTTTACTTGAGGCCATTAATTGACAAATTGAAGGAGTTGTGGGAAGATGGTGTAGTTACGTATGATGCCTCAACTAGGACAAGTTTTTGAATGCATGCAATTGTTATGTGGACTATTAATGACTTTCTTGCTTATGGTAACTTGTCGGGGTGGAGTGCAAAAGGATATTTGGCTTGCCCCAATTGTAATGAGAATGCATCATCACAACGGTTAAGAAGTAAGATAAGGTATACTGGTGCTCGCCGATACTTGCCTCAAGACCATCCTTGGTGAAAAAGTAAGCTCTTTAATGGTAAGCCAGATGATCGAGCAAGACCTTTGGAGTTGTCAGGGGAACAAATATTAGATCAATTGGATTCAAGAACATTTAAACCATTTGGGAAGCATCCAAGCAACCATAAAAGAAAAAGGGATGAAAATACAATACTAAATTGGACAAAGAAAAGCATATTTTTCAAATTGCCTTACTGGAAGACACTCAAGTTACGACATAACCTCGATGTCATGCACATAGAGAAGAACATATGTGACAATTTGATTGGGGCTTTGTTGCGCATTGATAGAAAGAACAAGGACACGGAAAAAGCACGCATGGATTTAGAGGATATGAAAATTAGGAAAGATTTGCACTTAAAGAGGCGCACTGATGGGTCCTTTGAAAAGCCCTTTGCATTGTACACATTGTCCCTAAAGGAAAGACAAGGTTTTTGTGCGTTCTTAAAATCAATTAGGTATCCTGATGGATATGCAGCAAACATCTCTAGGTGTGTGAGCACTAAGGGCGGCAAGTTATCCGGTTTGAAAAGTCACGATTGCCATGTCCTTATACAATGACTTCTTCCTATTGGGATGCGTGGGTATCTTAACAAGGACATTTCTATTGCATTGTTTGAGTTGGGAAATTACTTTCAAGAGTTATGTTCGAAAACAGTGAGGGTGAATGATTTGAAGAAATTACAAGAAAGCATAGTACTCATACTTTGCAAGTTAGAAAAAAAAAATTCCACCTGCATTCTTTGATGTCATGGTCCACTTAGCTATTCACTTGCCTCGTGAAGCCATTCTTGGGGGGGGCTAGTGCAATATCGATGGATGTACCCTATCGAAAGGTATTATTATGCGCTTATTGTAAAATTATATTTTTTAATATTATAGTACCGTATATGTGGTTTATATAGTAATTTCATGTTATTTGTTGAAGATTACTCGGGGTTTTGAAAGGGTATGTAGTGAATCAAGCTCGCCCAGAAAGTTCAATTGCGGAAGCTTACATTGTCAAAGAATGCCTCACTTTTTGCTCTATGTGTCTTGGTGGGATTGAAACCGTATTTAACAGAGAGGAAAGAAATGTAGATGGTGGTGATGTTGGCGTGGGGTATTTAGTTTTTTCACAAAAAGTCCGTATTTTTGGGCTAACTCAAAGGGCACTCGACGTGTCTTGGAATGAAAGAAAAGTGGCTCATTGGTTTGTCTTGTACAATAGTCCTGAAATCAATAAATATCTAGAGTGTGTTCTCATTTAGTTAACTATATGAATAACTTTTTCTTTATGGTTGCACTCAAGTACTAATTATTCACATTTTTTTTGAAGTAGAGAACACAAGAATCAGTTATAGAATGCAAATGTACATGACATTACAAAACAGCAACAAGAAGAATTTCCTAGATGGTTCAAAGAGTGGGTAAGATATATAGATAAATATGTAATAAACATCATAAACATAATTCACTGTTCCAAGGTTGATATTAACATCATATGTTCATGTAGATAAATCAATTATGAGCTGAAGGATCATCGGAAGCAACTAATGAGTTATGGTCATTAGCTAATGGTCCTTATCCAATAGTAAATATTTATTCAGGTTGTATTTGTAATGGCATTCGATTCCATACCAAAGATTGAGACAACCGTCATAAAAGTCAAAATAGGGGTTTAGTCATTCAAGGGTATCATCAGGTATGTCAATTGATTTCTATGGTCACTTGACTAAAGTTTGGGAAATGGCATACATATTCGGGCATCGAGTTATGTTGTTTTAATGCAAATGGTTTAACACTAGTAGCAACAGAACATTTCACACTGAAACACATCTAACAAACATTGATGTAAGAAGTCATTTGTATCAAAATGACCCATTTGTCTTGCCACGTCAAGTGCAACAAGTTTTTTATGTCAATGATACCAAATTAGGTGAACATTGGAAAGTCGTAAAGCAACTTCAACATCGAGGAATATGGAATGTGCCGAAGCTTGAGGATGTAGATCCCAATGATAATGAACTACCTATTCTGAATGATGTGTTCCAGCAAGATGAGACCACTGAAATTGTCCAAATCACCATTATGGATTCCATTAGCAACACTTTATGTAGGACCGATATTACACTTGATATTATTCCAAGTGAAGTGGTTCTACAATCTGGTAGAGGTGTATATGTAGAGGCTGCAAATAGAGATGATTTTATTTGTGATGATGATGATGATCAAAATTCAAATGATCCTAGTGATGATGAAGATGAATTTCGTAGTCATAGTGACTCGAATATAAATCATGATATAGAGCCTTGATTGTAATGTCCTTTACTGTTTACATTATGAAGTCATTTTGATTGTAATGGCATGCACTTGTTAATGAAGTCATGTTTAGTTATGATTCAAATTGTAATGAATTTTTTTGTTGATAATTTCATTACTTGTAATGTAGTGGTAATATTAGACTATTAGCTTATCTTATAATTTCATGAATTGTCATGCATTTTAAATCTTTATTATTGCATTGCTAATAATTTATTTGTTACATATAAAGACTACACATATGCCACCTGGGCAAGCCACTAAGAGGAGGTCGATGACTTTAGTGTCAAAGGCAACCCCAACTGAGGTCCAGCTCACTTGTCAACATTTCTATCGTCGTAGATAGCTAGTATTTGCAAGTGTTTCATCATTTGTATAGAACAGTTTGATTCTTGCACCCAACATTGTAAAGTGTAATTAACCAAACAATGATGGGGTAAAATGTAATTAACCCTAAAAAGAACGTTGTGACCCACGGTGTTGTTAATAGGTTTGACCCATTTATTTAATCAGTAACATTTAGCCATTACATGAGTAATGACAATATGCACATATTCAAAGAATTTATACAATTGGATAAGGAATTGATTAGTCTCAATTATGCTTAAACATGAATATATATTAGACAAAAAATAATAATAATTAGCACAAGAGCAAAGTTACATGGATTCAAGCTGTGAAAGAACCTAGATAAGGCACCACATAACATGGGCTTGAGTTTGAGATATGGGCCAGATACACTAGTTATCAAATATATGAGCTAGATGTCAAATATGAAATGAACATGCATGTTTGACAAAAGAAAGCGACAAGAATTTTATTTCTTTGCTAGAAGTTTCAAAGAATGCTCTCTTAATATTTCCCTGTTTTGATAAGCATTCCATATGACTGAACCTTCCTTGCTTCTGTTTGTCGTATAAAGATGATTTGATGACTTGTACGGTATGCGTCTCCATGTAAAGAAAAATGGAGGCTAGATAAATCTAATGTCTATGCAGACATTGAAACCTAGAATGATTGATTATAGAAGTCCAATCAACATAGACACAGTTGTTTTAGTTTTAAAAAAAAAAAAAAAAAAAAAAAAAGAAAAAAAAAAAAAAGAGGAGGCTATCCTGAACTGAGGCTTGAGTCTATGCAGACACTGCTGCAAAATGTTCTTTACTTCTTTCCAATTTTGTTGATTGACTTCTTGATTCACATATGTTATTTAAATAGATGTTCAAATCTGCAAACTGTTACTAAGAGTATGTGGTTTGAACTGGTTGGAATATGTGGTTTGAAATGGTTAAAAGTGTATAAACAACAACCATCAAAGTGTATAAACAGCAGTAGCCTATAAACAGTTCTTCATATGAAATTGTTAAAGTTTTTGTTTATAATATAGGTTCATCAGTGAAGCAAGCACGAGGTCGGACGAGGGGTAAGAAGACTAGTAGACTTATCACCCAATATGGTAGCAAGAAGGTTTTTGTTGGAGTTTCTAGTGAGCGGAGAACATTTATGGGTCTTAATGGCACTAAGGCAGCTAATGAATTGGGGGCACAAATTCGATTGCAATCCCCTTTGCAAGGAACAGAAAATTGGGAGGACGTTCCACCAGCCATTCGAGTAGCTATTGTGCAGTCCTTGTGGGTAATTTAAATTTTATAGTTGATGTAAGTAGGTTAATATATATGATGTCTGATTACTTGTCTATTTATTTAATTGGGACATGATAAGTTTGAGATTGAAGGATACGATGAGAGCCCACTTGCACAAGAAGTTATTGACACAAAGGCCACACATTTGTTCAATGGCTGGTAATATCAAATGAATCAACATTACAAAGCGTTGGTGAAAGCAGGGACAGATCCTTATAGTAAGCCATTTGTTGGGTTGACCGAAGAAGATTATAGGTACATGATTGATCATATGTTTCTTGGTGACACACACAAGGTAATTAATTCAACACTCATGAATGTTTCTTCTAATTGCACCACAAATCACCATTATACCTTATTCTAATTGCACTACAAATCCATAGATGTTTAAATTTCTTATAACTCAAAGTTCCCAAGTTTCTTTGAAATTGAAAGAATGGCTGTTGATACATGTAATTATATAAGCATGTATATATATAAGGAATGAATGTGTGTGCTATAGAGTAAGGAAATTGCAAAGGGAGAGGGAAAGAGAGAGGAAACTGAATGTTTGTGCTATAGAGTAAGGAAATCCTGCTTTTGTCTCATCTCCTTCTGCACTTATATATCTTTGTCCTTCCTTCTTCTGCTGTCACTATCCTAGTTTCAGCTCTTTTACCTAGTACCTCTTGCTCTGCACCATTTATACATGCTACCTCTTTATCTAAACCATAGATACCCCCTGTATCTCTTCATGCACCAGCTATCTCTACTTGAGTGGGAGCTATTGGTGCTCTCTTTCTCTATTTTTTTTTTTTTGGGGGGGGGGGGGGATGCTGATAAGAGTACTGAAGAAGAGTGTCTAAAGCCTTCATATGAAGCCACCACTGCAGGTGAAGCCATAGCCACAACCATAGCCACAATTGCAAAATGAAGGCTTCAGCATCAGCTCAAGCATGTGTAGAATGTGCAAAATTGGTTACCTGGATCAAGAATAGATAGAGACAAATATAGATACAAGTGTTATAGTGGAGATGGTTAGTCATGACCTAGTTAGTTAGACAGCTAGATTGTATTGTAGAATAAATAGTATAAATATCTGTAATGACTATGTGAATAATTCAATGAAAATGAAATCTTCATTTCTTGATAGAAACAAGCATGGATACTAATAAATACAATAATATTTGTATTGCATTGTAGAAATGGTCAAAAAGAAACATAGACAATAGAAAAAAGTTACCCTATAATCACAACGTGGGTTCAAGGTCATTTTCAGTAGCAATCTCAATTGAGGTAAAATATTTTTTGTTTTAAAACTATTAGTTAATGCTGTATTTTTTTTTATTAATAATATTGCTAAGCTTGCATTTTATATTTTTAATGTAGAGAATTAAAGATAGCAAGAAGCCTCACATCGTAGATTTTTACAAGACCTCACATTGAAGTAAGAAAAAGAATGATTGGATTGAACCAGTTTGTGGAGTGTTATATGTAAGTATACCTTCACTATATTTGTTATTCATATTCCTATATAATGCTTAACTAGTTAGAGTACTTGTAAATATACTAAGTACTTTTTTTTTCTTTTTTTTTTCGATTAATTACACTTTAACTCCTTTTAGTTTTACTCAAAAGCACACCCACTGAAGTATAAAAATATATACATAACGTCCTTGTGATTTGGAGTAAAAAGCAAAACTAACAGAATCAGTTATCTATAACAATGCGTGTTGCTCAATTATTAACCATGCGCGTGTTAATTGTGCATTGATATATTTTGAGAGTCAAATTACTATAGTGCCCTTATTTCTCTGCTCCATCTCTCCCTTCCTCTACGACAACAACAATAGTAGCATCTGCCCCTAACATAACTATACAAAGCTACAGACTAAGACCTGCCAAAGAAAAATTACAAAAATACATCAATAAGCTTAACACTGCCAAACACAAGTAATGGAGGACATTTGGACATCCTTATTATTCAGAAACCATGTCCCAGGGGATAGGAAACCTGAACAATTGGTATATACTCAGTATATTGCCTAACATTACTCAACCCACATCTGAAGAACTCACCATAGCAAAGGTAAGCTTTCTTGACTTGCACATAGAACTTATAATATATAATAATGGTTATGAAAACATTTATATAGATTCTCACATCACTCAACCCACATATATAAGTCATTTTATTTGAACTCACCACACTCAACCCATAAAGGAATAATTCACAGCTCATAATAAGACAGATCATCATCAAATATATGGCTAACATCACCCAACTCTCAAGCTACCAAATAATAGACTTCCAAGTGATATAACCTGCACAACAAACAATTAGATAACTCTTTTGATGTGCTCCCATTCACTCAACCCTCATTATAAGTGAACTCACATCACTCATAGCCCTCCCAGTAATGGTTGCCTAGGGCAGTTTCATAATAGTAACAGGCAAATTCCATTGGGCCAGGTACCAACTATCACCTGCAGATCTAGTCACATTAGTCAAAGAGGATCCTATATTTTACCATCTAGATGAAAACCTTAATAACAATCTCTTCAGGCTTTGGTTCCTTAATAAAGATTAGATTATTCCTTTCAATCCAAATATCGTATACAGTACAAAAGAAGGCTAGCCTAATAATATTGGATTGTAGAGATTTACCTTTAATGAAGTGTTTTTTGACAAAATTACAAGGGGGTAAAATGTAATTAACCCCTCCCCCCCCCTCCCCCTTTTTATTTATTTGTGAAATTGACAGGAGAAGATGGACCAACTTCGTGAGGAAGCTTCACAGCCTGGAGCAACCCCGATGACAGATGAGCAAATTTTTGTTCAAGCCCTTGGGAAGAGGTTAGGGTATTTGAAAGGTTTTGGGGTTGGTCC
Organism: Camellia japonica; assembly: GCA_030407325.1. Lineage (NCBI taxonomy): Eukaryota > Viridiplantae > Streptophyta > Magnoliopsida > Ericales > Theaceae > Camellia > Camellia japonica. Next base: position 143,904,899 of record JAPPVO010000036.1, read on the forward strand.
AAAACCATCTTCCGCTTTCAAGTCTACAGTTAGGTCGCAAGCACATGATAAAGAGGTTAAGGGCCTTAAAGAAGAGGTAGCATCACTGAAAGGGATAATTCAATCATATGAAGGACGCTTTGAGCAGTTCGAACACTTTATGAGACAAATGCAGGGCGATCATAGTGGATACGACTCTTTTAATGAGTAAGTACTTTAAATTTTATTACATATATTAGTGTTTTTAAAATAGTAATATTTTATAACTAACCAATTTCACTTGTTCCCTTTATGCATGTTGTTGAAGTGACTGTTAATATTTGTTTCATTGAAGATATCTAAATCTAGATTGATGGAGGATTTGTTTGAAGATTTGCAAAGAAAACACTTGTTCATTATCATTAAGACCCACCAGCACCAGCACCACCACCACCACCACCACCACCACCACCACCATCATCATCATCATCATCATCATCATCATCATTATAATATTAAGGGTGGGGTGTATAGTTTTGCCTTTGGTTGCAACATGAGAATCAATGAAAGAATGCTTAGAACCTGCCTCTACGCTAAGAATCAATGAAGTGGCTTTGGATCAATTCGATTATCTCCACTGTATATAGAATTAGTACTGTGAAATAGTCTAAAATGTAATTTTTTTTTTATGTGTGTTTTGTTAGTCTTAAAGGATGTTAAGTATTTGTTTTATGTATATATGGTCCCCTTTAACAGGGGTTCGTTCAGTAGATAAGGCATTCGAATCCCTCACTCAAGGCTTGGGTTCAAGTCTTCATAGCCCCTTGTTGGGGTTAAACACACTATTTACCACCTGGAGCACGTGGGGGGCCTAAGCTTTGGCCCCAACATAGGTGCGGTGGGGTTCCCTGCAGATATGCTGTAGGTACTAAGGGGCAATACTCCCTAACGGATATGTTGAAGTAGCCTACCTGCATATCCATTTAATGAATCAAAAAAAAAAAAAAATTATGGGCATACTTAATAGAAGTAAAGATTTATGTTCCCTCCGTGGTTTAAATATATTAAGCTTTCATTTTTATTTATGGTCCCCTTCAATTATAAGGTTCATAATAGTGGTCCAAAGATGTGATTATGATGTTTAAAAGAGATTCATTGGATCTTTAATTCTCCAATCAGGATCCAAATCCTTAAATTTTTAATGAGTTTATATCATAGAGAGGAAACTCAATATATGTTAAGTGAAATCGAATATGTTAAAATCATCATGTTAATACAATATGCTAAGATGTGATCATGACGTTCAAAAGGCTCTGTGTGATTGCTAATAAGGCGTTGTGTGATTGCTAGTTTGGGAGTGGAATTAGATCCACATAATTTTACAAAATTAAATAGACATGTAAGCAAAAATATTATTATTGACAATGCTTTCCTCATTTTTTATTGCAGGTAGCTAGATGTGTAGTCATGCGTGTTTATGGACATGAGTTTGCCGGTTCATTAATTCTAAGTTATGCTTATATGTGGAGGTTTTGATATATTTCGCATCAGACAAATATGACACGCACTTGAATATGAATGGTTTTTCAAATCTTTGATGGTTTTGTTAAATATGTTTTTGATGTGGTGAATTCATTGTAAACTAAATGGATGAATGGATGGTTATTTTGTAAACTAAATGGATGGACAGATGGTTATTTTGTCAAATATTAATGTGTTCATGTTGACGGGTGGTAGTAATTAGATAGATTAATTACTATTTTGACTTCCTTTCAATGGTTTTTTGTTTGTAGATTGGATTGTTGATGGATTGGTATGTTGAAATTAATTGGATGGACATGAATTATGCATTAATTACAAATGTATTACAGGTATTACAAAAAAAAAAATAAAAAATTAGCATTACATTGACAAAAATGATGTTTACAATTGAAAGCTTTTTGCAACCAATAAAATTTTAGTTGCAATAGGTCTTTGAGAAGCTTGATAGCTGTTGTGATCGACTTTTCACTACCAAAATATGTCGTCCTTAAATGATAAATTTCCACGACTAAGCTAAGTTGCAATCGCCAAAGGACTAAAGGCAACCAGATTTTTTTCGTCGCGAAATACTATTAATGACCACATTTCAATGACTAAAATTGGTGGTCACAATTGTTAGCTTTTAGCGACTAGATTTTTGGTCGCAAAATGAACAACTTTCAAGAAATTGAAATCCTTTCCGCAACCAAAGTATATGGTCATAAATGCTTACTTTCAGCGACCAACTTCAATTTTGGTTGCCAAAAACCTTCTGTGATGGGCTTTTAGTGACTAAATTGTGGCCAACTTTTTTGGTCACTAAAAACTATCAGCAACAAGATATGATCTTTTTGCGACCAAAAAGTTGGTCGCTAAAAATGTTATTTCTTGTAGTGCATATTCAAACCATCTAATTAGAAAGTGACACATGGCAAGCAAAAGGCATTATACAAAATATAACAATTCATTGAAGAGCCCTACCTTCAACGCTGCTCACGTAAGCATCAAGTGTGAGTTTCAGTAGTTGGAGCTTGACTTTAACACGTGAGAAGCATATGGAAGGTAAGTTATCAAGAAAGTAGTTACTAACAGTTACAAATGCACAAAGAGAAGATAGTGGCCTTAGGAAGTAGTGTAGACATCCCATTTTTGACCGCCCTTAAGACTTGGGCACCACTGATTGATCACTCAATGATGAAAGTTGTGCTGTGCAAATGTTCGATTTCTTCAACAAGAAGAGCTTCTAAATCCCAACCTTGCACCCCATTTTGGTCCAAAAATATTTTGACCAAAACTATTTTAGACCTTAAAACCCTCTCTTTCAAAATATTTTTGAAAATTTTTCTACGATATTCCGAGGCTCGCATTTCGTTGAAAATTGCACTTTTTGGTAAACCGAGCAAGGACAAAGTGGAAATAAATGGAAAAGAGGTGAACTCTTTGAAAAATCTTTAAAAAAAATCTTATTTAGAGGTTTGGAGTTAAAGAAAATAAGAGTGGAGGGAAGAAACCTAGTTGGGGAAGAAGTTGGGCATGAACCGTTAAGAGGGAACCGGGCAGCCTTCACTAAATCAAGTCTATCCTTTTGTACACTTGGACTTTAGTTGTGAGGCCATCACCATTGAAAAATGGAATTTTGGGGCTTCATTTTAGACCGAAGAATCTCCTAAAGCCGAGTCCGGATGAGGGAGATATGGCTGTTTGAAGTTAGGCATCAATCCGTTTAAGCCAAAACTGAGAAACCTTCACTAAAATAGGCATATCTCTTTGCACACTTATAATTTAGATGTGAGCTCCACCATTGGCAAGTAGACTTCCGGAGCTTCCATTTAGACTCAAGAATGACCTAAAACCGAGTCCGGATGAGGGACATATGCCCATTTGAAGTTGGTACCACTTCTGGCCTGCCAGCCCCATGTCGGCCATTGGTGTCCATGCTGGCCATTGATGACGAAAAACAGATTTTTTGCAGATATTTCCCTCCAGTTGTCTCCACACTACTCTAGCTGTTTTTGAATAGATATTTTCGACCAAAGCTCATATTTCTATATATAGAGGACCTCCCTCTCATCTTTCAAGGTTAGAAAAACATTTAGGAGTGAAATATTTTTGGAAAAATCCTCTCTCTCTTTTGCAACTTGCATAGCCTATGCCCAAACACACCAAATCAAATCTAGAGAGCTTCTTGTTGAGGTGATTTGAGCTTGGATTTGAGCTCTTGAAGCACTTGAGAGTGTGGAAATTGGTGGTTTATGGCTTAAGGGTTCACTCCTCTCCAAGAGGTATACTTTCTCTTGCCTTTGTACCATCTTTACATCATTTGTTTTCCATCTTTTCTTGCTGTTTTTAAGCTCTTTAAAACCTATTTTTATGGGCTGAAGCTTGTGGTTTAAGGCTCTTAAAGGTAAAGGGGTTAATCCCCTTCTTTGAACCTTGCTCTCTAAGCCTTTCCACTTGTGTTTCCCATTCTTTCATCAAATTTTTTTGAGCTTTTTACCATTGATTTTCAAAGGTTTTTAGAAGCTAAAAATGTGGTTTTGAAGTCCCAAAAATGGAGGGATTAGCCACCCCTCCTTTAGCTTGTTTACTAGCTTAAATTGTCATGTCTTAGCTTATTATTTTAGCTACTTTTTGTCTTCATTTCAGCACTTTTTTGTACTATTTTTGGGTTGTATAAACTCTGTATTTTTGGGCTGAAACTTGTGGTTTAAGGCCAATAAGGGTTGAGGGGTGGTTCACCCTTCTTTACACCTTGCTTTCAAGGCCTTTACCCTTGTGTTTTCCACATTTACACTATTTGTTTTTGAGCTTTTAAATACTGAATTTCAAAGTATTTTCAATGATAAAAATCATGTTTTGAAGTTCAAAATAGGAGGGGTTAGCCTCCTCTCCTTGTGTCTTGTTTGCTAGCCTAGATAGCTCTATGTGTTAGCCTATTTTTCTAGCAATTTGTAGCTTAATTCCAGCATGATTTAGGCTCTTTTTTGGACTGTTGTAACTCTATTTTTGGCTGGTTAAGCCATTTGAGTCTTGTTTTGCATGGTTGTAGTGCAATAGTCCTCACAAGCTTGGTGTTTTAGGCTCCAGGCACCTTCTTGTTTGAGTTGATAGCATTTGTTTATGCTTTTATTACTCATTTTCAGCACTTAAACATCTCTACAATCTCCCTCCTTTCTTGGTTTTATTTTTTCTTTGAAATTGGTTCAAACCATTTGCTTGTTTAAAACATGAAATTGAGGTTTTGTGCTTAATGGTTTAATCCCATTGGGGATTCATTACCAACAGCATGAGGTCTCTTTCATGCCTAAAATAACCTTCAGTTTGAGTTTTCTTTCCACTTAGAGGACTTAATTCACCATTTGGACTTAATGTGATTAAAGGATGGTTGGTAATTAAAATGTCCAAACAAAATTGACAAGTAAAAGAGGCAAGATAAGCATCTATTTGTGTTGCATTGCATGTGTTCAAATCGGACGTTAATTTGAATACAAGGAAAATGGGACATTTCATACTCAAAAGTGATGAAGTGTGCCACTTTCCTAGGTCTCCATTGCCCTTGATCATGCATGATAGGGTGATTGTTCTTGAGTGTTTGGCTTTGCATTTATTAAGCTTGCACACCTTGAAGAACAAGCCATCATGCAATGAAATTGCTTTGATTGGTGGTTTGTGATTTAAGTTCACAATTCCTTGGATTTGTCCATGAAAAGGAGAGGCGAATTGTGCAGACAACCCTTGGAAAGAAAAACCCCATTTTTGCTCTGTTTGTGCTTTGTTGCAGCATGGTGATCCAATGCATCAGTGGCCAGCAATGCACCATCAGTGGCCGGCAAACCCCTCTTTTGGCCGGCAGAGGGCCGGCAGTAGCCATCCATGGCCAACAGGTTACTGATGTGAACTTCAGTTGATATTGGTAAGATAGAGCAAAAAGATTATAGAAATGCTCAACCCTGCAAACAGAGGCTTTCGAGAGCAAAACGGAGGTCTTTTCGGGCCAAAACCGAGCATGTGCATCTTCCACTTCCCAAGGCGGAGCAGTGGCAGCATAGTTTAATGTCTTACATGCATAGTTCATGTGCATTTGTGTTGTAAATTAATTAATTAGTTTGCTAGTTAGTTAAAGTGTTGTAATAATTGGTAATTAGCTTAGCTAGTTATTCATTTGGCTTGTAATAATTAGTCTAAATTAGCTTAATTAGATTAGTTTAATCAGCTAGCTAGTTAGTTCTTATTCATTCGGACCCTCCTTCACGAGGGCGTAATGTTGTAATAAGTGTGTGTGCGTGTGTGTATGTTTTCTAACCCCACTTCTTTCTCCCTTTATTTAATCGCTTTTGATGGTTAGTTTAGGGACATGTTTCAGTTAGCATACTTTATGCCTTATGCTTGTATCCATTCATTCGTATTGCATGCACCGAGGCTCGGCGCATCATTCAAACTGCATTGCCATTTCAATACTTCTTTGAATACGTGTTTAATTGTATGTTATCAAATCAATTCATATGCTATATTAGTAGCCGAGCCTATTAAATGCATATTGCATGTGTTGCATTAGACATTTGACAAAGTTAGGAATCATGCATAATTTTCTAACTTATGTTTTCTTAGCTTGGAGTGCTAGGTGAGTTTTACGCTTTAGCATACTTGCAGAAGTGTGAATGTTGCCATGATTAGCATGCTTGCCATGAGGCTATGTGCTTAAATGTTAAATTGCTTGAATGCCTGTGGATGAAGGCTCATTGTTTGAATTGGAAGGATTCAACAAATATGAGTTTTAAGTCCACTTTGTTGAGTGGCTAATCATGTTTCAAGCCTACCATGTTTGGCTATAAATCCGCAAACTTTAAGCTCACTTGAGGTGGCAACTTCAAACCATTTTCACAAACAAACATGAGTTGAATTGTTCCAAATTGAGCAAACTAGTCTATACTTGCTTGTGCGCATCACGTAGTAAGCTAGCCTAAATAACCAGAATAAGAGCACATAATGTTTATAAAAATCATATCATGATTAGTAGAGACCGATCTTTGATCGGGCGAGCGGGAGTGCCCAATTCATGACCTTTCCCTCTCGTACCCAAGTTCCCGAGCCGAGGCAACTTTGGTGATGACGGACACGTAGCCTTTGGCACGAGTCATGGGTTTCCTAAATTTCCCCAAAATAAAATATTTAGGTGGTGACTCTGTATCTGGCAAAGCAGTCCAATTTTGGCACTTTTTGATTCAAAATCAATTTTCCAAAACGATTTGCCGGATTTGGACTCTTTGGTGTTTATCAATTTCACATTGCACTTGTGAGATTAGATTCAGAACATGAGAGTCTGAACTATAGGGCTTTCTTTCAAACCTTCCGAAAGGGGGCGCAAAAAAGCCGAGCTACAAGTAGCAAGAAGAAAGGAGATCATGGTGAGAGATATCAGCATAATTGCTTTGAAGGTCTAAAGGAAGGCTATACATAGATGAAAGAAAAGATGTGAAAGCCCTCAACCAAATCCAAACTCTACGTCTTTGTCCATTTCATTTATCTTTAATTTTAGCACTTTACTTTCCAACACTTACTTTCATACACTACACTTACATTTTATAAGAGTAGATTAACTCTGTAACTCTAGAACTCGGCCAGTTTAAAGATTTGAAGTTGACCTTACTAAAGGTAACACTTTGTAATTGTATATTAAATTAATCAATTACAACTTCTGCCTAGTTTCTCCCTACCATTTTGCTACTAATTCAAGTTAACACATTGGTTCATCTTTTCAACACAATATAATAAAGTTTTCTTCATTGAGGCTGTAATGCCCCAACTTTTATTACTCGGATAATGTTACCTTTTTTCTTTTAATCAATATATTTCAATAATAATAAACATCAACGATATTTAGGAAGAAATAAATTACAATGTTCTTGCTCGTGTACATGTAATGAAATACAATACACGCCCATAGGTGTTACGTCATCAATTACAAAATAACAAAATCTATAAAAAGGATTAACCCTTTTTACAATACATTGGCATTCCGCTTGCATTTAAAAGGCCCCATGGCCAACGATTAACAGACTTCAAGTCTTGAGCAACTCTTTACTCCATACTTGAAAATGATTAGCCACGTGGGATGAACACAAAGGTCCAGTAGAAATCCCAATAATCCTAAACAATAGCGACATATAGATAGCTATGATCATGAATGCTCCACGCATATATATATATATATATATAGGATATGTGACATTTCATACATTAAAATATACTTACATAAATACAATTTTTCGAAAGATCCTCTTTAACATAATAAGAAACAAAGACCAGTTCTTACTTTTCAAAACTTTTCATTTGCATTTAAAGAAATCTCAATTATTCATCATATTATCACAATCTTCTAAGATTGATCTAAACAATATACTCGTCCTGCATTCCAACTCATTACGACTATAAGGACAATTACTATATATATTATGGTCTTAAGCACACGTGTAAAATGAACATTCACAAATATATATCTATATATGCAACATCAGACGTGTCAACATGCATTACCATATTTTACTGGTCACAAGCACGAAAAGTCAATAATGCATCCCTTCTCATCACAACACAAGTATGAAGATACACAATGCGTAATTAACACATAACGGACCCCGGCTTCGTCAAGCCATAACCACCACAACCCACTTTACCGAGCACGAGCCAGAGGGAAGAGGAACCCATTTCAAAGTGCCAAACTTTACTGGACCTCAAGCTGGAGGGGAGAGGAACCCATTTACACTTTACTGGGCGCGAACCAGATGGGAAAGGAACCCATGTCAAAGCGCCAAACTTTACCGGGCACAAATCCAAATAAGAGAGGAACCCATATCAATGCACACTTTCATTCAACTCAACAATTGGCACATTATTCCAAGTTTCACAAATTATTCAACAACATCAATACCATCATCTACCGATGGCCAAGGACACAGCCTCATAAACAACAGTTACCAAGTCCATGAATTCAATTTCATCCTCTTGATTTAGATTTTATCAATATTTATACGTTACATAACTTTCATCTTTCAACTCCAATTAATTCAACTTCCAATTCATGCCGTTTTCAAAACTCATAATTAAAGTCTCTTCCATCACTACAATCCCATCTTTATAATTCAATTCAAAATATTCAAATTTGGTTCAACAAGTAGTAATTCGTCACGAATACAATTATTCAACAATTAACACAAATTAAATTTCATGATGACTTTCTTTATTTTCTTACATACCCGTTTTCATATTTGTAATACACAATACCCCATATGGTTCAAATAAAATCAAATCATCAATTTTTCCCTCTTTCTCATAACCCATAAACAATTAATTAGGGCTTTTTACTATAACCCTTTTAAACATTTTCCTCAAACATACAATCTCATTTATTGACAATAAAACACAAGATTTAACTCTAGATCAAAAAATTCTAACCCTGATCACATGCTTTTCAAAAATACCCAACAAATCAAGTTTTTAATGCAATAAAAACTACCACATGTCTTTCTATAACGAGGTATTGTAAAAGAGTAAAGAAATCCCTGCCTCAAAAAGAGAAGAGGAGAAAACTCAAAAAATTAACTTCGTCGAAATTTGATCTCCACTCGTCAAAATGTAGCCCTCGAGATGCTTGTCAATTTTGTATAAGGAACTAGTATCAAAATCTTACTTGATCTTTGTAGATTGAAGAAAATGTGAAATTTGGTGAGAGTTTAGAGAGAGTGGAGAGAAAAGAGAAGTTAGAGAGAGAGAGAGAGAGAGAAAGAGTGATGACAAATGGTCAAAAAGAGAGAGGGATTTTATTTGGGTGAAAAAAAGGGTACAGAAATCGATGTCTAGACACGCAAAATCCGCTCATACAGATTTTAAAACCACTCGTGTGGATCAACTCAGGAAAAAAATGGCTATCTCATGAAATCCACTCGTGCAAAATTCAAATTTCCGCTCATGCAGATTTGACCTAACAGCTTGTGCTAGGTGACTTCAAACAGGCGTATCTCCCTCGTCCGGAAACGAAATATGGTCAATTTTGTGTCTACATTGAAGCCCCAGAAATAAATTTTCCAACAATTCTAGCCTCACATCAAGATTCAAAATGTGGAGAAAGAAAGGCAAAAGAGTGAACATTACTCAAAATAAAAAAAAATATAAAAAAAATTCAAATTTGACATTCTTGGTCTAATCTTTCCCAACCATCATGTTAACTCATCAATCAAGACTCCAAACAATGAGGAGAAGGTCCCAATTATAATAACTAAAAGGTCAAATGTGCCAAAGATAACTCACTCGCGTCCTAACACAATGGACACTAGTTAATTCACTCCACATAAGTACCTAATCATATAAACACATACGAATTTTCTTTCTAGATAATGATTGTCCCGCAGCGCTACCATAGTTCCAATTAGAAATAACAGTGATCAAGTGCTCTTGCAGAAACCCATAGACCCAATCAACATCTTTGAAATTAAATTCCATACCCACTTAGTCATATAAGCATGTTATCACATAGCTGTAGACGTCCCCGAACGTCCCGGGAGGGAAATCCCGTTCTGTTCATTTGGGCTTACTACAGTTCGGACTCAAATTGTCACGGTTCTTAATCTGAACCAAAGAGTCCAAATCCAGCAAATCGTTTTGAGAAAACAGATTTTTAGAAAAGGAGTGCCAAACATGGACTGCTTTGCCAGATACAGAGTCGCCACCTAAATATTTTATTTTGGGGAAATTTAGGAAACCCTGACTCGGTGCCAAAGGCCACGTGTCCGTCATCACCAAAGTTGCCTCGGCTCGGGAACTTGGGTACGATTGGGAAAGGTCAGCTATGAGCACCCCCTCTCGCCCGATCAAAGATCGGCCTCTACTAACCGTGATATCTTGTTTTCAAAACATTATGCGCTCTTATTCCGGTTATTAGCCTAGAATTACTATGTTATGCGCGTAGCACAAAAGTATAGACTAGATCGCCTAATTTGGAACAAAGCATTGCATATCCGTTCGTTTGGAAAATGGTTTAGAATTTGCTACTCGCAAGTAGGCTAAAATACGGATTTCAATGAATTATTCCAATTCAAACAATCCAACCTTCACCCACAGGCATTCAGGCAGTTATATCACATAAGCAAATAGCCTCATGGTAAGCATGCTGTCATGGCAACACTCACATGCATGCAAGGATGCTAAAGCATGAGAACTTACCGAGTACTCCAAGCCAAAACAGAAACTAGTTAGTAATCATATGCATGATCCTAGTTCATGTTAAGATGGCTAATGCAACACATGCAAAATGCAACTAAGATAGGCTCGGCTAATCTACAATGACATGTGAAATGCTACAACTAACACGTATTCAATTTGGAATTGAAATACAAATGCAGTTAGAATGATGCGCCGAGCCCGGTGCATGCAAAACGAATGAATGGATGCACGCATGCATAGCATAAGGATGCTAATTTAAATATGCCCTAATACTAACCATCAAAAGCAAGTAAGTAAAAGGGAGAAAGAAGTGGGGGTTGGAAGACATGCACACACGCACCCACACTTATTACAAATTCGCCCTCGCTCGGAGGGACCGAAAGAATAATACAATTAATTAACCTACAAGCTAATTAAATATTACAGACCAATTAAACCAGTTAAGCTAATTAACTAATCTAATAAAGCAGTAAACAGCCTTGGAAGAGGGCCCAATGCAATGCGTGCTCGGCTCCGCTCGGAAAGCCACTGCCATGCACAAGTTGCCTCTGTTTTCCCTGCTCTGCTCCCCTGAAAATTGCACAACTCCTAAGGTATGCTCCATGGACACTAGGGAACACCACCGGCTGAGAAGAATAGCCACCGGCCATAGGGAATGCTCACCGGCCACTGATTAAGCTATCGGCCACTGATGGATGGCCGGTCGGCACTGCAGATGGCCGGCCGGCCAAAGCTTCCTGCAGAATCCTGTTTTGACAGCAGCAGAGGGCAAAACAAGGCATGGCAATGCATTTCAAGCAATGTATGCACCAACCACACTCCTTTATCATGTTATGGACTCAAGGGAGTATGGCTCTCAACCCTCGGGCCATCAATCACACATTTCAATGCATGATGGCCCAAGAGCCAAGTGTGCAACTTCAATATCAAATGAAATGCACACACAAAACACATCAAAGGCCCCAACCTCTATCATGCTTGATCAAGAGGCAAGGGATGCATGCACAATGTAATGCAACCTAAGCATGCAAGCAAGGCTAATGCAACATGATTATGCAATGCATCTAATATGCAATAGGCACACAACCTAGACATGTAAACAAACATGGCATGCAACAACATGCGATAATGGACTTAAACTAACATGGATAGCTCGCAAGCATACCAAAATCAGTGGCCATAATGAGGCAAGTGAGGCAACAAAATACATGGAATGCATGCACAATGCATTAACCAAGCTTGAGGCACAAAAATGCAACTCTACCAAAGCATGGCAAGGAGGAAATATGACATACAATGGTGCATGTTCTAGTGCTGGAATGGCATACAAAATGACCCTAAAATGACTCCAAAGCATGCAAACACTCATGTAACGCATTGTTAAGGACTCAAGCACTAAAGCTAGTGAAATGCAATACACTATAAACATGCAAAGCGATGCTCAAATGATGAAACCAGTCCCTATACAGCCCAAAATAATGCTAAAACATGTATAAAGTGTAACCAAAATAAGCTAGCATGCTTGGCCAAAACATCATGCAATATGAGCTAGTAGGCATGGTTTACATTACATGTATATAAAGCACAAGAGAGGTCACCAAACCAGCCCAAAACAGTAACATGGTATGTCAAATAAACCCCAAAAACCCATGGAAACAAGGTCCATGCATGCAAGAATGGTGTGTTCCTTTGAAAGGCCAATAAGGGGGTTACTCCACACATGCAACAAGGACACTTAACATGGAAAAACTAACTCGGAAATGGGTTATGGAGGTCCTAAAACCCACTGAAAAATGCCTGAACCGAGCTCAAGAAGTGTGCAAATATAGGCCCCTTTGTAAGGCCAAAAATGCAAGTAATCAAGACAATAAGGAGAGGGGATGGCCCTCTCCTTCTTAGGACCTTAAGACACCATCCTCACCACTGAAATCCCTCAAAATTTCAGTGGTGAGGAGGCCCAAACAAGGTGGTCCCGGAGCTCACCAAAAATGCACAAAAATGAGGCCAAACAAGGCCTAAGAAGGGGTAGACAACCCCAAACACAAAAGTGTTCTTGAAAAAACTTTAAAAGGAGCTAAAAACAAGACTTTTTCCAGTTATACACAAAGCTTAAATCAGCATGCAAGACAGGTCAAAAGCTAATGCAAGATTGGGGAAAATAAAGCAAAAGTGTTACCCTTAAAGAACACTTCAAGAACAGCAGTTCCAGCCACTCTCTTCTGACCAAAATTAGTCCAAAACCTCAAAAACAAACCCTCAATGTCTCTCAAAGTCGAAGTAAGGTGTAATGCTATGTGTTTTAGTGCAAAACTAAGAACAAACACACACTTTAGGCCCTCAAACACACACAAAATGAAGAGAGAGAGGAAGATATAAAGAGAGAGGATGATATATATCAGATATATATGTGTATAGCTCTGGTTTTTGCTGAACCATCTCAAAGAAGGAGAGGGTTTGCTTATATAGGCAATGGAATGGCTTGAAGCTTCTCAAAGAAGCTAAACAAGAAAAAGGTCAAAGGGGGCAAGGGGGCCAAGGCTTCCTGAGGATGCTGGGACAGCTGGCAAGCTTCTTGAGGAAGTTTCCTCAAGAAGCTAGACCAAAAGGGTGCAAAACGGGCAAAACAACCACACTTATGCTCGGGGGAGAGGGTCTGTGCACTCCAGCTGGCACAACTGGCATGCATTATGCTTGAAAAAGGCAAAGAGGTGGTATCGGCCAGAAAAGGAGGTAATCGGCCAAATATTTGACCGGCCGGCTACTTTTTTTGGCCGGTCTGCTACTTATTTGGCCGGCCGGCCAAATTGATGGCCGGTAGGTGCTGCCAAGGCCAAAAAGTGGCCGGTGGGTATCCAGAGTGAAGCCCCAGAAGTTATCTTTCCAATGCCGCAAACCTTGCATTAAAATTCCTCCTGTGCAAAAAGTTATGCCCTTTTTGGTGAAGCCGCGCAGATTCGATCCAATCGGACTGATCCCCTACTTCAACGAACCATATCTCCCCCACCCGGACTTGGCTTTAGGAGATTCTTGAGTGCAAAATGAAGCCCCGGAAGTAAGATTTCCAATGGTGGTGGCCTCATAGCTGAAATCCAAGTATGCAGATGAATAGGCCCGATTCAGCGAGGGCTGCTCGACTCTCTTCCACCCGGATTCATGCCGAACTTCTTCTCCAACTTGTTTTCTCCCCTCTTCTCCTCTTTTCTTCAACTTTAAACCCCTAAGTAAGGTGTTTTGAAAGATTTTTCAAAGATTTCATCTCTCTTTCATTCATTTCCACTTTGTCCTTGCTCGGTTTATCAAAAAGCACATTATTTGACAAAATGTGAGCCTCGGAACATTGTAGAAACTTTATTTTCAAAACATTTTGAAAGAGAGGGTTTTAAGATCTAAAATCTTTTGATCAAGATTGTTTTGGTCCAAAAGGGGTATGAAGTTGGGATTTGACTCTCTCATTACCGAAGAAATTGAACCTTTGCCCTGCACACCTTTTACCACCAAGTAAACTATCAGTAACGCCCAAGTCTTAAGGGCGGTCAAAAATGGAGTGTCTACAATAGCACACCATACATATAACTATCTCTATCAAGCGAGATAAACCTATTGTGGTAAGAACCACTTCCCACGTACCCAAAGTATTCAAACCCGGTTAGCCCTGATACCAAGTTGTAACGCCCCAAAATAAACATAATAGCCCGACCACAATATTAATAAATGACAACAATTAGAAGGTAATTATCTTCCATTAATTCCCAGTCAAGTTTACAATTGAGTACATATGTAGATATACATTCATAAAACTATTCTTGAATCTATAGCATATGTTACATAATAAAATGAGCATAAGCAAACGAAATGCCCTAAAAGCTTACAGTTTCCAAGACAATGCTTGGTTACAACAAAGTGGATAGAAAATCAATACAGTTAAAGCCCTAAGCTTGTACAAATAAACATAACAAAAAATAAACAAAATGAAGCTCTTGCTTCCAAGCCCTCCGTAGCTATTGCCTTGACGGAGGTATATCATCAGCACCTGAAAATGGTTTTCCCACATAGGGTGTGCCAAAGCCAAGTAGAAATAATCCAACACAGTATATGAATCTTAACAAAGATATAAGGGTGAAATGCATATGCAATGCTAGTGACAAACATTTTGGGCTTGTTTGGTTTGTTTTTGGGAGAGTTGTTTTTGAAAAAAAATTGGGAGAGTTGTTTTAGAAATTTTTTTGGTTTGTTTGGTTGTATATTTTGAAAGGAAATTTTTTGTGGGTTTGGGTTGATTTGATAATTTGGAAGAATTGAGTGAGATGTGTGTGAGAGAAAAAGTGATTGAGAGAGAGAGGAGAGAGAAAAAGTGATTGATTGATATGTAAGAGAGAGAAAGTGTTTTTGGAAATTTTTTGAGAAAAATTCAAACCAAACAATTTTTGGGAAATTTTTTTCTAAAATTCATCTCCGAAACTCAAACCAAACAAGCCCTTTATATCTCTTTCAAAAACCATGCAAAGCCAAGATTATATCACAACTCATAAAACATTTCCTTTTCAATAGAAAACAGGATTGTGAATACAACTCTGTGAATCTCTAGGTACGTGTCTGCAAGTAGACTATACAAGTACTATCAATTTGTCATTTTTACTGATATTAACCGGAAGACTCAACACCTATCTGCGCGGGTTTCTGGTCTTTCACCAAGGACACACAGGCCAACTTAAGATTGTAACCACACCCCCTACCTAGATTCACCAAGTATTCACCATTTTTCTCAAAACACTATACATTTTCAATGTGATTATATGCAACAATGCCCAATGCAAATGGATGAGAAAATAGTTTCAATTCACTTAGTTCTCATGCAATTTCTACAACAATCATAGCTATCCTCAATCGATATCCAAAACAGATATCTCTAAACTAATAAATAAATCTCATAAAGATAAACTTCCAAAATTTCAAGATGTGAGTGATAATGCATACTCAACTCCACCATCCTTATCAACATCAACTCCATTTATCAAAAGAAATCAACATTTGAGATTCCTAGGGCAACAACCCTCTTTCCTTTAAAACCATTTTTCAAGATAAAAACCCCATCATTCATCATATTTCATTTTACACATCTGCTTACAACCATTCCCAATAACCCATTTGAAAACCCCTCATTTTGATTTCGAACCAAAGCCCAGGATTGTTCAAAAATCCATTTATTTCACAATGTGTTTTTATAAAATAAAATAAAAACAAATAATTAAGTTAAAACCCATAAGGAAGTACGGAGAATCCCTACCTCAAGCTTAAAAGGTGTAAGAAAAGAACTCAAAAAAACTCAATGTCAACGAAATCACAAGCCACTCGGATCAAAAGGAAGCTCTTGAGACGATCTACAATCTATTTCAAAGGACCAAGATGAGAAGGTACCTCTGAGTGAGTAGATCTGAAGATCTAGGTGAGAAAAGTTGAGTTTTGAGAGAAAAGAGAGAAGTCGCGATTTAAAGAGAGAAAAGAGAAGAGAGAGAGAGAGAGAGGAAAAGTGAGTGAGAAAAGTGTCTTTGGGGTCTATTTATAGTGGTAGAATAATAGCCCCAAAGTCCAAGGAAAGAATGAGTCAAACCCCCAAAAAGTAGGACCCAAAACCAAACAAAAAATCTGGAAATAACTCATAGGGTTCGACCTTCGCAATAGTGGTGTCGACCCTCAAGAAGAAAAGCTGAGACACTAATGTTTTTTCAGCAGACGAGGGTCGACCCTAGGAGACAATGGTGTCAACCCTATTTTCTAGAATACAACCCAGAACAAAGCAGCAAGGGGAGGGTCGACCCTAAGAACTCGAGGTGTCGACCCTATATTTCAGTATATAACTCGGTACAAAGCAGCAATGGAAGGGTCTACCCCACCAAGACTGTTATCGACCCTGGAGGCAAATAACAAGGTAAGTGTCAATACCACCAAGACTGGTGTTGACCCCAAATTTCAGTAGCTACACCAAGAGCACAGCAACAAGGTGGTGTCGACACCACCAAGGCTAGTGTCGACCCCCGAAGCAGAACAAAACAGAAAAAAAGGCAGTGTCAACACCACCAAGGATGGTGTCAACCTCAAACCAAAATCCAACAAAAGAAGAGGGAAGGATGATCGCTACGGATATGGTTTCCTAGATTCAAAAGCAATAAATGGGTCGAGTCTAAGCCCGAATCACTATAACCTCCCCCCGTAAGGAATTTCATCCCCGAAATTTTAAATCAACAATAAAACCATGTATAGATCAATTACAACAATAATAACAATTCAATTTCATCACCATGACCCATCCACCGGTCATTTATTCTCATAACCATGATAAATACGTTCTCATTATTGAATATACAATTCACATTTCCAAAACATATACAATGTTTATATTGCATTAACATGACAAGGTTTTCAATCCAAGTTCAAACATCAACAAATAGGTCCAAATACTTCTCATGAACTTCCTCCTCACATTCCTAAGTTGCTTCCTTAACCCGTGATGCCTCCACAACACCTTTACCAAAGGGATTGTCTTGTCACGCAAGACTTGTCTTGAGTATCTAAAACTCTAACTAGTCTCTCCTCGTGTGAGGCATCCTCATCTACCTCTAACTCAGTCCAATCTAACACGTGTGATGGATTCGGCTCATACTTTCGAACCATACAGATATGAAACACGTCATGAACCCCAGAAAGTTATGGCAGCAAGGCCAAATGATACGCTACCTCTCCAATCCGCTCAAGAATCTCAAAGGATCCAATAAACCTAAGAAACAACTTCCCACTCCTCCCAAACCACATCAAACCTCGTCTAGGTGATATCTTCAAGAAGACATGATCTCCTACCTCAAAGGTTAACGGTCTCCTCCTATGGTCAGCGTAGCTTTTTGACGACTTTGAGCTGTGGCCAACCTCTTATGGATACGTGCAACTTACTCCGTCCTAACACATGACCTATCATAGTTGCATCACCAACCTTGGCCGAACACCAGGAGATCTACACGGTCAATGTAGCTCGACTTTTCATGCTCCTTTCGGATACGACTAGCCCTATAGTTCGGACTCCCGTGATTTTGAATCTGATCTCACAAGTGCAATGTGAAATAGATAAACACAAAAGAATCAAGATCTGGCAAATCTTTTGGAAAATTGATTTTGAATCAAAATGTCAAAAATGGACTGCTTTTCCAGATACAGAGTAGCCGCTTAAATATTTTTGAAAAATTTAAAAACCTGAGACTTCATCCCAAAGGCCACTTATCCGTCATCACCAAGTTGTCTGGGCTCAAGAACTTAGGTACGAGAGGGGAAGGTCATGAATTGAGCACCTCACTTACCCGATCAACGATTAGCCTCTACTAATCATGATGTGTTTTTTATTTACATTATATGCTTTTTTTCCGGTTTTATTAGACTAACATTACTATGTGATGCACATAAGTATAGACTAATTTGGAAAGATTGGAACACTTTAATTTCATGTTTGTTTGAAAATTGTTTTTGATACTCGTCACTTGAAAATGTGAGTTTGTACATTAATCAATTTGTCCCAATTTTCGCAATTAGCCTTCATCCACAGGCATTCAAATAGGTATATCATTTAAGCAATTAGCCTCATGGAAATATCCTTGGCATGGCAACACAAACATTCGAT
The DNA here is from genome assembly GCA_030407325.1 of Camellia japonica. NCBI lineage: Eukaryota > Viridiplantae > Streptophyta > Magnoliopsida > Ericales > Theaceae > Camellia > Camellia japonica. The sequence continues at coordinate 143,923,254 of JAPPVO010000036.1, forward strand.
GCAAGATGCTAAAACTCAAAATTGCTCACTTAGTACTCCGAGCCAAAACAAAGCAAAATAATTAGAAAATATGCATGCTCCTAATTAATGCAATATGACTAAATACAACGCACACGTTATGTAATTTTAATAAGCTCGGCTATGAACATGGCATATGATTCCATTCAAGACATGTGATGAATCACGTATTCAAGCAATGAATTTAAACATTTGGTTAGTATGATGAGCCGAACCTTGGATGCATGCAATACAATGGATGCAAAACATAAGATGCTAATTTGAAAATGATGTTCTACACTAACCATTGTAAGCAAATAAGTAAAGGGAGAAAGATGTGGGTTTGGAAGACATACAACTTATCACACATTTGCCCTCATGCAAGAGGGTCCGAATCAATGTCCAAGTGTCCAAATTAAACTAACTATTACAAAATCGAATGAATGAATAAACAACCAACGAGATAAGCTATAATTACTAACTAGCTAATTTATTACAACAAAATAACTAACTATCTAATGAATCATTGCTACAACAATACTAATTACGATGATGATAATTACAAACAAATGAAAATCATTAATTACAATTTACAATGGAACACAAGGATGGTATGCTCGTAGTGGTTTCAGAAGTAACTCTGTCTACTTTCCTTGGAATCTATCCTGTTTTACCTTCAGTCACTGCCCTCTGATTTGCAAAACACACTGCCTTACCAAACATTGATGGCCGGCTAGCCCCCAATACAGCCCGGTCGGGCCCAAATAAGACCGGTCGTGCCTTAATTTTATGCAAAATCCTGTTTTTGTGCTCTGAAGTGAAAACAGTGCAGATAGAGTTATTATGAACTGTGTTTGTCCCTTCTACTCTCCTAGCAATTTTTTTTCTCGCGTTTTTTTGGCAATTGCTTCTGTCCTCTATCAGTTTCTGTTGGTTTTTGCGTACTAGTTCATTCCTTTTCACTGTTTGGACTATACCCACCTCTTCATCTCTTCACACGAAGCCAACGCCACCAAATTCGCCTCCATTAGCCTCTGAACGCGCCCTCATGCCTCCCAAAGCCCAGTGCGTCGATTGACGCCGTCTCCACTCTCAGAACACTCCCGCACGCGTCGTCTCCTCCAGCTTCCTCGGCTTGCCCATTGACTTCCATCAGCCGCCCTTTCGCACCCGTGCCTCAGCCGCTCCGACGTCGGCTTGCCATCGGCTTCCGCATTAGCTACCATTGGCTTCCGTCCCAGCGCATCAGCCAATCTTCCGTCGGCTTCCGCCTCAGCCGAACTCGGCTTCCGCATCAGCCGACTCCCATTGGCTTCCAGTCGGCTTCCGCCTCAGCTGCTTCTCATGTTCATCAACCGCTGACGTCAGCCCTTCTCAGCCGCTGACGTCAGCCTTACTCCACACCCCACTGCTGACATCATCACTGCCACAGTGCTGACATCAGCCCTACTTGTCTCTAAGGTTTTTCAGCCTTCTAAATCTATTAATGACCTCCGTTTTGGCATTTATGGATCGTACAAGCACATCCAATCTATTTTTTTATCCTTGATGGGTCCAATTATGTTAACTGGGCTCAAGCTCTCTCCAGTTTCATCAAAGAAACGCCTTTGGCGGATCATTACTGGTGCTCTTCCCAAACCCACCCAGAAGGAGGAAGAGACGGACTCTGCATTCGATGACCGTCTTGACACTGGGAAAGTAAGAATTATCAAATTATCACATGGTTCCAGGCTACCTCAGTTCCTTCCATCCACCTTCAATTTGGACGCTTTCAGATGATGACTCCCTTGCCTATCCTGCCAAAGCAATTTGGGATTTCTTGAAGGATCGTTATCAGACCACTGGACATGCTCATCAGTATCAACTATTGCAGACTCTTCATCACATGCACCAGGCTCCTGGTCAGTCTCTCAATGACTTCCTCTCCCAAATGTCGTCTGTTTGGGACCAGTTCACTCTTTCTAAACCTCCATGGGCTCATTCTGATAATGCACAACTATTTATTACTTATCGGAATCATCAGCGACTATTACAGTTTCTTATGGCTCTTCATAGCACTTTTGAGCCCATGCGTGCTTCTTTGCACCATCGTTTGCCCTTGCCCACCTTAGAGCAAGCCATTACTAAGCTCCTATCCGAGGAGACTCGTTTTGGGAGTCTCAGATCTCAAGACATGGATTTTGTTCTTGCTACGCCATCCTCTCCAAGTTCCATATCTTTCCAGCCAATCATATGCAGTTATTGTCGAAACCGAGGCCTACCAGCCAATCATTCTCTTGTTCACTGCCAAGTTCGCAAATGCTTGACTTGTCACAAGACTGCTCCAGACCATCTCCAAAGAAATTGTCCTCAAGCTCACTCCACTACTTCATCTAAGAAAAGGGCTTCTCGTTCTGGGTATCAGTCCAAATCTAGCCACGGTTCTCGCTCTGCTGTTGTTGCCTCTGAGGGTTCTTTTGGTCCTTCCTTCTATATGGATGATGTTGAGTCCATTATCCACCAGGTGCTCAACAAATCTGGTACTCCTCCCTCTACTACTCTTTCAGTAACCTCAAGTAACTTTTCATGGTATTTTGATTTTGCATGCTGTAATCACATGACTTCTGACTCAACTGTATTTTCTTCTTTATCATCATCCTCTTCTGCTCCCACTATACACACTGCTGATGGTTCTCATATGCATGTTAGTCATATTGGCCAAATCTCTACTTCCACTGTGTCTCTTTCTGATGCTTACCATATTCCTTCTCTTAAAATGAACATTATCTCTGTTGGTCAATTATGTGAACTTGGTCTAATATTACCTTCTCTGCTAATGGGTGTTTGGTGCAGGACCTCAGACGAGACAGATCCTTGGGATAGGCCATAAGCATGGATGTCTGTTCGAGCTTATTCATCTTCGCAGTCCGCACAAATCATCTATGTTGCTGCTGCATCTACTATGTCTTCTTTTCATCTTTGGCATTGTCGCTTAGGACTGTCTCTTTTAGTCTTTTGAAAATTTTAGTTTCTAGTGGTCAATTAGGTCGTCCGTCTTGAAGATGTCGATTGTTTATCTTGTCAAATTGCTAAACAACCTGCCTTATCTTTAATAAAATTAATTCTATTTCTACTGCTCTTTTAATCTTGTGCATTCAGATATTTAGGACCTTCCCCCACACCTACCATGGGGGGGTCCAAATATTTTGTGATTTTTGTTGATGATTTTTCTCGCTATACTTGGCTTTTTCTTCTCAAAAATCGCTCTGAACTTAAACAGATTTACTATGATTTCTCTGCTATGGTCCGCACTCAGTTTTCTCGTACTATTAAGCTTTTTCATTCTAATAATGCTAAGAGTACTTGGATTCTGATTTTCTTTTTTCTTTCTTTTCTTCGAGCTCATGGTACTCTCTCTCATCTTGTGCAGCACTTCCCAACAAAATGGCCGAGCTGAAAGAAAGCACCGTCATATTTTAGACACTACTCGAGCTCTTCTCCTCTCTTCTTCTTGTCCTGAAAAATTTTGGGGAGAAGCTATCCTCACTGCCATCCACACCATCAATCGAGTCCCTACCCCTATAATAGCTAACACTTCTCCTTACGAGTGCTTGTATGGTTCTCCTCCTAATTATACCACTCTTAACGTTTTGGTTCTGCTTGTTTTTTTCTACTTCAGCCTCATGAACACACTAAACTAGAACTTCATTCTCGTCTTTGTTGTTTTCTGGGGTATGGTATAGAACATAAAGGGTATCGTTGTTGGGATCCTATCTCCAAGCGTCTTCGTATTTCCCGTCATGTGGTCTTCTGGGAACACAAAATGTTCTCCACTCTTTCCACGTTTCACCTATCACAGTCCACCCACTCACCGGTCTTCACTGATATTTCTATAAATCTGTTTTCTGATGACTTTGATGCAGATTCTGGCCCCATGCTTCCACAGCGGCCTACGCCTATCGTCCATCCTGAGGATCGTGTGTCTGCTGATGGCCCTACGCCTTCTCCAGATCCGGTGAAGGTTCCTTCAGAACCTACTTCCATTGAGGTTTCTCCTCCACCTGAGCGTCATTCTACACAGGTAAGGCAACCTTCTGTTTTTCTCCGTGATTATATTGTTGATTCCACTGTTTTTTGCTCTCATGAACCTACTTCTTATCAAGAAGCTTCTTCTAACCCTCTTTGGCACAAGCTATGAGTGATGAACTGCAGGCTTTCGATCAAACTCATACCTGGGATGTAGTTGATCTTCCTCCTGGAAAGCATACTGTTAGTTGCAAATGGGTTTACAAGATCAAAACTCATTCTGATGGTTCCATTGAGCGTTACAAAGCTCACCTTGTCACCGGGGATTTAGTCAAGAATATGGGATTGACTATGAGGAACATTTGCTCCTGTTACCCGTCTTACTTCAGTTCGCAGCTTACTTGCCGTTGCTGCTGCTCGCCACTAGTCTTTATCAAATGGATGTCAAGAATGCATTTCTCAATGGTGATCTCACTGAGGAAGTTTATATGCAACCCCCTCCTGTTCTATCAAACAAGGTTTGCAAACTCTGTCGTGCTTTGTATGGTTTGAAACAAGCTCCATGCCTGGTTTGCCAAGTTCAACTCTACCATTCGTGACTTTGGTTTTTCTTCCAGTGCCCATGATTCTGCCTTGTTTATCCGTAAGACAGCGCGGTACTATTCTCTTTCTCCTCTATGTAGATGATAGCATTATCACTGGAGATGACACAGTGGATATTTCTAGTCTCAAACAGTTTCTCCATCGCCAATTTGAGATGAAAGATTTGGGTTCCCTTAGCTACTTCCTTGGCTTGGAAATTTTCAAAATTCCTCTGGTTATTTTCTTACTCAGGCCAAGTATACTTCTATCTCTTAGCTCGTGCTAGCCTTACCGATTGCAAGACTGTCACTACTCCAGTTGATCCTCAAACTCGTCTTATACCTCTTGATGGCCCCCTATTGTCTGATGCCACTTTATATCGTTAGATAGTTGGTAGTCTTGTTTATCTCACAGTTACTCGTCCAGATATTGCTTATGCAGTTCACATTGTCAGTCAATTTATGACTGCTCCTCGCTCTTCACACTATGCTGCTTTGGTTCACATTTTGTGCTATCTCAAAGGAACTCTATTTCATGGTCTTCACTACTCCCTCACTCTTCTCTACAGCTACATGTCTTTTCTGATGCCGATTGGGCAAGGGATCCTACTGATCGCCGTTCTACTACTGGGTTCTGCTTCTTCTTGGGCAACTCTCTCATTTCCTGGCGTAGCAAGAAGCAAACCCTTGTTGCTCGTTCTAGTACTGAGGCTGAGTATCGTGCTCTTGCTGACACTACTCAGGAGCTTGTATGGGCTTCATTGGCTTCTTTCTGACATGGGTGTTTCTTATTCTGCTGCCACCAATCTTTATTGTGACAATCAAAGTGCTCAGATTGCACATAACGACGTCTTTCATGATCACACAAGCATATTGAGATCGATTGCACTTCATACGATAGCATGTTACTAGTGGTCATATTCGTCTTCTCTTTGTTACCTCTGCTAATCAGACTGCCGACCTCTTCACCAAAGCTCATCTTCCAGGACGCTTCTCTGATCTCCTCTCCAAGCTCAAGTTGATATCTGACTTACCACCTTGAGCTTGAGGGGGTGTTAGAGATATATATTATTATTTCATATTTATCTATCTGTATTGTAGATGTATCTCATCTCTTTTTCTATACTTATCTCTGATGTATTTCTATCTTCTTTCCTCAGCCTATAAATATAGGCTTCTTGTATTACATTCAATACAATTCAATATACAGTCTCTCTACTTTCATAAAACTAATAAAGTACCAAAAAATAAACACATTAGAAAAATTATTAATAATGGCGAATTGGAGTTTTTTTTTTTTTCCTCCAAATTTAAATACTAGAATATTAAAGAAACATTTCATAAAAAAAATAAATATAGATATTTCTAGACCAAGTAATTACAAAATAGAACTCAAAAAAAAAAAAAAAAGGGTATCAAATTGCAGACTAAATGATAATGTCGAATAAATTGCAAGATCAACAACATATAGAGGAGTCAAGCTAACCAATTGGGACTAACTTAATTCATCAAAACTTTTAACACTTCGAGATTAAGGAGATGTTTGGGATGTTCTAAATAAGTGTATTTTTTTATTTTTTATAAATTAAAAAAAAACATGTAGAAAAAATAGAGAAAATGGATAAAAAAATAGAGAGGAGATATTGATAAATATTAATAGATATTGATTGATATGACCCAAATAAGTATATATATGTAAAAAAAAATGTACTTTTTTAGTGCATGCCAAACAAGCACTAAATATTTAAGTTTTTCCATAGATAAGATTCTCACTCAAGTCACATTAAATTTAAGAGTAATGTTAGAGGCTCCAAAATTCTATCAAAATTTTTACTAAATGTCTTTTGATAAAACTTTTAAGATCTCTAACAATTTTGTAAATTTAAATCTATAACACACTTCATTTTCCTCCGGGTTTTTTTCGGTGGACTTTGTAACATTGTTGTATAACTTATACTATTAGAAACAAAATCCCATTTTCAAGCAACAAGATTCTCACTTAAGTCGCATTAAATTTAAATTTATAACATACACTCCATTCTCCTCTTTTTTGTTCTTCTTCTTCTTCTTCTTCTCTTCTTCTTCTTCTTCTTCTTCTTCTTCTTCTTCTTCTTCTTTCTTTTTTTTTAAATAACATTGTTGCATAACTTGTATTATTAAAAGCAACAAAATTCCATTTTCAAGCAACAAAAATGATGCCATAAAATTTGGGTACTTCATTGGGTGGAAAGTAACCATCAGACGAAGCAAGCTATTTGACTGGTTAAAGGAAACCCCAATTACACTAAGAAGCCATGTGATGTGCCTCTTCCTTGCAAAGTGAAGGAGATGATCACTTTTTAACAGTCAAACCTAGTGTAATTTCAAAACACTTTCCAAGTCAAATAAACCAAATTTGCAATAAACACAAGTTACAAATTTGCAATAAATCCCAATTAATATATATATATATATAAATATTTATCAAAATACTTTTTATACTGTGGCAGTGGCTGTGTGTGGTGGTCATAATGGTGGTAGTGATGGCATGACAGTTGTGATGATGGGTGGTGGTTGTGAGGTAGGATAGAGTTAGTGAAGGTGGTAGTAGTAGAGTGATGGCAACGGTGGTGGTTGTGTAGTAATGATAGATAATGATGCTAATGGAGTAGTGGTGGTGTAGTGGTTGCAGTGGTAGCACTTGCATGTAATGGTGGAGTTAGAGAGGCGGCAATGATGATGGCGGTAGTAGTGCGTTGACATCAGTGGTGACGGTGTTATGCTAGTAGTGGTGATGGTAATTGTATATTGGTGAGTGGTAACAATAGCAGCAGTAATGATCATGTTGGTGGTGATACAGTGAGTAATGGCGAGAATGGTGGTGGAGGTGAAGTGACAGTAGTGGTGGTGGTAGTAATGGTGGTGGTAATGACAATAATGGTGGTGACATTGGTGGGGAGACAGCAATATATCCCAACTGAAACATAATCAAAATAGATTAAAAATTCAGTATTCAACATTCAAAATTAAGATTTTTGTTACTTAAAATTTTAGTCTATTTTAAGAGGTGCTTAAAGCTTTAATTGATAGGAATTGTGGTTATCAAACATACTTCATTTATTTTAACTAAACATATTCAATTTTTACAGCTAAATTGGGTTATAAAATGCCACCTTAGCCATGAACTGGTCTGCAAGATTGCTGGAAGTTCTTTTAACAATAATAATAACAAAAGAAAGCATTTACATGTGAGGTAGAAGAGTGGGAGGATCTGGAGGAACGAACATCTGGACTTGCCTGCCAAGCAAGAAACAAGTTCAGTACCTTTCCTAAAAAAAAATAATAATAAAAGTAAAATATAAAGAGAAGTAAAATCTCAGCAAAATGCCTCCACTAGAACTGACTCGCTTGAAAATCTAAGGTTGCGTTTAGTAGAGTTTTCTAAATATGATTTGAGAATAGAGTTGTATTTTGAGTTTGTGAGTTTTGGAATTATGATTTGAGTGTGGAAAATTTGCTTGGTAAAAGAGTTTTGAAATTTTTTTTGAATTGAGTGAGAAATTTTTAATAAGACATATGATATTTGATACAAAAACTTACAACTCATAAACCAAACATACAACTCAAAATTCTATTCAAAGCTCATAAAAGAATTTAAAAAATTCGAAAAATATTTTTTATTGAATATATAAAAATTAACATGTGTC